>VZTI01003341.1:618480-645188 GCA_013397865.1 Struthidea cinerea
AGCCCGGGCTTCCTCCTCCTCCTCCTCCTCCTCCTCCTCCTCCTCCTGGAAGGTGCTGGGAGCCATGTGCGAGGCAACCCCCCGGCGCCGGGGCGGCTGGGGAGTGTGGTTCCCACCTCTATATAAAGTCTGATTTCCTGTGATGCCGGGCGTGTGGGTGTGAGCGAAATGGATGTTTTCTGTCAGGGATGACAGTACTGGGGTGAGCGTGTGCTTCCCGCAGCCAGGCAGCGCCGGGAAGGCACGGGCCGGGATGCAGCAGCTGCCTGCGTGTGGAGAGGAGCATCCCTGGGGAGGCGATCTGCTCTCCTCTGCCCTCTCCCTGCTCCGATCCCCTCCTTCCCCCGAGTGTGCTCCCAGCGCGAGGAAACGGCCAAGCGCTCGCTCTGCCCTTGGCAGGGCAGGGCTGTGTCCGAGCTCCGGCCAACAGCGACATCCGCCCGGCACCCGCCCCGCGCCCCCGGACCGCTCCTCCGGATGAAGAGCAGAAGACAACTGGTATTTACAGGGTGAGAAAGGACTCTAAGGTTGCAGCTTATGGGATAAATCACGAAAAGCAACCGAGCCAGTCTGTCGGCAGAGCCAAAAGCTGGGAGAACAAACCTCAGCCATGCAGCACAACAGGCTGAAATTCAACAGCAGGGTCCCCCAAAAAATCAATCCGTTTGCTTGGGTGCCTAGCAGGGGCAAACAGGCCACTGTTTCCTGCTGCAGGGATGCTCATCCATGGATAACCTGTCTCAGGAGGTGCAGTTAATGGCTCCCACACTGCTCCCTCCAAAAATCCACCAACACCAGCTCCATTTGCCTGCTCAAGGCCAGCTGTGCCGGTGACGGGGTTTCCGTCCCATGGAGATGGGACAGGACTGTTCTCACCCCAATGTGCCGTGGCATGGCAAGTCAGATCCTATATGGGGAGGGGGCTACGGGTCAGGGCTGCCTGGATCATCCCCCCACCAGTAACTCACTGCGGTGGGCACCCCAAGCTCATGGTCTCTTTCAATCCCTACTTTCCGGAATACGTCAGAAAACTATAATTAAGGAGCCCTCCCCTTCTGGTGGAAGTCTGCTTGTGTCAACAGAGAGACGGGAGTATTTAGCAGACTTCTTTTTCCATCCTGCTAATTTTAGCCCCTTATATAACATTTCTTTCAATACAACCCAGTTTCTGTAGCCCACTGAAGGAACGGCACTTCTCATTTGTCTTACACCAGTGCCTAAAATATTCCCCAGAGCCTGAGGGCTGGCTCTGTGCTCCCCACCACGCATGGGGCCAGCTCTGCCCACCACACCACAGTGTTTAAATAGCCCAACATGTAGAGGGACACACACACACAGAGCAAAGGAGGGGCTCTCCTAGTGCAGCAGCAACGGGGGATGGAATAAAAGCCAGTTACGCCTGTCCCACAGGACCCCAACTCCAGGTATCCTCTGGCAAACACCAGCAGAGAAAAGGGCTGAGGAGGTGACATCTCCTCAGCCTCCACACGCTGACGCCTGAACCTCCGGTGAGCACTGAAGCTCCACATGATGATGCTTCAGCTTTCAGCCCTTCCTGCGCTGTCATCTTTGATGAGAAGCGGTTCTTACCTTCCTAAGTAAGCCTCAAACTTTGTGACGCTCCAGAGCACATCAAAAATACATCAAAATAACTCAAACTCCCTTTGACGGACCACATAAAGTTTGCAATTTGCATTTCAAAGCCACGGTAAGGCATGGAAGGCAAAAGCAAACAAGGCAGCAGCAGACACCCAGACCTGTCAATTATCCCACTGATGTTTTTGCACAAGGCTGGGAGAGCTGCAGAAATAACTGCCTGGGGCCAAGCTCATTCCTGCCCTGGCGCTGCTGAACTCAGTGGCTCCACACGTGTAGACAAGATTTGACTTTTCTACGCACTTTTCCATGTGAAAAAGCTGCTTATCAGCATCACACTGCGGGGCAGCCTCGGAGCACAATGGTGTAGCACAGCCGCCGGGTCAGGGGGATCCAGCCAGTTAACTGGTTAACAGGGAAGGAGTTTTCGCTACTACTAAGGGGAAAAAAAGAAGTTGGAGTTGCCTGAAAGCACGGAGAATGCTGTGGAGACGCCACTGAAATGCTATGTGTGAACAAGTGTCACCAGCGAGAGCAAGGTGTGGTGGTTCCCTGCGAGAACAGGCTCTGCCCACGCTGCGGGTGTGGATCCGTCCCGCGGCCGACCCGCTCTGCTCTCCGTGCGGGGCAGCCGCTCCCTCCCTTCCCTCAGCTCCCGGCTAAGGCAGAGCTCAGCGTGGGTACCCGGACCCCGCGGCCACGGCTCTGTCCTTCCCTCTGCTCCACGTCACACCTCCCAGCCTGGGATCCACCGAGGATTTCTAGCGACGCTTTGAATAAATAACGAGCACCTGATTTCACTTTACAGTAATTAATCTAGGGGATAATGCACTAATTTGCCAATGCTGGGAGCATTTATCTTTTCCTCAGAAAGAAGTTTTTGCTATGAAAGAGTCACTGTAAGTCAATAAAACCTAAGCCTCTGTATCCATCTTACGCTAGTAACTGGTTTTAGCACCAGTATGGAAAGGGAATATTTTCTCTGCAGCACAGTGGTGTGGTTCCCTCCCCTATCAGGAAAGTAAAAGCTTTCTCTCTGCCCCAGCATCTCCTGTGAAGACATGGCAGGAAGACAAATGGTATTTCCCAGTCTTAGTGGGTGACTCCTGCCTTTCCCTGCCCTTCTCTTTCCTCCTAGAAGCAACAGCCAAGCCTCTGGGCCAGGATGCTGTGCAGCACCTAACTAACACAGCAGGCTCCTGGCCCAGGACTAGACCTCCCAAGCACTACCCTAATATAAATAAATATGATTCATAAAGTCTAACTTCGAATTTGGCAACTGATCCTCTGAACAAAGCTGGTGAGTCAAGCTCTGAAGAGGTGGAACCAGCCACAGCGTTCATGATCGTGTTAGTCAGCACGAAGGAAATCATTGCAACCGCTCTGACGTGTGAGCTCAGCACAGCTGATGTAAGCGTTGGCAGAAAAGTATTTGCATCATAACCTTGAAGTGCTGGACTGTCTCACTGAAAATGATACCAGAGAATGTACTTTTCTCCAGCTACCCAAGCACTGGCACTGCGGTGCCAGACCCCGAGCTGGCATCAGGCAGCACAAACTGTGCACACAGCGGGGCGGGGCTGGGAGCGCTCACAGCTGGGACAACAGGGGAGCAAGGAAAAGGACAGAGGGATTGCACGGTAATGGCCCCAACACCTCCCAGGCCAGAATTAGAGGAAATGCTAAAGGGGCCTTTCTTTCATGGCAGCCTACAGTTTTGGATTAAAATCATGGATAGCATGTTACATGTGGCTGTTGATAGCCAGAACAGAACATGTAAAGATGCCCCTGCAGCACGCCAGGGATGGGCAGCATCAGGGTCAGCACTGCTGGTGATGGGGCAGCTCAGACTTTGAGAAGAGAGGAGCAAAAAATGGGGAGAAGTGAAAACCAGGACAGAAAGCTCAACTCACACCAAGAAGAAGAAACAACTCTTGCCTTGCAGCCTGGACAGTGTGAAGGATTTTGTTCAGATGTTTCTCACATCTGATTAGACTGATCCACCTCAACCTTGAACACAATCCAGCTATATTTATATCCCAAAAAGAATATCCCCAAAGCCCCCAAGCCGCTCAACACAAGGCAATAGGACTCCCCCTTATGAGGACTTTCAGCTGGAAGAGGGGAGGGAACCTCTGTGTGCATTTGCATTGCCTGCATTTTATATAGCAATAAAGAAAGGAAAGAAATGTAAAATAACGGGAACTTTTTATATTAATAGGAAAGGAAAATGGAGTTCTAGGAGCACAGATTGGGGAAACAGCACAATCCAGTGATGCCATTTCAAACAGCCCTGTGAGGGCGGTACCGAAAGGAGGTGGGACCAGACAGGGGCTGAGCTGGTGAAGTGAGAAAGTGTGGCCATGGAGCGAGCAGCCCTGCCTGGCACGAGCCCCTCTGCTGCAGGGGGGAAACACTGGCCTGGGCTGGGCAGGCGGAAATAAAGGAGATGCAGGTGGGGGAGAATGGAGACAAAAGGGGGAAATAAACGTGAGAGCACAGACAGAAGAGCTGTCAGTGCAACCACGAGGGAGGCACCAGAGCTGTCACCATAAGCTATCACATAATTTATTGCCTTGAATCCCCTGGGTTTTGGGTAACTGGCACTTAAATCTTCCACTTGTGTTGGGCCAATGGAGCTGTCGCTGCACAGAGAGTGTTTCTCTGCTAAGGGCAATCACCCCTCGCTGCCCCGGGCGGCAGCACGGTCACTCAGGTGTTGGAGGGGACAGCAAACAGCATCAGGCTGAGCAGTCTCACTCCCCACTGCAGAGCTGGAATTCAGGCGTGCTCCAAGAGCCATCCCAAGTGGATGAGCTTCGTGGTGAGGAGTCGCAGAGGAGACGGGAGCCAGGACACCCTGACACGCTGCCGGCTGTGCCGGACGCCGTCCCGGACCCGCCGGCGCAGGAGCTGCCGTGCTTTGTTTCTCGGCTGAGGTTCTTATTGTGACAAGTGAATCACCAGGAATGAATCTAACAAAGATAGTGTGGTAAACTTAACAGAAAAATTATATCCCTCTGGATGTGTGTTACATTTTGAGAATAAACTGAAGAATTCCTCAGTTTAATCCATCTCCTGGGTTTGCCTGGAGTAAAAATACAAACCCTACAAACAAGCCTTGTTTTTTCATTTCCATTAAACCTGTCTTTGAGAGAGTTGAGACTGAGACAGTCCTTGTTAACCTTAGAAACTTTTAGAAGTACAGACTCTCTGTGGGTTTTTGGTTCTCTGCCTTTCAGATTGTTCTGTTGGGAAGGATGAAAGGTCCAGACTGATGCCAGCAAGCTGGCAGTGCCCCTATTACCCCCTCATCTGCAGCTCACTTGCCAAGCAGTGACCAGTGCACTTGGTTTTGCAGATCCTGAATTTTTCAGTGAGGACATTTCAAGGTGGACACCATCTCTGTCAGTGTTGCTGAAGGATGGAGCACTAAGGTCCTCCTCTGTCCAGCTCTGAGGGGATATCTGGGGCTCAGCAAGTCTGCTGACACCTTTCTGATGCTGCATTGCCACGTTCTCCCCCTCCCACTCATGAGGAGCTATGAAACCCAAGGCTTTGTATGCTGGCATCTCACAGGTTCCTAATGGGAAAACAGCACATTGATGGGAAAAGGCTGAAAAAAGGACTGCAGGGGGCCAGAACAGAAAAAGGCCAATTTCATGGGGAATACTTCTGATTTCAGGTCGTGACCACAGAGTTTGGGGGGTGTGCATGGGTGTGTGGGGGGTGTGCCTGTATGGGATGTGCCAGATGGATGTCCCTTGCACCTCCCTGCACTGAGGGAGATAAATGCAACCCCAGACACAGCATTTCAGTATTACAGGAGCTCTATGGGAGCTGACTTCCAGCCTCACTGCACCTTCATCTTCTCAGTTAATATTTATAAAGCTCAATATTTGTGCAGTGTTGTGCAAGGGGAGGAATATTAATCAGAATGCCCGTGGGGCATCCAGGAGAGCAGCTTTTACTGCAGCCAGGCATCGGCCACCTCCCTGCCATGGGGCACCTCCGTACCACAGAGAAGGAGAGAATCATCACAGGCAGAGTTTTAGCCCCGGGCATTTAATTCAGGTTCAAGGGCAAGTGTGGCCGCAGAGATAAAGGGCAGCCAGGATAAATCCCGGAGCGCAGCGGCTGAACTGCCAAAATAGAGTTAAAACGCTGCCACGTTCTCAGTACTGAAATACCTGGAAATCCGGCCAAGAAACCAGACTTTAGGGAAAGATCAAAGGATAAGTACATCTCACCAACATGCTTCCTTTTTTTTTTTTTTTTTTTTTTTAAACTGTGATCAAATTTGCAGGAGTAAGAAATGGGTTTGAAAGCGGCGAGACCAGGCTGCCCCTCCCGAGGACTCTCCCCTGCTCCGCGGGAGCCGCATTAACTCTGGCTAAAAGAAGTGGCCGTGCCATGACTCATACTTTCCACTCCCCACAATCCCTCTCAGTAGGGTACAGACTTAAGAGTTTTCCTCTGCCTTCTGACTTCTATTTTGTTTCAATTTATGCACCTGATTTGGAAGAGCCTTTGAAAAATCTGACAGTGGAGAAAAAAGGAGCCTGTTTTATCTGTCTGACGGACAGGCTGAAAAAATGCCCCAGTGCAGTGAAATTCTGCATTACCAGGAAAATAACGTCTGTGTCTACAGCTTTCTACAGGCTGTTAGCAAAAAAACCTAAACTACTAGAAATCCTTTGTCAGAACAAGGGCAGAACTTAAGTGAAAGAATAAGCAGTTCCACTGAGTCAGAAGCGTGTGGCTGACACAAGACAGAGCAAATGTCTTTTTAAAAAAACACACCAATGAATTATGTACAAGCCCATACTCAAGGGCCCAGATCCCATGTCTGGCTTCCAGTGATAGCAGCAGCAGCCATGCTGGGTCCCACATGCTTCCTGAGCCTCCGGAGCCAGGCACGAGGCAGCGGCTACTTCTGTAAAAGGACTTCTTTTTATGGGTTTTGGAAAGGTCAATAAATAAAATCTAGGTTTTGACATGCCAGCTATTTTAGGAAAAGTGACTTTTTTCCATTGTCCCTGGGTCTGAAGCAGGGAACACCACTGCTTCAAAGCCACTCTGCAGCTGCAGCTTTATACACAACGCCAGACTATGTCAACACTGCAACTCACAGCCGGCAGGTGACACAGGACCTTCCCCATCCCCAGAGGGCCCCCAGGTCCACAGTCCCTGTGGTTCATGCCTCACAGCCTCTCTGCAGCCTGTCCTCAACACAACCCATGCCCCTGATCCCCAGCCAGCCCCACTTCCAGCCACAGGCTGCCTTTCCCTGGCGCCGGCCTCCGCAGCTCCCCGAGGCAGAGAGCCGGTCCTGGGCTCCCGCGCTCCGTCCCCAGCCCTCTGCCCTGCACCTTACTGCAGAGGGGAAAATACCAGCTGCACCTCCTCCCTGGCTCCTCTGAAAGCGGAGCTCATCCCAAAGGACAGATTTCATTGCTGACATCCTGCACCAGAGAGCTCCCAAGGGCAGCTGTCCTGGTGTGTCCCCCCTGGCTGTGTCCTCACCGCTGAGGGACATCCCCAGAGCAATCAGAGTATCAGACAATCCTCAGTGTCCCCCCTCAAATAAAATCCTGCCCTGTAACCTTTTCTGCCTCACCCAGAAGATAAAACTGTAATGAGGAAGATTTCCTTGAGTTACTGTTTATTTAGCATCATTTTACAGCTCTGTTGGTCTAAGGTGTGTATTTTTAGTGTCTCAGACTGCTTCTTCCCATCTAGAGAAATAACAGCGAGTGCACAACATGTGCTGGAAAAACAAACAGTTTTACTGCTGGCTTTCTGGAAGCTTTTGGTAAATAGCTGCACCTGGTTCCCAGTGTACTTTGTTCTAAGGTGCTGGTAGTACCTGCCTGATGTCATGCTCTCTGAGGCTGTTAATTAAGAACATATTGTGTTTTATTGGTGTTTGCATTTGGGGCTCTGTTTGGAACATATGAATGAATGGTGCCCCTAGAAAATATTATTATTTCTCCCGCAATACAAATTGGAGAAATATATGAATAATAGAGACAGACACTCTTACAACAGCTCAGTTTATCCAATCCATTTCTAGAAAGTCATATTACCCAGCTGAGAGTACATCAATGATGCAAAATTGCCAAAGTGGTGAGCTATTTCAGGGTATTCCAAACCCAAGTAATAACATCTTGGTACTCCTGTGATGGATTTATTGAGAACTAATCGTTCTGCACACCGTTGTCCTGCAGTCAATGAGCAGCTCTCCTCTGAAAAGCTCGGGAGCCTTTAGCATCTATCATCTTGATGACTGCGAATCACTCTTTAACGGTGCGAGCCCCAGGAATGGTTTGCACCTAATATGAGAGTATGACATTTTAAGAGTACTCCTTTCCGTGGAACTTCCCTGAATGTTAATAATGGGAAGGAGGCAAGAGGGCAGTGGGAAGAGATTTAGAAGTCTGCTGGTCTACATTAAAGATGGATCCCATAGGTAACATCTCCAGGCTACCTGTGACCTTCACCATTGCTAGTGCTGCTAATATAAACACCTTACTCCACACAAACCTCCCTGTATCATTCAACAAATCTAAAAAGAGCAAATTTGACAGTTTCAGCACTTTTATAGCTTTCCCCTAGCAGTGGGGGAAGCATTTGCTCAGAAATCCCAACTATAACCCTGCTGTTACCTCTGTAATTAGACCGGTTTGGTCATTTTGAATGTAGCGTGTGTTGCTCACCTCAAACAGCAAATAACCTGCCACGCTACCCACACTCCGTGCACCTTTCCAAAGGCTTAGAAGCCTTGCTGCCTGTGGGGTGCCACGCAGTGACCCTGAACTGCTCTGGGAATCTGGTGAGGAGCCCTCGCTGGGGGCTCCGCTCGGAGCAGCTGCCACAGGGAGAGGAGAGAACTTGGTGCTTTTCCTGCAGCGCAGAGCTCAGGCTGAAGAACCAGTTCAAACACTGCAGAAAGGCTGGAGGCTCTGTGGGGATGGAGGCATGAAGGCCCCTCAGTGCAGAGCTTCCTCAGGCCTTTACCAGCACGTGGAATGCTGTTCATTGGCACGGCACTCCGGAGCGTGCCAGGGCCCGCTCGCCTCTTCCCACCTCGCCTGAAATCTCACAAACCACCAGAGAGCTCCGTAAGTGGCGGGGGAATACAAACCAGACCAAACCACAAGCCCTAGCATTAATGCTGCTACACCATCGACTGCTGAACCCAAAGAAACTATTTTTATTTCCTTTTTTTTCCCCTGAAGGTATCAGACAATCCATGGCAACCAGCCTTTCAGAGTGGTTGTCATTTGGTCAATGCAGCTTAAGTCATCAATCAGAAAACCAGGTCTTTCACCTAATCTGCTTCTTTACAAAGAAGTAATTTGGCCGGTACAGATGCTGTAAAACTGCCCCATGACCGAGTTGTTTTGGGATAATGTGCAGTGGGGTCACAGAGCACAGAATCTTTTGCTGCACAAGACTTTCATCCAGCCCTAGAGAGTGCCTCAGTCACAGACACGAGACAGCCTTTGCAGTCCAGTCTCCATGGCTTCAAACACACAACCGAGGATTAAACTGTCCCACACCACACAGAGAAACATCACCCCAGGGAGTCCGTGAGAGCTGCTGGAAGGTGAAGCCAAGCCCTGGCTCCCACCAGCCCCACATCCACCCAGGAAGCCTCAGCAAGTGCCCACTGAGCCCTTCTCCTCGCCCAAGCTGGTGCAGCCACTTGCTGTTGAGAAAATAACATAATTGCACACCGAGCAGTGAACCTAATGAAGCCACGTCGATTTTGTTGTTAAGGCCTACGTTTCTAGGATTGCTGGCCTACCAGCACTGTGTTTTCCAAACAGAGACAGAAAAGGGCAGAGAAATCTCATTAATGACAGGACAAACAACCCAGCAATGCAACAGGGCTTGCTTCAAACTCAGATCCTGACAGACAGATTTCAATGTGCTGGCATCTTGTGCTCCTCACTTGCCAGATAGTTTTGAATGGCCCAAGGTCACTGGTCATTAATTAGAGACAAATTTTATATTGTGACCCTACCAACAGAGGGTGAGGGCTCACAGTGCCCAAAGTCCCCCGTACACGAGAACTGTGAGAAAAGGGAGAGATTTACTCCAAGGGTGATCATGAGAATGGATTTCATATGTGAGTGACTGCCCAAGTGCAAAATCTGTGCCCAAATCCAGTGCTGGGATCACAGACCCTGGAATAAAATGAGTCCGTTTCTCTCGCCTCTCTGCATTTTCCTTTAATTCCTTCATTACTTTTCCATGTTTTTGAAGTGCAGAGTGCAAATGAATGCCCAAGAGATGACCTGAGAGTAAAGTCTGAAAAATGGCAAGTCTGGGCAGCTTGGAGGGCTGGTAACTCCTGCGGTCACCTCTGGGTGTGAACACCTGGAAGAGGAGGAAACCAAAGGACACCAATGCTGCTCCAAGAAAAGCCATCAAGAGAAGAAAATAAAATGGTGGCTTCACCCAGCATTTCAGGACACGAGGCAAATACTGAGGCAGCATGATCCATCCTCATCCAGTCTCCTGTCACTTTGGGGCAGGGCCAAATGGGACCCCGCTGCCACCACTGCTGCTAGGAGGGTTTGTTGGTGACACCTTTGTGTCTCTGTGTCCTCGCAGAGCTCCAGGCAGTCTCAGTAGACACCCAGCTCTTCCACGGCAGATTCCCCTCAGCAGAGCCCGAGCACACCTTTAGTCAGCCTTGGGGGGACGTACAGACCTCATGAAAGCACACACTGAGTGAAGCCTACGTGGATATGCTTGCCTGAATTAGACTGCAATAAATAAGCAGCAGGGAAATTGTGTTCAAAGCTTTGGTGTAGGCATTTGCAGCTAAACACGACCACTGCCTCCCATGCACATGGCACAGACCTGGCAGAGAGCTGGAGATAACTGCTCAGTGTCAGCAGATGTGGTTTCTCCAGCAACCTCTTCATCTCAATGTAGGCAGAAACTATGGCAAACATTGACTGTCTTTATGATAATCACTGCACAAAGACTCAGCGCCAGCTACCTGGAGGCTTTACACGTGCTGGGGAAGTGCTGCTCTCCCAAATTTGGCTATTCACTCTCCCTCACTTCCACACAATCTGCAGGGCAATAGCTTTCCAGCACGGCCTCCCCAGGAAAGTCTCTCTCAGTAGACAGCAGGCTCTCCTGCTTACAGTCTAACACACAAGCATGCAGAAGGACACTGTCCAGAAGGAAAACAGAGCCCAGGATGCATATTAATTACTGGTGGCACAAAGCCCAGGCAAGGTTGCTGCTCCATAGCCAGGCTATAAATCTGTCCAAATAGGATTCTCACCACGTCTGCCTTGTTTACATTACAAAATTTTATGGCCATGTGATTCTTCACCTGGAGAGGAAGAGTATCCGTGCACAGCCAGTGAAGAGCTGGGATTTATTACCTGGTGAGAAAGGCCTGGCTGTGCCCCGGGCTGGGCAGTGCCCGCGGCCGCAGCGCTCCCGGGGCTCCCCCTGGGACCCTGCCCAGCACCTGGCTACAAGCTCCGGGAGAAGTTTTATCCCTTTGTTTTCCCCAGCAAAAAAGCTTCAGAATGACAGAAAGCTTCAGGCCCCCCTACCCGGCTACTGAGCTAACCGAGCTCCTGCAAGGGCATCCCACCCTCCGTCCTGGGAGAAGCCTGGCCCAGAGACCTGCTGTCACACGGATTTCTGCTTTCAGAGGGGCCTTGCTATGCAGTGTGGGAGGATATTTCCCAGTGGGGTCAAAAAGAAGTTCTCCCCACTCTCTTGCAATGAGACTGGCTCTGCAGCACCAGCAGGAGAGAGAATCAAGAGTTGCTTTCACCAGGGAGGGAAAAGGACTTGAGCCGAATGTGGAACACTGATTGCTGAATTCGAAAAAAACAGATTTCCTTCCCTGCATTGGCCATTTCTCACAGCTCCTGGGCCCAGCACTGTCACAGGCACAAAAAGCAGATGACAAGAAAGTGCCCAAACAGACAAAAACATAAAATAAAATCTGGACTGTTAAGCATCTGTTCCACAGAAACAAATCTCTGTAGGCTTCTTGGATGTTGCAGATGTCACATTAACCTGAAGCACTTAAGAATTTTAACTAGAGGAGGAAAATGTCCCTAGTTTTTATAGAAACTTCATCAGCACACGCTCCTGGCCTCCTCAGTGAAATGGGTCCTTTAATTGCACCATAACGTGCTCCCTCTTTGCTACATGCTTAAGGTTAAGAAGATGCTTGAGACTTGTTGACTTCCAGGAGATCACTCAAATACTGAGTTATGTGTGTGCTGAAGTTTCCCACTCTTAGCAAGGGTTTCACTTTGCCTCCAGGCAGGCCCAGCTGGAGGGATCAGCTGGATCAGAGCCCTGTGTGTGCCCAGAGGCAGAGAGGGAGGATCAGCTCTGTCTGACACTTGCTCTGAAGAGGTAACTTTGAAAAAGGGTGGGGGAAGGCATCTTCCATCCCTTGTTATTACATGAACATATAGCTCCAAAAATCTTCATTCTGTACTGTGTCCCAAAGGAAAACATTTGAAATAATCCATATTCATTGGAGTTTTTAATCCCTCACAAACCAGAATTCAGCAGGCAGCTAATGAAGAAGAGAATTATGCAGCACTTCACACAAAGAGCAAACCAGAACAGGTGCAAAGGCTGGAGCGTTGCCACACTTGCTCTGTTCCCTGGCACAGGGATCGGTGCTTTACTTAAAATGTATTCACACATCCCAACAGTTTAAGGACTCAGTCTGAAAGGAAAAGAGGTGACATTTAAGATTAATCATTAGCTGTTGACCACCTAAGATACTAAATCAGAAAGGAGACAGCTGGCCAAACTCAGCTTTATTTGTATTTGTTCTGAAGAACACAAGCAGAAACGGTGCTGCACCAGCAGGGCAGTGAAAACACAGACTGTGTTTGGTTTGCCCCCTGAATTAGAGCTCTGATGTAGAAGAACAGGGCAAAGGAGTGGTGCCCAAAGGGTTCATGTCCAACCAGACAAGAATGGGAAAAGCAAAGAGAGATTTTCAGTCTCTCAGACGCAAAGAGAGATTTCTGCAGATGTTGGTCAGAGGCGCAAGAGAGTAAAAATCCCCTCCTGGAGTTTGTGCAGGAAACTCAGAGCACAGCCATGACCCAGATGTGCCGACAGCAGCCGTGGCACTGCCCAGCAGGCTGTCCCCTCCCTCACTTTGGGGAGGGCGTGGAGGGAAGACAAACCATGGAGCTGAGTTCCAAGGACACAGAGCTACTGGACTCACCAGAAACACCCTGGGAAAGACAGCAGCAAGGAGGTCAGTGGTGAGGGACTTTAACTGAAAGAAACAGCCTTTTTAAGAGGGGGTTCCAATGCACTTTTAATGCAAAAGATCATTTTTGTGAGCAGGAAGAAGGAGCCTTCTGCCAGTGTTACGGCTTATTCCTCTGGAAAATGCTAAGGAAAAGAACTATTCCAACAGGTAGGTGATAGTGTAGGGAACAAGTGATGATAAGATAGCGAAGATAGGAACTGCTTAAGGACCTGGTGGAAAAAGGAAAAAATAATAAATTTAGGAAGAGACATAGTTTCTCTCAGGAGGATGAATTAAGAATAGAAAGGTTCTGTTTTGCTGACCATTTCAAGACACAACTGCACCTCATGCAACTCACACCATCATCCTGTTTTTACACACACAGATTAAGTAATTGCTTGAAAAACTTCAAGGCACCTTGGCGTATTCCAGCTACCTGATTTGCATGTGAAATCACAGCAACTGCGGGTACAACCCTCCTTCCCTTGCACCCCCCCAGAGGGGGCCAGGAAGGTCCCAGCCCTGCGCTCCGGGGCTGCCCCCGGCGCGGAGCTCCCGGGAACGCCCCACAGCTGCCCCGGGGCTCGGTGGCAGCAGCACAGCCTGGGAGGGACACAGCCGGCGCGGGGGAGCGAAGCAGGGACAGCCGCAGCAGTGAGTTCCTGTATTCGCCCCACTCCCTGTGCTGGAGATCGCTGCCCCAATGGTCCCTCAGTCCCCCGCGGCTCCCAGCCCTGCTGGACACCGGGATCCCAGCACAGGGGCTGCGCAGGGAGAGAGAGGCGCGTCCTCCTCCTGCCGGGGAAGCAGGCCGGGCTGCGAATGGGATCAGCAGTTAGGGAGCCTAATCCCATACCTTTCTACAGCAGTTTTTGCTTTCTCTGTAAAACATATTTATTACTCGTTTTGGGGTAGCGTACACGAGCTGTGAGTCAAGACCCTGTTGCACTTAGTGCTATATAAACACAGAACAAAAAGACAGAACTTCCTACAAAGAGTTTATGGATTAAATTAATTACATCTATAACTCCTGGAAGTGGCATTGCCATGCCCAAGTTATCTGGACTATGAAGCAAATTTTCCAGAAGACAGTGCAAACTAAGAAGTATTTCAGAGCCACTTTACAGAAGCTCTTAAGAGCATCTTTAAAAATAGCTATTAAGTCAAGTGGGTTTCGTTCATGGCCATTCATTCGTAGCCAGAAACTTCAGCAAATGTGTTCTTTAGCTTAATAAACATCCAAAAATAATGGAATTGCACCTGCCCCAGTGACTAGCGGAGAGGAAAGAGAGGCCAAAGACCCCTCTGGTGAGACCCAGTGCATTTGCCTAGCGTGATGAAAATCTGGTATTTCAGCAGTCACGTGCTGGAGCTTTGGCCAGGGCTGCAGGTGTTAAATGAGACCATTCCTGGGATTGCAGGAAGTCTAAAGTTACACCTATAGAATAACATTGTGTGTAAACACAGAGAGAGAGAGCACAAACATGTCAATTAGCAAAATGCACTCTGATACCTGATGTACTCTAGAATGCAGCACATCTTCTGTTTGGTGGAAATATCTCTCAATCAGGACAGCCCAGAAGGGTCCTGTCCTGCTGAGCCACATGCAGGAACTTGGAGTCAGGAAAGGTCAGAACATACACAAGAAATGTTGGGTCTGTCAGCACCTGGGGTGGCACGAAGAATGCATGAGGTTCTTGCTCCTGAAAAACTCCCTTTGATGGCATCTGCTTCGGCCAAGGCAGGGCTAGTAGGGCCCTGACCAGTAGGAATTAATCATAATTCCCAGACTTCACTTCATCTGCTTCAAATTTACTTTAAAGGATCAAAATAACAGTAAGTAGGATCCAAAATACCTGGAGTTACCAAACCCACCACTTTATCAAAATAAACCAAAAGTAAATGCCAGTCATGTCATTTGGCATCTTCTTCACGAAGAGAAATTAGAGGCTGATATATCTGAGCTCTCGTGGTACCACAGAGTCTTCAGCACTCCTGGGAAACTGGGCCCAGCCACCTCCTGGGAGTCCCTCCCAACACTGACATCAGCTCTCCGAGAGCACCACAAAAAAACCTGGCAGGTCCTTCCCAGTGCAATCCCAGCCTGCTGCTGTGTGAGCCCGCCTGCCTCACAGTAACAGCAACACCTCCCGAAGACACGGCTTCTCTCAGCTGAGCACTGCAAAACCTGCTGAGATCAATCGGACTCTCACCTGGGGACGATCAGAGGCAAAAATAACTGTGTGGTGACTGCCCTGAGTTTAATTCAGCACCCTGGCAATAGGTGTGAGCTACAGCTGCAAACTGAGGGGGCATTTGCTGACAGAACATTGGTGTTTATTTACTTTTCATCTCTGTTCTACCCTAACAAAAACTATCCCTAAGGGATGCCAGCCAAGGTGATGAGACGTAGGTGCTCCAGCAGTTCAGTCCAAGGACTGAGAGGAAAGAACTAAGGTGAGCTTTGCAACCCACCTGTGCAGGACTCCCTAAAGCATTGTGAGCAGAAGAGAGGGAGCAGCATTTTGTGGGGACACCACAAAAACTGTGAAGGTCCCCTGGGTGGTCAGCTGAGGGTTAAAGAGACCCTCTGTGGGACACTGCATGCACTTGCTGGGCTGCCCCTTGAGGACCCCTCCTGCCCAGGGTAACAAACAGAGGCTCTCTTGGAGCAAGGATCAGTAAATCCCATTGCTGAGGCTGCTTCAGAGAGAGCTGCTGCCACCAGCTCTGCTGCTCTCACCCAGGACACAGGGCCTGCTGCCAGCCACAACTTTGTTCTTGCCAGCAGAGAAAATACTGCACCGGTCAAGAAAATCTCCTATCTGCTGTGTCCAGCCTGTGTCCAACACCCCTGAGCCCCAGAGGGAACGGCGCCGGTGCTCTGGCAGGGAAACTGCTGGATTCACACAAACTCCAGCCACGGAACGATGGCAGCTGCTCCAGCCTGCTCTGCCTTTCTAGACCAGCTTTGCTCTTGCCCGTATCTGGGAGATTTTCTTATTTACTGTCTCTTCTGCACTGTCATGTTTCAGTGCAGATTGATAGCAATAGTTACTGCACCAGGCAGGCGTGAGGATTACTTAATTAATGTTTGTGAAGCACTTTTAGATCCTCACATGAAAGCAGCTAAGAAACGCAACGTATAATTATTATGTATTATTAATAAACTTCTGGCACATTGACAGGAGGGAAGACAACGCTTCTTTTTTTTTATCTTTTTATTTTCTAAAAAGATTAAACTTTTATGCTATGAAGGACAGACTTAACAAAAATTCATGAGTAAGTAAACAAGGAGTGAAAGCTCCTTATTCCACCAGGAAGGCAGACAGCAAGCACTGCCTGAGGAAGTGAGTTCCACTCCTTGTCTATCCAGACACTTGAGGAATCCATAGTTTTTGAGAGTGGCCAGATATGGAGAGGAACAGGGATGTTACAGACATTGCTAATAGTGGAAGTGGTCAAATGCACCAATTACAAGGAGTAGAGAGTTTGTTTAATGTGTGGTCACTATGGTTGACAAAAGCATGCGCTGCAGAAGCAGAGATGGACGTTTTCAAACAAACAGAAAAATCACAGCTGTGTGAACCAAGTTTTTTAGAGCTGAGAATGTGCCAGACACAAACCCAGATTCCCAGAACTACGAAGAAACCCAATCTCAGATGGATTCCTGGGCGGCCAGCTCTCATGTACTGCAGCTGCCGCTTGAACGCTTATGGCTGGGATCCAGCTGCACCAGAGAAAAAGGGGGCCCAGAGATTAGGGGTGAATTACAACTCTGCCTCCTTCTCCATCACAGACCCTGAGATGCCTCTGCACCCTCTCCAAATACACCAGGACAATCGCACTGCTCTACTTGACAAGGCAGCTGGGAGGACAAACACGATGCACTCAGATGGCAGGACAGGACGAGAGTGGACTCAGTGATACAAAAGGGTCCTCAGCTGCTGCTCCTGGTGCCCCGTGCCATTACACATTTCCATTCCCTGTTTACACTGCCTTTGGATAGTACTGAACCATCCAAGCAAAGCACAGCTGGCACACGGAGGAGATTCCTTGCCATGGGAAGGGTGCTTACTACAGTTCCTGCCCCTATAAAAGATTTTAAGTGGTGACACTGCAACAGACCTCTTTGCTCACACCTTCAATTTATTCTTTTAGCAAAATGAGGAGTTTTTTTAAGATACCCACAAGGAATCTTGACTCTGAACATCTGGTAAGCATAATTGTGCTCTAGAAACATTTTGCCTATCAGTACCAATGAGAGAGCATTTCTGGTGTTTATGCTGTTTATGTACTGCAAATGAGATTTACAGCTCCATTTTGTTCAAAAATGAGCAAGAGCAAATGGACTTAAATAAAATAAAACAAAACTAATCTGTGCTTTTGGCTAGAGACTCTGCACAAATCCTAGTCCAAACAGTATTGAGTAAGTTCAGCTCAAAATAACAGGAATTGATTATGTACAGCAGAAAAAAAGAACTTTCAAATGAATTGTTCCTTCAATTTGCTTTGAGTGTTCACCAGCTTTTGTTAGTGACACAGGTTTTTTTATCAGATTAGACAGATAACCTGATGGAAGTTATCAGTATTAGTTGAATACCAACAAGTGCTTTGGTTTTGGCTTTGCTGTTCATTTTTCTTGCCCAAACACACAACCAAGAGCCCGAGCGCGGAGCTAAGGCCACCTTCCCCCCACTGCAGTGCCAGCAGCTCAGGGAAGGGTCACAAATCATCCGCAGCCCTTGGACCAATGGTCCACATCACTGGGCCAGAATAACTGCAAACCTCAGCAAAACCTCACAGGAATCGCAGTGGGACTGGGAGAGACTTGTGAATGGAGAAAGGGGGAACGCGCCAAAAAACGCGGATCCATCTTCGAGGCCAGGCTGAAGGGAGCTCCCAAGCTACCCACAGCCCATGCTCTGACCTCTCCTTCACCCCAGGACTGTTCCTACCGAAGGTGGCAGTTGGGGTGTCTGAGGAGACACTGCTCCTGTTGAGTAACGCTGGAGTCATTCATTTGTTGTGCTCAGCGTGGAGCTGGTTGCACAGATTAGCTCTTAATTGAAAATAAAGACCTTCCTTACACAGGTTAATTTTGGTAAAAAGGAATCCCCGCATGGACAGACAGGTTTAATATGTGTTCATACATATCAATATATACTGTAGCAGATACACATTCTGATTTATTGAATCCTTTCACAACACAGGTGTTTCTATATGTTACTCTGACATCTGCACTCCCTCGCCCAAAACACTTTAGCGGCATCCCCTCCCTGGAGCCAGAAAACACCCCAGTACAGACCTTCTGCCTTTAGCTCTACCAGAGGAAAAAACTGCTATTTTTTCTGTAACCACTCATCCCTCAAACCTGACAAAGGTTGCCAGCGCCTTCCCATACAGGCTGGGCTCATTTCAGCAGGAATACCTGTGCCTGAACAAGGAGTGGGTTGTTTTCTCTCTCCGTCCCCTTGGATAAACTGCCAGAGGGCTGCCAGCACCTTTCCCTCTGTAAGATCTCGCCGTGGGCAGAGCCCAGGGACCACGGGAAGCTCATCTATCCCACGGAAATGCCCTGGTGACATGGGAGAGTGGGAAGCCAGCGTCCCCCCCCGCCCAGTGTTCCTCACTGACCTTGGGCAATGGTCACACCTCCTCACTTTAAGATGGGGATAATACATATATCACAGGTGTGTCCTGGCCTCAACTAATCCATCTTTTCAAAGCACTTTGAGAGCTTTACTTGATGAGCATAGACATTATAATACTCATCTGTTCCAAATACATTCAATGGGAGTTTTACCCTCCACAGAAGCAGGACTGGGGCTGCTGGTGTTACTGGAGACCTAGAAAATAAATCTGCTTGGGAATCTAGTGCTTGGGAGGGGCCATAGCCAGGCACAAAGGCACAGTGCTTACCTCAGCCCTCTTCCAGGCTATCCCTACAATAAAGGGTAGAACTACTCATTAGAAATCAGAATGAGACCTCACCAAGGCCTGCTGGTGAACATGCTCCACCGGTGCCAGGCTGCATAGGGGACAGGAGAGGCCAAAAGAGAAGCTAGGACAGGGGGGAGAAAGCAGAGACCAGGCCAGCTCAGGGGGAAGCTTACCACAAGGTGCAGTGTTGCTGTACGGAGTAACCGGGAACGCCGGGAGGTGAACACGAGGCTGTTGCCCCAGGGACTGAATTTAGGGCAAGGTCAGCGTAAGGATAAAGAGCGCCAAGGCTAAAGCAGCTTGGGCAGGCCAGTGAGGCAGTGGGCTGTGGGGCAGGGAGCCCCGTGCTGTCAGCAGCTCCTCAGTCCTTGGCACAGAGCAGCGTGGAGCTCATTCACCCTGGCCCCAGAGCTCTGCCCCGTTAGGGCAGCGACCACCCAGCCCTGGGGCAGCCCCTGGGAAACCAACCCAGCCCAGGAGGGAGCTGAGCCTCTCCATGATCTAGGAATTGACCCAACTCTTCTTGTCACAGTCGGGGTCTGATCCTTGTCTGCCTTAGCATGACAACAGAGGTGTAGAGCTCCTTGAGAGCAGGCTCACATTAATGCCTTGCTCAACTGCAGCAGCCCCATCGTGCTTCTGCTGGATCTCTGCATAGAGTAAATCATAGTGCCTGTGTTTATTGTAAGAACTAAGTGATCAGCTGTGAACTTTCTTTGACATAAATATTTTGCCATTAGCCATGACAAATAGCAACGCTCGTGTTGTAAAAGTAACATTGGATTATTCCTCTCCACGAGGGCCTTCACATCATGAGAAATCAGAAGGAAATTGTGATTGGAAAAATGGGTAAAAGGAAGAATGTGATGGCAAGGATATTTATCCCACTGTGTAAGAAGAATTAAGAGAAGAATGGATTTTTCCACAGAGCTCTGGAGTGCCTGTGCAGAGCCAGCTCTGGACACTGTCACGGTCAGCACAGGGCAGGGCCTGGCCACACATGCAGGTGCTTCACACAGGTACCTGCCAAAGCTACACCTGCACGTGCTGCACATTACACCACACCAGCATATCCTGGGGGCCTTGGGCCCAGCACTTTTCTTCTGAATCCCATTATTACTAAACCTCTGCAGTCACAGCTGAACAAAACAGGAATTTTCCATTGTTGCAAGATTTTCTACTTTTTGACTGGTGATGTTGGCACCTCAAACCCTGTCTGCTCTCAGGCTGAACAGGATGGGAGAACACCGAGCAGTGAGGGGAATTAATTTCTCAGAGATTTTTTTCAAAGGTACAAATGAGAGCTGGGGCTTTAAAAATAGCATTGACTGTACTTCTATAGCACACATCCTCCAAGGAATTCAGCACAAGCACGTGAGCTTGTCACTTCCCTCCAGAGGCAGGCAGGCTCTCATGGATGTGGATGCTCAGGCTCAGGGAGGACCACAAACTCACTCCAGGCTCTCCAAGCAGGAAGTTACAGAGAAGTTAAAAATCCAGGAGTGTGCCAGCACACACGTGTTCATGCATACTGGTACTTCATGGACTGGATGGCAAGCACATCAAATACATACAAGGCCTAACAATTAACTTTCCTTTTATAAATTCTCTAGAGACCGCGGAGCTGCAGGCTTGGATTGGAAACAGCTGAACCCAAACCATCGTCAGGCAGGAGCACCAGGCAACTGCCTGCTGGATCCAAGGGCTGAAATAACAGCTCTGGGGAAAGGCTCACCTTTGAAAGGTGAGGATCCCACCTGGAGAGCTTAGAACAAGCTCACTGTTGGCAAAGGCATCCCATGCAGGCTGTGACACCAGCGGCCAGGCCGTGTTACAAGGACTCCCAGCAAGCCCCTTTAGAGCCAGGAACGAATCACAGGACACAACCACCAAGCTGGCAGTTTTACCAGGGTGCGGGTTTTCTCCCCCAGCTGGGGATCTGTGGAGGCTACAATGGAGAGGAGTTCTGGGAACTGGCCGCACAGCAATACATTGTGGGAAGGTCCACTGGTGCGACAGACACAGAGGACATTGCAGGGAGCTAAACACAGGAATTAGGGCTCCCCCAACAAAAGATTTAAGTCCACTGGAAGGACAAGACCCAGAAAGCAGCTGCAGGATGAAAAGAGATTGATCCAGAACAGCAGTCATTTGTGTGTCCACAGGACAGTGCTGTGATAGAAGCCCAGGGATAAGCTACAGACCAAAGTGGCAAATCCCTGAACCCAGGGGAGAGGCTTTGGAATGAGGCTCTGCTTTTGAGGATCTCTGAAGATAGGTGTTCACTTTGGATGAAGGGGAAAAGTCTCCTATATGTAGCAAAAAAGCCAAGGCAGTAGCTGCATCACACTAAAAAAAAGTTACAGATGGAGGCAAAATATGGGCAATCTGGCTTTAATAGTCCAAGTCAACATCTGCCCTGTGATGGGACCCTTGGAGACAGACAAGGCATGGCTGATATGTGACCCCTGCATTTCGGGAGAGGGGTTTCCTCTGCCAAATGCTAAATTCAGGCAGGTTTAGAGATGAATGAAAACTGCACACCATAAGGGAGGACCAGGAATAGAAAGCCCATGTGGGGGAAGAACACTCTAGATGTAGCAAATGCATCTCCAAGAGGCTTTTATCATTCTTATTTTGTCACTACTATCAACAATAATATGAAAAGAGCTTACAGAGCATCCTCCCCAGTCCCTAAGCAATGCATCTAGAGATTAGCAGCAGAGAGCAGTGGGCAGCAGAGAAAAGCTGTTCAAGGAACGTAGAGGCATGCATAATGAGATTACCGAATTGGAGTTGCATGTTTTCAAGGATAAATGTGATATTATTGCACTGGCAAAGGCATAGCAGGAGCAGGGGAAAAGATGAGAAATAGCCTGTCAGAAGGGAGGGATCACTGCAGCTGAGCTCCCAACAGGACAGGGACAAGTGGGAAGTGGAGGCAGCGAGGAGGAAAGGAAGTGCACATCCTACTTGACATGCAGATATGCAGAGAAGCTTTTTGCAAAGTGGGTGATGTCATCGTGTTTTTCTCAGCCTTCAGGACAGTAAGAGAAAAATAGATGAAACCAGCACATGCAGAGGAGTCTGTAAGACGAGCAGACTTCCCCCTCCCCACCCCATGCAACACTAATTGCTCAAATATTGATCAGGGAAATAATTTGTAAGGACTAAAGGAGGAAAAGAAATACTTTCCTCTCAAGAAGCAAAAAGGGCAATGTTCTTGCCGGGTTGCTGGAAGGGTCCAGGTGATCAGAGAATTTCCAGAACCACGGAAGTTAATCTCAGATGTTGAGTTGGTCTAATTTGTTTTTGTTTGTACTGGAGAGCATGAACAACCGCAGCCTTTTATTTTTCAGGCTACCACATGAAGCCTAGTTGGAATTACAGCTAGGCTGGTTCTCCCAAGGGCCAGGCAGGTGAGAGACCCATGGATCCTAACTAGCCTTGGTTAGTGGAAAGCAACAGCTTCCAAAGGGATTTTGGCAAGCCAGGACTGGTAGCTGGGCTGAGGGTGACAGGAACCAGCTGCCCAGGCTTAGCCTTGGCAAGGGAAGGAGCAATTAGGATTAAAAGCCCAAACCAGAATGCTGGAGCAGTGCTAACCACTACTGCCCTGGCATGGACACCGAGCCCCGAGGACAAGCAGCAGTTCTGCTTGGCTTCTGGAGAGCTGCTTTTCTTTCCTGACAAAAGGAAAACTACCACGCAACAAAATGTAAGAGCCTCTCCTCTCCAGAAAATATCTGCACCTCGTCAGTTTCTAGAGTAAACCATGACGGAAGCGAGCACTGGAGTCTTCTGTGGTTAAAAATGGATGTTGTGAGTACATCAAAGTACATGAAGAATACTATTTAAAAGAAAAACAAAACCAAGAAACAACCATCAAACTATTAAGATAGACTGGGACAGTGATAAAAATAAGGATGAACATGCAAAAACAGTGATTGCAGGAAGAGGAGAAAGCATCCACAAAGCCTGCAGTGAGTATTTCTCAGGGACATGCAGGCAAATAACCGCAGGAAATGGGAGAATCAGATCCTTTAAAATATACTCTAAGGTTAGAGGGAGATGAACAGTTTTATTTAACAACTGCCTGATAAATATTTTTTCATTTGATAGAGGGCAGGTCCCTCCGTTTTGCACACAGGGGTTTTCCCTCTGGGCGAGGGGAGTGCAGGGCAGCGCGGCCCTGGGGGTGAACTGAAACCAGTCCGGGCGCTGGTTGCCCTGCCGGCCCCTGGAGCGGTGCCGGGGGTCTGACACCTCCCGGAGGGACGGTGCTGTGGGCACAGCCCGAGGCAGAGCAGCACTCGCCCCTCTGCTGCTGCTGCGGGGTGACAGCAGGGCTGCGGCCCCAGCGCCTCCTCTGCAAACCTGGAGCCTCTCAAGGAGTGGGAATTGTAAAATCCAAGAGTGTTCTCTCCAGTCACGTACGGGGCGAAGCCTCGCAAATAAAGAGGAGCCTGCTTGCCGTGAGGTGGTTGGTTTAAAAGCCAGACAGAGTAATCAGAAGATATGGGTAAATCTCCAGTGGATAAGAACGCAACAAAAACTAAGGTCTGGGGGATTCTTCTCCTCTTATTTGAATGCTGTTTTCCACCCTGGGGTACACCACATATTGTCCCCTTTAAATAAATAATAAAAATAAAATCCATAAAAAACAAAACCAACAAAAATCACCCAAGAATAAAAAAAGGGCAAACCCAAATCCCTGAAAACCAAACAAATTAAAAAACCAACTCTGTTTAACTGGTCCCAGTATAACCCTAGAGTAAGCTGGTATGGAGGGGTCAGGTGAGGTGCTGTGCAGGAAACGTTAAAATACAGCCAGTGCTGGCAGCCAAAGTCCTTGGGCTGCCCTGGGGGGGGAGCCTGCACTTGTAGCCATTTTCCTGACTTCTTAAAGAGAACACGAAGGTATCCTGTATTTGTTGCATGGAAAACCCTTTGCACTGAGTGGCACAAGTCTAAAGAGAGAAAATAAACAAGAGCAGTTCAGATTTCCCCAACAGTGGTGTGACATTAAACCTCACAACAGTTTACTCTGTTCCCTTTCCACAGGAACAGTGTGAGCTCGCAGACCTGGCAGAGCAGAGGGAGTCTGGCTTTAGCGGAGTGACAGAAGTTCCCGGAGGCCCGTGGCCTCCGCAGAAGTGCTCCACTGAGCAGCCAGCTGAGGAAAGCTGGCCAGGAACTGTCAGGCAGAGGCTCAGACTCAGCACACACAGCCTGAAAGGCAGCCTGGGCACAGCTGGATAGGTCAGATAACGGGTCAGGCTGCCAAGTCCCTCTCCCCATGTCCTTCCATCAGAAGCTGAAGAGTGAGTCCAACCTATCCAATATGTGGATTGAATTCTCGGGAAGGTGATCAAAGCAAAGGGCACACTCTGGCACGAGGGAAAAGCTATCCACCAGCAGGGAGCAAATCGGATAAAGAACAGGCTTAGCAGCGCTTCTGTCCCCGCCTGCTAAGCTAATTGTTCATCAGGCCTGTTTGCCCTGCTACACATGAAAGGAGTGGGAATCGGTGTTTGGGAACAGCTGGAATATTTGGGGTTTGGGAACACACAGCATCACTTTCATTGCAGTAATGAAGGCACAGAATGGCAGCTTTAAATGCTAAGGGTAATGATGCATTACCATTCCCTCTCAATTAATCCAGAGCCTGCAATGCCGAGTGCACTTACTCCGAGAATTTTCTCAGAAAATGAAGCTAGAGTATTTAATTTATAAATCACAAAAGACACTTATTTGGCAAGAATGACCCTTGCTCATATACAATAAATCATGAACATCAACAGTCTAATGGATTTTGAGTCAGTGCCACAGACAGCAAAGCCTGGGGCCTGTGTTTCAGGATTCCAAGACTGTGCCAAAGGAGCCTTATAAATTATTAATGCGTTCATCGCAGTGTCATCTGTGCCACTGGAGAGATAGAGACACTCTGGGGCTCTGTTTGTCATTAAAAAAGTGATATGGGTTCAGCAGGCAGACCATGCCTCCCCTTCCCCTGCTGGGATGTGCCAGTCCACACCTCATAAAACCTCTTCCCCAAAGTTTCATACACTCTCCTGGTTCATAATGTGCAGCATTTTGAGAAGAGAAAAAAAAAGAGGTAAAGAAGTCTGTTTTCACAAGTAGCCCACCCAAGCCAGACCCCCTAAGGGATGGAGCCAAGGTCTGCGTTTGCAGATGTTTGTACGGAGAGAGGTGCACTACAGAGGTAGCCAGGGCTTCTTGCGGCTTCTGTGCCATACAGTGAGGACGTGGGTACATAGAAAATTCAAGTTTTGGTCCCTACTGCTCAGTCTCTCATGCTTTTCAGTTATTCATCCCACAGTTTTCAACCTCTCCCCCTTCACTTTTGTCCCCATGGTTACTGAATCACTGTGTTCGCAGAGATTTTCCTCACTAAAGAAAATGTGACTAACATGAGGCAGCTAAATTATCAGAGCCAACTCTGACACTGGTTCCTCCCAACATGGATCTTATCTTCAAAACACCTTCAAGGAGATCTGTTCACTGGAACCAACTTCAGAGTAAGCAGCACTTCAGCTATTGACAGAGCTGCATCACTTGCACAGGGAAGACTTGAAAAAGGCTGGAATTCAAACAGCAGCTTTAGCAGACACGCAGCCTAGGAGTGCATGATACAAGTAACTAGGAGATGCATTTCACTACAAAAAACAAAATTAAGCCCTGGAATTGAAGGCATTATTTCCTCACTGCACCTGGGTCTAAGAGTTCAAGCAGAACTGGCTGCTTGAAAGCCAGTTTGGTTAAGCAGCAGAAGACACACATGTTTTAGGCCCAAAGAAATCTCTATTACAAACTGCACCAACACAGGCCAGTGGGTAACAAATCTAAAATGTCCAGCCACAGCAGTCTTTGTGCGCTCACCCACTGCTCAGAGAAGCTTCTTCCACACTGAGCAGCCTAGGCTGCCCCAGGGACGCTCAAACCAGATCCCTTCTGTCTTGGGGTGATTACCAAAAACCCCCCAAAAAAATTACAATTCATTTGCATATGAGAGGCCTTTCTCTCCTTCACTCACAGCATCCATCCAGCCACAAGTGCCCAGACACTAAGGCAAGGGCAGCAGGACAACACCTCAGGTAAGCATCGCCGCTCAGGAGCCAGTAGACAACAGAGACGTGGAACACTTACCTTGGCTGCTACGGAGGAGTTGGGCTTCTCCAGGAGGTCCCAGAGCTTTTTCCTTTTCTCAGCACAGCAAGTGTTATCGAATTCCTCCCCTTCCCTTTCCCTCAGGGTCTCTGCTTCTCTCTTCAGCTCCTCATTCATCTGCTCTTTCTTCTGGTGGTAGCGGGCCTGGCAGCAGGACTCCAGGTAGATCTCATCCACGCCCCAGTAGTCCAGCTCCTGGCTGAAGGACAAGGCGCACATCTCCTCCATCATGTGCAGCTTACCAGTACGATAGAAGTTCAAGATAGAGGTGAATGCCCCGGGATGCCTGTCGAAGAAGTACTCGTTCTCCTCCAGGTTGTAGTCATCACAGATCTCCATGAGGGAGTCGTGCGTGTTGCAGTCTCTGAGCTTACCCAGCCTGGTCCGTGGCAACCTGTCCAAGGTCCGCCAGAGAACCTCGTGGGCCAGCCCCCCCACGTTGAGCTTGACCCTTCGGGAGCAGGCCTTGCTCCTGACGATCTCGGTGGGGTCTGGAGGCAAAGAGGTAGTAGAGCGAGATCCATGCTTATTCATCCCCAGAGGCATCGCTGGTCCCCCTCAGGCTGGACGCTGCAAGGTGCGGCGCGGGGCAGGGCGCGGGGGCCGGCTCTCCTCACCTCTCCTTCCCCTCCATGCCCCAGAGCTGCAAGAGAGGTCGCGCGTGGGTCCCCGCCCGCCGCCCCCGCGGGCGGGGACC
>VZTI01003341.1:645635-662686 GCA_013397865.1 Struthidea cinerea
AGATTTCCCGAGGCAAGAGCTGGGGCAGGGAAAAGGGAGGATTTACAGCCAGTCTAACGACGCGCTCTGCCTCTCTGGGCTGCCCAGGGACGCCCCCCACGCCGGCTTCTGCATAACCGGGAAAGCAACGAAAACGGGAATAAGAAAAAACCCCGAGCCCGCCTTAGGGCGCCGGGTGGCTCCTGACAACCCCGAGCACTGTTGCTTACACAAGATGGCACGAAGAGAAACCCCGGCGCAGGCAGGAGCGGCTCCCCCGTGCACAGCCGGCACAGCTCGGGGCTCGGCCCCGTCCCCGCCGACCCAGGTCCCCCCAGACCCAAAAATCGGACCCCGCCGCTGCCTCCCGGCCGCCGCCGCCGCACACGGGGAGAGGCTCCCGCGGCTCGGCCCGAGCCCAGCCCTCACCTACCTCCTGCTGCGGGCTCCCGGCGAGGCGGTGCGGGGCGTGCGGGGCCGAGGGCGGCTACATCCTGCGGCGGGGCGGGCGGCAGGGGCGGCCCCGCTCGCATCCCCCCGCGGGCAGCCTCAAGGCGGAGGGATGGCGGCGGCGCTCCCGGCTGTCCACGGAGCCCAGGGGGAGGGGAAGGGAAACGAGGTAAATCGGATCCTTCGGCAGGAAGCTTTCCAAGGCCTTCCCTGGGCTGCGGCTCCTCACTCCTACCTACAGCCAGCGCCGGAGCCGCGTCTGCGCCCGCCCCCCAGCCCTCTCTCCAGGCAGACGCAAAGGGAAGCTCCGGGGCTTTCTCCNGCTCCACCGCGAGCTGGAGCGCAGCATTGCAGCTCCCGGGGCCGCTCCGCGCCGGGCCCGCCGCCCCGGCCCGCCAGCCCCCTCCCTAGGGCGGCGGGGCTGCTCCGGCAGCTCCCGGGGCCACCAGCCGTGGGAACAGGAGCGGCGGTGTGTGCCACCGAAAAGCGAGGAGCGGAGAGCGCCAGACAGCTCGGCAAACCTGGCCCCCGCCGCCTCCCAGGCGATTCCTCGCCGAGCCGGGAGCAGCGGAGCTCAGGGAGGTTGCTCATCACCCCGCGTGTGAGGGCGAAGCGGGCCCTCGCCCCCACCCCGACTGCCCCTCGTCGAAGGAACGAGCCCGCAGCGATGGTTGCAGATATTTGCAGAAACAGATAGGAGGAATAGTAGTGGATCTCTGCTGCTGATTAGGACTATGAATATATGTAAACAAGCATTTACTAACCTGAAAACACAGCAGAAATGGAGAAAACGGTGACTTTCCAGGCAAGAGCACAGCAATCGAAGTATTGCTCTGCCAAGCTGTCCCTCTTGTCTCCTTCCCTCACTCCCCCCAGAGGAAATGGCCCTCCCCAGAAGCCTGGAGCTCCATTAGCACCAATTAGTATCACTTAATGCAGTTCACCTGTTCAGGCTGATGTACCAGGGGTACACAGCTGTGCCCTTCTCTTGCCTTGATTGCTCGTGGCTCTTGGACTCTAGTGACAGTTCCTACTACAACGTTTCTGAAACAGGAACCTGGTGTCTGATTTTTTGTGATTAACTAAGAAAAAAAAACCTCCCCGTGCTGCTTTTCCCGATTTTCTGTGCTTCTCTTGCCCGTGCCTGGCTCCTGATGCCCAGTGTTCTCAATGTCAGTGCTAGACTATTATATTTGGCGCTTGAATGTCTACATCTTCCTTAGAGGTTGCCTTCTGAAATCCCAAACAGTGCTTTTTGTCCAGTACTTCACACAACTGTGTATCAGCTGTATATTTAGGAATTTCTTAGAAGAAGCTGGTCACTGCCTTCGTTTTGGAGATGAGGAAATTAAGATATAGAAAAGCAAGATCGCCCAGAAAGGGGTGGAAGGAAGAATTGGGAATGAAACCTGTTGACCAGCCTGATCCCAGCCCAGTGCCCCTCCAGTGAAGCAGCTCCTCCTACCCCATGAATACTTCTAATACAGGATAGACATTAGGGCAATGTTCAGAGCACTTCAATTCTCCTGTTGCTTTCTCATCATTTCACCTCCAGACTGTACTTTACTCCTCTTACAACGGAGACAAAACCCCTGATCAGGGCTAGGAAGCTAAATCTGTTAATGATTATAAAATGCTTTGAAACTTCCAGCTGGCAGGTGTCGTAGGAGAGCAAGGGTTTGTCAGCACTGACATCCCGGGCTCATTATCTCCCCTCGTGATGCAGGAAGGGAAAATGACAAGCAGCCTAATGCAGGGAGATGCATCAGATTCACCAGTTAAATCACCGGGAGAGAGGCACCTTGGCTTTATTAGCAGGGCATTTGTATCTTCCTGCATCGCTCAGGCTCCCCTGCCACTGCCATTCACGTGTTCTGCCAAGAGGCTGGAGAACCAGCCCTGGAGGGGGACACGAGGAGGGGCAGCAAAGGCTCCTCCAGGGCTGGGAGCTCCCCCTTCCCCACGGCTCTTCTGGCCAGTGCTGAAAATGCTACTGAAGAAGCTGGGAGAGGGAGCCCTGCCCAGGACAGTACCTCCAGCTGGCTCTGCCTGGGGTGATCCATGAGTCTGGGGAGAGGAGAGGATGTTTCCACCCCCAGGACATCTGTTCCCTGCAGCATTTCTGTCCCACACAAAGAGTTTGTCAGCAAGGGGCAGTGCAGGCCTGAAGATGCAGAAATGTGCATCCTGCTCGCTCTTCTCCAAGGTTGTTTCACCCACTCTTGGTTTGGATACACATTTCAATTGATATTTTTGTACTCTGAGCTTTGCAAACTTAATTTATGGTTTGTTATTTCCCCAGCCTATGGAGCCAGCCAAATGCTTGGATGCAGTTTGTGCAAACCCTGTTTCTCTCCAGGTATTACAGCAGTTATTGACAAGGAACCACCTTAAACCCCAAGTACGTCAGAGGAAATATGCAGAGCACGGCAAAGATATGTTCTCCTGGGCTTGCATTCAGTGGCATAGACATATCTGGATTTCACTGCCAGGCAGAACAGGTCTGTAAGGCAGTGTTTGTTGAGCTACAACACGAGAGGGAAATAGGCTGAACCTAAATGTGGAAATAAATATCCCTCTGCTGATCTGCAGTGACTCCTCTGCCTGCATAAGGAAAAGTATCACATCTTCCCAAACACCTGCGCTGTATGACAGTCTGGCATCTTCCTGTCCATCCTGTGAAGCAAGAGGGGAGGCTGGTTTACATCATTTTACTGCTCACAGGGAAACAAAGGGCTGTGAGAAAAGGAAGGCTCCCGGCCCGCCTGCAAACCAGTGCTCAGCCCTGTCACAGCGATGGCATGTGGGACAGAGGGTCTCCCACAGAGAGGGGAGCAGCAGCTTTGGTGGCCCCTGAGTTTTGGCTGATTCCCCATTGCTGAGTTGCACGTTCTGAAATGAGCTCTAAGATGTAACAATAACCCGTATTGTTCTTGCAGCCCAAGGGCCTTGTACTTGTCCTTGGGAGTGGGAAAGGCAATCATGCACAATAAGCTGCCTCTGTTGCAGAGTGTTTCCTATTATGTCCCTTTAAGACTTCCCTCAGTTTCCAGGGATTTTCTTTCCAAACTGGAAGGAAACACTTTAGGTGAAATGGAGATTTTCTTTTATAGTCCGAAATTCTTTTCCTTAAATGGGGAAAAAAATTATCAGGTTTCTTGGCAGAGATCCATAACAAGTGTTGAAAAGTGCAAAAAGAACTGAGATAGTGCTTGTGCTACTGAGAGCCCAGGAGCATGGAAATACTGGAATACCGGGGGGAAATACTGGAAGCAGACAGCAAAATACGATCCAAAAATGAACCTTAAAGAAAGATAAAAGGTGGAAGTTTTCACCTTGTCTAAACTTTTCAGATGCATTTTGAAATCCCAGGAGCACCCCAAATGCCCTCGTTCCAGGCTGGCTTCCCTCCCTGCTGCTGCCTCGAGGAGGGGCTGGCAGAGCTGCACCCCTGCTTGCCTGGCACCACCCTGCCAACAGCTCCTGCTGCCTCCTCACCCTTGGGCTCCTCTGGCCTTCGGGAAGACGGCAGGAAACATGCCACTGCATATTGGTTATCAGAGAAGCTTCTGGTTCAGGTTCCCACAAAGCACATTCAGAGCCATCCCCCGTGGCTCCAGCTTTCTGCCTTTCTCAGGATGTGCATTTCCTCCTGTGCATCTGTTCAGTCTCTGTCTGTGCTCACTGACCACAAGCACTGGCCCCGTGGCTCCTCTTCCAAAGGATGGCTCCATCAGACCCACCTTTCCTCTTTTCTTGATGATTCTCTGGGGTGCTGGAAGCTATGGAAGCACCAGCCTATTCCCTAAGGTGTGTAAAACATCACCTCCTGGCTGTGTCTGTCTTGTTCACATCAGGTTTGAGACCAAATACAATTGCTTCAGGAAGGGAAAATACACAGACCTTTCTGCTGGTTGAGGAGTGAAAAGCCCCTGGGTGGGCCGATTTGTCCCTGTCACCCATCTGCTCGGGAACTTGCAAAAGGATCTGAGAAATTTTCTCCTACCTATCAACACTGTAGACCAAATACTTGGGGCCCCAGGTCCCTGTCCTTCCCTGGAGGGACCAATGGCAGCAGGACTCCCCCAGCCCCTCCATGGGTGCAGGGGCTGGGGGATGTTTCCTCCTCTCGGCTTTCAGTGTTTGGGCAGGGCTGGCTCCGAGGGAGAAGCAGTGCCTATAATCTGTTACCTAACATTTAGCTGTAAGCACCGAGCCCTGGGAAGCAATTGGGCTTGCCATGTTGTTGAGCAACTGTGGATTTGTTAGCCCCTGAAAGGCTGAGGGCCTGCATTCATCATCACTCAGGAGGGAGGGCAGCAGAGCTAGAGGGGTCAGCCAGTCTTTGCAGCTGTGGACATGTGGCCTCATCCATCCGGCCCCTTTCCAGCTGCTGGGGATTGCAAATGGCCCTGCAGTCGTCCAAGCCCTTTGGGGCTGTGGCACTCATCTCCACGTGACTGCAGGCAGACGGGGCAGTCTTTGGGGAGAGCCAGGGTCCAGGACCTAGGGGCAGCAGCATTCCCAGGAATTTACAGGAAGAGGCCCTGCCTGCTCTCGCTAAGCTCCCCACATGGTCAGCATCCCCCCCCGGCTGCCGGAGGGATGCAGCCATGGGGGCAGTTGCATGCGGGGAAAATCCCTTGCCCAGCCAGGCGTGGCAGTGAAGTGAAGCCCCAGCTCTGAACAGAATGCAAAGAGCGAACTGGGTAAACCTCGTGAGCCTGCCCTGTTTGCCGGCAGCCCTGTGTGTTGCACACAAGCCGGATTCAGAGGCCGTGGGTGCCGTTTCTCTCCCTGGGTGGAGGAAGCCTGACTGCTTTAAGCAGCATTTGGAGAACCAGCCTGCTCAGAGCACATCACCACAGGCGGTGAGTGAGGCCTGCTCAGGGGACAGGAGTGCTGAGAAAGAGCAGCGAGGGAACAACAACTTCACCTTTCCCTATCAGAGAATGCGCTGGCTCGACTCCTCCAGGAAAGGCTTTGGCAAGAAGACTCCAAGCAGTAGAGCTTAGCAGCCCGGTCTCCTAAAGAGCTCCCGGGCAGCATCGTCCTTGTGCAGTTGAAGCAAACACAAGTGACGTTGCAAAGGAGCAGGAGCTCCAGGATGCGGCTGCTCAGTCTTCACAGCAGGGCAGGAGAAGTCAGGTCCCCTCCCTGAACAGCTCCCACCTGAGCTTGGCAACAGAGCTCCCTGAGGTGGGAGGTGGCAGTAAGGTAGCTGTGACCTGAACATGTTCCTGCTGGGATTGACTCCTGCCCCACACAGCCCTGATTTCCAGCCCTGGCCTATCTTCTGCCCAGCTCCTCTTAACAAACACAGGCTGAGGGCTCAGCCTTAGAGGCAAAGCAAACACTGAACTCAGCCACAGACAAAATCCGCTTCATGGTCTAATGCTGGAAAAATGCCATCAATTGAATGTCCTGAAGCGCAGAGAGTTTCCTGAGGATAATGAGAACAAGAATTGCTCTGCTCTTGCATATGTGGATCCTAAGAGTGGATATGCAGTCAGAGAGCAATCTCACATGGTTCCTGGGAAGCAAGTACCATAATACTGCCTTTCAGACTGAGGGAAACTGAGACTGAAAAGGTTTAAAGCAAGCTGCCAAAGGCACCGTGGGATGGGGGATGGATGAGCAGCTAAATGTACTTTAAATCTGAAGAGATGTCCATTAGTGATTCCTACCAAGATTGTTTGCCTTGTCCCTGTTACCCTGACAGAAGCTGTTGCCATCAGTGGCAGAAGCTTTCATGAGAACTGCACATCGAGGTGAGAATCAAGCTGATGGGGGTATCCAACAGGTTAAGCTTTTTATGGCTCACCTTTTATGAGAAACTAGCAGAAAATAGGCAGGCCTTGAAAAAAGTTCCATAAGAGCAGCCCTTCTTGGCCACTCCCTGATCTCAATTGCCCTAAACCTTGAATAAACACTCTCTTCCTCTCCTTTGTGCCGTTCCAACAGTAAAAGCTGGAGCTGCTTTGTGGTCAGGAAGCCTCATACCAGTGGCTGTGAAGGGACATGGCAGGAGGGGGTCAAATTGAATTTCAAGTGACTACTTAATGTTAACTTCCAGTGCTGAGGAAGGCCAGCTTTCCTGGGGACAAGGCACGGGGGAAAGGCTGGGCATTTCGTGCCACCAATGGGGCTGGCTCCTTGCGGGCGACAGCTTTGATCTCAGTGACATCTAGTCACAGCGCAGGAATAGCATAAATTATTTCTGAGAAGGGTCACTTCCAGCCTTTTTTGCGTTGTTTTGCATCTGTAACTCGTCTTTAATAAACTACATTTTAATTTGGAGGATTATGAAGATCATTTCAAAGCAGCTTATCTAACACTCTGTTCTCCTTCCCTGTTTTTCCCCAAAGTGCTTGTGGCTGATGCAAAAGGCTGCAACAAGCCTTTCTTGAAGGCAGTCTCGGATTAAACTTCTTCACATGGGACAGCACTACTCCCCATGAATTTTAATGAGCTGTTCCGAAATGCCCTTTTCGCTGTACGCTGAGTTCTGCAGGGGAACAGAATCCGGCACCAGCAAACCAGAAAGGACAAATGAGATGTAGTGACACAAACTGAGAACCTTGCAACAACCTACCGAAAACGCAGCTCCGCTTCCTCGGTCCGGGCAGGAGTGGGGGATGCTGAGGGCGGAGCCGCCTGCAGGACTGGATTTTCACACTGGGCTCCTGCACAGTGCCCGTGGGGAGCAGCAAAGCAGGGCTGGGAAGGACCAGCAGTGGAGCAAGGAGCTGCCTGAAGCTGACCAAGAGGAAAACTGGAGAATGGAGCCATCTGAAGACCACATGTTTTGGATGCTTGTGTGGCCCTTCTTTAGGGTGCCAGTGACATTTTTCTTTCCCCTTGGGATTTGCAGCCTGAGACCCCTCCTAAAGGCAGTTCTGTGCGCTGCTTCTTCCACGGCATTTCTTAGTCGTCACTTTGTTTTTCAGAGGTACAGCTGGGAAAGGTGGGAACACCGCATTTTTTTTTGGTTTTTATAGCACTTGTCCAGAGAGTAGAGACCCCTGCTCAAGTCCTTCAGCTCAATGCCCTCCCCATCCTCAGCTGCTTTAGATTTAGGCACCAAAATTCTCAACAGCCTTGCAGCAAAACCTTTACCCCAGCGTCTGACCCAGTCATCCCCTTCCCTGCTGAGACTAATTTTCTAGCATGACTAAACATTTAAAAAGGTCAACAGCTAAGAAACCTCTATCCTCTATGAATTCCAGCATTGGAGTCCTCTAAAAAGCATTTTTCTGTCCAAACTCCTCATTACAACACAGAATTCTGGTGAACGTGTTGTTTTCTGCAAAAAGCAGTTGCAATGCAGCTCTTCAGTAAAGCACATGAGGCTCCTGCTGTGCAAAGGGCAAAGGATGTGGCAGGGCAGCCCTTGAAATCCTGGCCTGCGCTCCTGCCAGCTCTGGAGGGGTTCAGCAGAACCCAGATCCACCGTGGAGGACAGAAATTCCTGTTGCCTGGCTTTAAGCAGATCCCCGTGGTCCCTGGCACAGTGAGGTTTCTCTCCCCTCTCCCAGCCTTTATGTTCTGTCATTCCAGTAACCGAAGTAACAACAATACAAAGATTCCTCAGGACTGTCATAATACAGATTTTTATTTTAAGAGAGTTGTCAGGTACCTAACAACAATACAAAGATTCCTCAGGATTGTCATAATAGAGATTTTTATTTTAGAAGAGTTATCAGCTACCTACCTTTGTCTTTTTCCATTCATTAAATATTAACAATATAATTAACAACAGCTAACGTAATGCAAAATTTAAAAGGCCCTCAATTCAAGCTGTTAAGCCCCATTAAATCAGGAAATCCCAGCAAACTCCCAAACTTGTCAATAACCATCATGTTTGAAAAGCAAGCAGCCATTTCAGTATTTCACAGTTGTTCTCCAAAATACTTGGATGGCCTTTCAAGTTCAAGCTTAGCCTGCATTTTTAGCCGACCTCCCTGCTCCTGTTGGTCTGCAGAACGAGGCAGGGCCCCCAGCCACGGCCCGGGCAGCCCCTGGCCCTGGGGGCTGTGTAAGGCTGCTGAGGGGTGCCCCTCTCCCAGCTCCGCCCCGGGTATCACCGCAGCCCGAAGCACCGATGTCCTCTGCCCTGGCAGCTGGTGCTGGGGGTATCAGCTCCCTCTTCCCTCTGATCCCCCCTGCATGTGCTGTCTCTGCTCAGAGGCCACAGCTCACCTGCTGGAAGGAGGGGGGTGTTTGCCCACCCTCACACATCCTCACCCCACCTGTGGCAGGCACATATGGTGATGTTCTCCCAGTTTTATTCAACTCCCTCCCCCTGTCTCTATTTTATGGCACATTCACAAAGGTCAACCACAGTCTTGCACCAAAAAAAAACCAGCGGTGAAGAACCGAGCCCATCCCAGCACTCACTTGGCCATCCTCCACACAGCTGCTCTTCAGTCTCTTTTTCCCTCGCACATAAAGAGGGAAGGTGGTTCTTCATCAAAATCAATAGATAGGTTAATTAAATGTGTCTACTCAGCAACACATCAAAGCCTCCTCTTCGGCCTCAGCGTGTGTGTGGGTGGTCTTTGCCTGCATTGCCCAGACCAATCCCTTTGATTCGGGAAGGGCTGTGCCGGGGGGCTGAGGAAGCCAAGCAGCAATCCCGCTCTTCTGATTAGCAAGGACAACACGAGTTTCATTCCAGGAGATCTTAGGCTCCATAAAGCAGCTACAGTTTATTCCTAGCCTACAGCTATTGGTCCTGCAGGGGTGTTTTTCAACTTTCTGCAGGAAAGGTCCTGATAAAATGTGAATTGACTTTTGGAGTGCTACAGTGGCTGCACAACCCTTCCTGCTTCTGAAGGACAGGAGGAAGGGAGATGGATGCAGCAGTCTGGAGGCTGATGTGGGCTGAATGAATCTCAGGGGCTGCAGCTTCAGGGAATGTGTCACTGCTGGGAGTGAATGCCCATGGTCCCGGCAGCTGCTTTTCCATTTAAAGCAGCTAATAGCCCCCAGAATCCCTGCAGACAAGGAAATTCAATGAAGATGCATTGTAAAAAGTCAGAATCAACAATGTGAACAACAGGTCTCAGAGTATCTGTTCTTAAAGCATCTGTATTTGTGGATTTCAATTTAGTAAACTAAGAACGTACAGTTCAATTTTGCAAAAAAAAAAAAAAACAAACACTAAAACAAGAGTTTCCCTGTGGAAAAAATTTAATTAGGATAGGAAAAAGCACAAACAAGCAGCATTGTCTGGGGAACCACCCAGGAACTTCAGTGGTTTGCTTTACAAGTCTTTGCAGAGCAATTTGAAACCAAACCTCCCAATCGTTTGCTTAATCAGGAGAAATGTGATGCTCCAACGCTAATATGGACTAAAGCACATTTTAGGGGGGTGACTTTGTAGATACAACAAATCCTTCAGCCTGCTCACAGTTTCCAGGTTTAAATTCAGTGTTCTCCGATCCTGAAGGAGCGCCCCTCAAAGAGAGCAAGAGGCTGTCTCAGCACTGAGCAGCTGGAAAGCTGCAGCCTGAGAGGAGATGGACCTTCCAGCAGTGCCTTGCAGGAGGACACTTGCAAACATCCATAATCCCAGCCCAAGCAAGCCCCAGTGCTTCAGTGCCTCTGTGGCACTGAAATGGATGAATCTGCAAAGTTAATTGCAAGTCGCAACCTATAGATTCTGACAGTTGTTTTCCCTTGAAACATCTCCAGGATGAGCTCTCCGGTGTTTAGCTACTGGGAATGACTGCAGAGCACACACAGCCCCCAAGCACCCTCAGACACAGCCTCAAAGCTGCAGTCCCACAGGTACAAAACTGATATAAACAAGGCTGGGTGTGAGTGCAACTTTTTCTACCAATTCATTATCCCAATGCACTGTCAATTTATTGATTGGGTTAAAAAGTAACAATTCTCAAGAAACAGAGAAGTGGAAGATGACAGCCAGGTGATGGAAAGCAAGTCCTTGCTGTTTTACTCAATGTTCAATTGATATTGAACCCTGATGCCCTTTCTCTGTCTGTGATATCCCAAAGCAGTATCTTTGCTTGTTAAACCTCAAGATTTATGACCTAATGTCTTTCAAGTCTAGTTCAGAAGAGGTCAACAGAAGGAAAATGCGTCTAAAAGGATAAAGGAGTCAGTGCGGAAGAGCTGCCTCCTATTGCTGCGTTTGGGAGGTACCTGCCTGACCTGCCCAAGTTGTTCCGTATTCAGTTACTTGTAACTTTGCCAAAGTTAAAAACGCTCAGGTTGGAATTTTCCACCATTTGTTGGTCTCTAGTTGGAATGAAAGGCCATTTCAGGAAAGTTAGCTACTGTCAATGACTCAATCAGGAGAAAATTACACAATATAAAGAGGGATAAGACTGTTATTGGAGATGGTAAAGAGTAAGGGATTCATCTGACATTTGCAGGTTGCACTTCTCTGTAGATTAATAAGGGAGAGGAATTAGGATTTTATGAGAAGACCTTAATTTTAGCATTTCATACCAATCAGCAGCTTTATTTTGCAATCCAAGTATCCTTCTAACAAACGAACAGAATGAAATTACTTCAGCTACACCACCACAATAAAACCAACACTGTAGAGCCAGGATTCTGGGAGATCTCCCATTGTATTGCACCAGTAAATAATTCCTGCTGTTTAGGGCTCTTCCTGATCTATGGTATAAAACCCAATATTTAATTAAATAGATAAACAAGAACTTCTAAAAGCATCTACACAATTTGCTAAGGAATAAACATAAATGTAACAGACAGTTTTGCAGTGTAATCATACACTGGAGATATCAAAGGCACACAGTAAATTTTCCATGTGATGACCTTTCTCTCAGGCTAAGGGACTTTAGCTGGATTCGGGACCCTCCCTGCCAGGAGAGCTGTACTGTGCCCAGCTGGATTCGGTACCCTCTCCCCCACAGCCACAGCTGCTCTAGCAGTTAAATGTTTTCCACTCCTCCAGGGGATCTCTTCTTTCAATCCAGCCTCCCTGAGGATTTTTGCTGGGCCAAACCAGAATTTGGGGCCCGCACACCAGAGCTGTGAATGGAACAGAACCCCCAAAGTCATGATCAGAGGGTCTCCTGACCCCACACACCACACACTGCTGTAGAGGTGCCCCCATTCCTGACCTTTGGGATTCTACAGGTGGCAGCAAGGAGGGAGCAAGGCCCGCTTGCTCTGTGTTACAGAAGGAAGGACAGAGCGGGGCTATGGGGTAAAACCAGTTCTATATTTAAGGGCTGCATTGGGTTGTTATGGCAACAGGAATTCCAGCCACCACCGCGGGCTCCTCCGACGCCTCCCTGCCATCCTCTGCAGAGCCCAACTTTGCATCACGCAGCAGCCTCCTGCCTAATGCTTGGGCTGAAGGGGAGGGGAAAAAATGTGCGACTCATCTTCCCACAGGGAGCTTTTTCCTTCAGGAGTGGAAAGCAAATGAGAACAGCTTTAATAACTGCCTATGGATACAGGCACCAGAAACCATCTCCAGCAGTAGAAAGGTTCAGACCCTCTCAGCTCATGGGGCCCACAGGGACTGGGAGCCCCCAGCAGGGCAAACCCAGCTGGGGTGTCCCCAGAGGGGCAACCACAGGGCTCCTGATGTGTCCCGGGGTGTGTCCCAGTGGGGTGGGAATGACCCTGCTCCCACACCTCAGCAGAACAGAGCTGGGACTCACAAACACCAGTAGCCACCGTGCTGCTGCTTTCCCAAGCTCAGTTCTTTTGTCTGACGGGTGAAAGTCTGCATTTCATCCACACGTCCATCTATGTACTTATATGGTCCTCATCTCTGCCATGTCCAAATCTCAAGGGCTACCAGGACATTGTTTGCTTTTTTTTTGCAGCTATCATGCTGGAATTCATAAACAGAAAAGCTGTATGTGAGACACAAGCCCTGCTACTACAGCCTCTGCTGGAGTCCTGCATCCAAGTTTGGGCACTGCTCATCAAGAAGGTCAGGCCCCAACTGGCGAGAGCCCAGAGGGCAGCAAAAGGAGTGACCAGAAGAAAGAGACATAGAAAACAGCCTCTGAGGAGAGGTGGAGGAAAATGGGTCAAGTCATGGAAATGGAAAGCAGAGCAGAGATGGGGTAAGAGTTCTACATAACCATAAAAGGTTTCTGTAGAAGATAGCAATGGTTTGTGTTCCTTGTCTGCTGGGAATTGGACAAAATATAGTAGGATGGGAGAATTAGGATGACTGTTGGAAAAAAAAGTGTAAAGCCGTGGGGTAGTTTGCCCAAGGAGAATAGGGAGTGGAGACATCATTAAGGCTTTCAAGAAAAAGATCCTTAAACACCTGTCAGGATGGTCTAGACATATTGATCTCGGCTTGGTACAGGAGGATGGATTAGGGTACATCTCCATGTCCCTTCCTGCCACACTGTGATTGTTCTGTGAGAACCTCACGTGTGCATTACAATTACACACCCCAGCAGCCACCTAGAGCAGTAGGAGGCATTTTGGTTGAAGTGACCAGAATTAGGGCTGGTATTTCAGAAGGCACCTGAGGTTTTCAGTGTCCCCTGGACCTGCCTCATGTTGCACACTGAGCGGTTCTCAGCCTGCCTTTCCATGGCCACACCAGCCTGGGAGCTCAGTGTCCCAGCAGCAGCACTCAAGGGGTGTCTGCTCCACTTCCTCTCAGTGGTTCTCCTTTACCTTAAACCAGCAAATCCTGTTATGAATCTATCAAGCCCCCTCTTAGAAATGGCTGTAACGCAACAACACCTTCCTGCAGCCGATCAGTTCCTAGTTTCCAAAGCTGCTTTTGCTAAACAGTCTTGCCTGCTCTGGAATTAACAGCATATTAACACCAACATGTCAATCCCAATGGGGTGGCCGCTGAGCAACAGGGCAGCTTGAATCCCAATTGATTTGAATGGCAAATATTTTTTTAAAAATTTATAGCTGAAAAAAAGAGAAAATGAAGAGTTACTGGTAACCAAAACAGGCAGAAGAGGAGCACCTGCCCAGAACCGCTGCATCATCCAGCTGCACCCACACATCAGCTTTGCAGCATGTCCTCTGCTTCCTGTCACTTCTTCTAATTCACCTTGAACTGCTGCCACGGCTGAAGGAAACTTTAGGAGAAATCGGAGAAGCCAGAAAAACACAGGGCCTACATTACCCTAAAAATAAACACCCGAGAGGACTCGGAGTTATTCAAAGGTGAGTAGCTGGAGTGAGCAGAGCCCCCATAAAGCAGCACATGGGTCAGTGACACCACCACCGTGGTGACAAATGCACGGTGGTGATAGAAGCCACATCCTGGTTCACACAGGGCACCAAGTCCTTCAGTGGGCTGTGAAACAGCCTCTGAACAGCAAACCCACAACTATTGCAATGTAAGACCGGGAGGAAAAGCAGCCCATCAGCGGGGCAGTGAAGTATCAGATGGACCAGTTTGGGTATTTTTGTTCTTGGTAGTAAATAAATAAATAAAATTGTGATGATTAAGTGGAAGCAAAACAGCACTGTTATCAATACAAGTGCCTTTGCAGTACATTAAACCCAAGTAATTTAAAGACCAGAGCATTTTATATAAATAATTAATTCTTTTTTGGTAAGCACGATGCCACTATAGTTGCCTAAATTTTCAAACGGGGGTTGCTTTTTAATTAGAATGTGGTCATTACAAATGCACGTGGGTCTTTAATCATTCATGTTGGAAGCAAGCTGACTTGGTCATGCATCAGAAAGAATAAAGCAGCTCTTACCTCTCTCTAGAGCACACCCAGCAAACCTCAGGGCTGCAAATAAGCAGAGAAGTCTGCCTTGTGATGAGAGCTTGGAGGGGCTGCAGGGCTGGATTTCATCCCCTGTGCAGCACAAAGTCGTCTGGGAAGATGCATTTGCTGAGGTCAAACTGAGAAGAGAACGAAGTGCTGGAGAGCCAATGTGATGCAGAATCAACCTGCCCCAGCACCAGTCTCAAAGCAGGTTGTCCCCAGCAATTTGGGATGTTATGAAGGTGGACAGCCAGAGTGCAGATGATTTCAAAGGGTTTAATTGCTTTCGTGCTAATAACACTGCAGGCAACCGCCCTCTCCCTCTTTCCCCAGACCCCTGGCTCAGTGGGTTTGAGGGGTCTGGACCTGGCCCAGGCAAGGGCAGTGCACCGGGAACCTCAACCCCGAGCAGTAGATACGGCAGGTATCTCCCAGCTGCTTTGCTGCTCTGGCTTTTCAGATGGAACTTTCCAGAGATGCTTCCTTCTTCCCTGCATGGAAACAGAAGCGGAAATGCAGGTGCTGACATAAAGCCTTGCCGCAGTCACTTTCCACCAGGTTTGCCCAAATTATGGATCCACAGCTCGGACATGAAGCCCAGACGGATGCGGGCAGAGCGGTGCCCCCCGGGCCGTGGCACCGAGGCAGCGGCTCCAGCCCGTCCCAGCAGTGCCATCTATTGCCACACTCGGCTCTACCGCAGGGAACCAGCTCGGGGCAGGAAAGGAGTACAGGGAAAAGGCTAATTCCCGCGGGGAATAAGGGAAACTTCCCAGTTCACCCACACACTGCTCCGCCTTAGAAAAGCTGAGAATGTTTAAAATATCTATGTGTGTTAGACCACACTAATCTCAAACCCTGTGATATCTGAGAGCCGAGTTCCCCATCAGAGCCTGGGATCCATAAGGATCATCTCCATCAAGTCCATCTCCAAGTCCAACTCCCTTAAGTCCCAGCAGGAGAAACCATTGTGCTTGAGCCAGCAGAAAGCAACCAGGAAAACAGGGTTTAGTGAGTCTTCACAGCCTGTCCGAGCTGTGGCTGTCAGCCTTTGCATCGTGAAAGGGTGTGAAGGGCTGGTGCAGCCTCACACTGAGGGCTCTGCAGTTTTAGACGCACCTCAAGCGAAACATCCATTCTCCAGATATCTTAAAGAAAAAGAAAACAAAACCCCCAAAACCCAGCAACAAAACAGCAGCTGAGTTTCAGAAGCCTTACCCAGCACTCACTGCCAAAGGCTGTTGGGAAGTGTCGGTCTCCATCCTCCTCCCAAAGCACCACCAGGAGCTGGCAGAGGCAGCTGGGGATGTGCAGCCTCCATACCCAGCTCGAGCGGGGCTTGGGCACCCCACCGAACAAAGAGTAACATTCCACTTCTTCACTTTAGCCAAACATTGCAGCAGCTTGTCTCTTCCCTCACACATCTTGCAATACTTTGTCACCATAAGTTGACTCTGGTTTATATTAACTAAAACCCTCTCTTGTTTAATATCTGGTTTGAAAAATGTTGGCAGTAAGCATCAGTTCAGAGTAGATTTATACCCACAGACCATGTGGAGCACGGGGATGAGTTTCCCAGAACATGAACCCAAGTTTACCAAGTAAGAACATGAAAAACTCAAAGAACTGATTCACATCATCTGACTCACACATGGCAGATACATGAGGGCAGCGGGAATCCAACAACATAAACCACAGGCAGACATTGCAATGCTCATGGATATGGAAGAAAAATGTGGACTGCAGTGTCTCAAGAGGACAGAGAACTTGAAAGGACTGCAAGATCAAGTTTAAAAATTCACCACATCCTAAATTGCACCTGGTGGGACACAGGAGATGCTTGCAGGGGATCAGCTGCTGCCATTGCTTGCACAGGGTTTGGGAGCAGGGATGAGTGAGTTAAGCCTTCAAGACACCTTAATTTTCCAAGAGACACGTTGTTCCCTGCAAACTTCCCACTGGGGAAAAAACCTCTAAAGATAGACTCGTGGGATGTGCAGAAACACCTGTCTCCTTTTCCAAATGCCTTCCCAGATTGTCCCAGCTTACATCCCAACCTCTTCCTGTGCAGTCCAATACCTGGCTTTTGGGCCAAAACAGTCAGGGAAGGAAAATAGGGGAAGCTCAAAAATGTTCAAGCTTTAAAAAAAAAAAAAAAAAAAATCTACCTTTTTTCTTCTTTAAAACAAAGCTTTGACTTTGTTTAAAAGAAGAAAAAGTATTGTGTTGATAAATGTTAATAGAGAAAAGGACTAAACAGAAAGGTAAAATAGCACAAACATGAAACATAGTTTTTGCGTTTCAGGACAGGTGTTTCTCTTCAGCTCAGAACTTTCCCTGGTTTTGGTCAGGGGACAAGAAAATCCCCAGCAGACCCAGACCTGCTTTGTGAAAGGGCAGTGAGAAGGGGGATCTTTACCGGGCAGGCGAATTAAACAGCTGAAAACCAGTTACAATGGTTTGTTCTTGGTAGAAGGTGACAGCTGCAAGAGCAGGGATAGCTCACCCAGGGACACCGGGAGCGTGTCACAAGGATGTCTGCGAGCACCTTCAAGGCCAGGCTTCATCTCGCGCCAAGAAGGAAAAGCCACCAGCTGCCCCACGCCCTGGGCGCTTCGCTTTCCCCCTGCACTTGATATGTCCGAAAAACTGGGATTTCTCCACCTCTGGCGAGGACTGGACCCCGTCGTTCCCCAAGCAAGGAGAAATCCCGTGTTCTCCAGGAGAGGGCCGGTGGTGCCGTGTGTCGGTGGGGACACAGCGTGGCACCCCGCGGGTGGGAACACGGGGACACGGGGACAGGGGGACAGGGGGACACGCGTGGCAGCCCCGCTGCCGGGCCGAGGGCCGGGCTGAGGGCCGGGGCCGCTCCTCCCGGCCCCGCCAGGGAGCGCTGCG
>VZTI01003341.1:664497-698270 GCA_013397865.1 Struthidea cinerea
GGGCTGCTGCCGAGAGAAGCCGTGGCTCGGCGCTGCTGGGTGGCAGCGTCGGCCGTGCCGTGGCCGTGCCGCCAAGCCGGGCCCTCGCAGGGCTCCTCTGTCCTTGGCACAGCCCGCCCAAAAGGGGGTTTGCTCCCAGCTCTTGTGTTTGCTGCTGGCCCCAGCAAGGGGGTCCCATGCCCCAACCTGGGACACAGGCTGGGGCTTCCCTGCCCTTCTCGTTCTTCCTGTATAGGAGCAATCCCAGCCTTCTCCATGAGCATCCATCTCCTCCAGCCCCTGCGGGGGTCACACAGGCAGTGAAACCCCCGCAGCTCAGTACCCGTGGAGGACCACGAGGATTCCCCAAACAGGTCAGGAACTCCCAGCACTGCAGGACCAGGAGTCCCACGGGCTCCCACCCTCACTCCTGCGAGCGCTGGGGGAGCGAGGCCACCTTGGCAGGCAGCAGCAGGGGCTGGAAGGAGCCTGTCACCCCGCAGGCTCCAGCCCAGCGCCGCGGGTGGGAGGAAGCTTCCCAGAAGACGGAGAGCTAAAAAAAGGCAAGGCTTGGAGCAACCCAGGGCTGCCAGCTATTTATTCTAGCATGCCTGTATGCTGCAGAGCAGGAGAAAGATATTTTAAAGCTGCTGCAAGGCAGCTTGTCTGTCTGCCTGGGTTTGTTGTTCAAAAATCCAATTACCACCAGTCCCCACCACCAGTCCTGCAACACCTTCAGCCAAGTGTCTTCCTAACACACCAAGGCAGCTGACCCCTCCCTCAGAACTACACCGAAGCAGATGCTTGGAAAAAAGGCTTAAGCACCAACACAACAAGAAGAGTTTGGGGAGCATCCACATCTCACACTCAATTTATTTCTGGCCAGTCCTAATGAGAAATTTCTAACCAGCTTTTAGCTTTTTGACTCAAACTCTCATAAGCACTTACCCCTCTGGGCTTACAAATCTCACCTACTAAAAAAGCACACCCCAGCCTCCTGTAAAAAAAAAAAAAAGCAACCACTGCAATCTGTGTTCTTGGATATGTATTTTTTACTGAAAAAATCATTCATAAATTAACAAATACAAAAATGTACAAACACATGGGTAAATAAATGTAATGACACAAAGGATTGCTTTGCTGAGAAGTGTGTGTGTGTTGTAAAACACTAATCTTCAGTGCAAAAACGTCCCCCTGGCACCTCTTAAAAACATAACAGTAAGCTCAAAAGCCATGATGATGGAAAGCTACTTGAGAGTTTAAAGCCACTTCTGATGGTGAGGGGCCCGAAGTGCGCGGCCGTTGCTCAGACGGTACCTCCCTTAGAGAAGCAGAGCTTCACGGAGAATTAACTGTCAATAAATAGTTTTGCAAATAAAACCCACATGGCTCATTTAAAAAAAAAAAAAAATCAGCAGCGCACAGGACCTGCCCTCCAGCAGGGCTGACTGACAGTGCTGACATGGAAGGGGCAAACGAGTGGCCTTGTCGAACTTCAGCTGCCAGAATATGTACAAGTTCTCCTTAATACAAGAATTTTTACACCATAACAGCACATGCGCTTGACAGTATGTTTTTAACAGTTACATTTACTATACAGTATTTGACATAGCTGATAAGATTAACAGTGCACAGTTTCAGATAATCCACATTTTAAAAAGGGAAAATAAATTCGACATGGTTAGAACGAAGGATGGGATGCTGCTGGGGATGGACCCTTCTGTGCCAACCGCAGAGGGCAGTTCTGAGCAGAGGTAACGGCTTTTGTTCCACACCAGGTGCGACGGTGTCAGGGACATGGAAGGCTGAGGATCCCAACTAAGGTAGTTCAACACCTACTCACACACACATGCATGATTCCGCGGTAGTGAACTTGGACTTGTTGAAATACATTCCTTGTTTGAAGCACCATTAAACAAAGACAGGTTTCTAGCAAGGGCTCAAGATGAAAGAAAAGAGGGGCAGGGCAATGCGGGTTCAGCACCCGAAAAGGGTCCACGTGAATTACAGATCGAGATTCTGAAGCAAAAGTCTTTATTGCTGTATGCGCCAGAAAAAGCAAATCCTCACCTCTGCCTATAAACAACCAGGCTGAATCCCCTCGGGAAGCGAGTTTAAAGCACATGTAAGTTCAGAGACTTTAAAACCTAAGGTACAAACTCATCAGCACTTTTCAAGGGCAGGCTCGCTGTCCTCTCATGCTGGCCGATAAGATCTACACAAAACTTGTGTTTTCTAAACTAATGTTTTCTGGATACAGGTTAGGAATGCCCTGGGCAGTCACACCCACCACAGATGCGTATGGGGATCATACGTCCACGGAACTGAGAAAACAATGTAAACCATGAGAAGTTAAGGAAACCGAAGGCAAAAGATGCAATGAAAAGAGTTAAAATCCTTCAGAGGTCAAGTACCCGCCCTTGTTGTGTGGAAATACAAACTAAAACCAACATCCAATGTATTTACTTTTAAGTCAGAGAGGTCCAGTGAAAGTGGTGGTGTCAGTGCTGTGTAAGGGCTGGACTGTGTCCGAGGGGACAGGGCCCGAAGTCCAGCCTGCCCACAGCGGCTGTGAAGAAAAGAGGGATGGCATTGGATGGCTGGATGGGCTGTCTGACCTAGCTCTGGCTCCCGGTCCTCATAGTTTCATGTGTCCTTCATGTCTCTCACTGAGATGTGACCCCTGTCCCACCAGCTGTGCCCATGCCAGTGCTGCCAGGTACCGAGGGGGACAGCGCAGGGCGCTGCCCAGCTCTGACAGCACCTCAGTGTGCTGCTGGATTAACACGATAAATACAAACTAAACCAACCTCCCAAACCGTTCCAGCACGTTCCAGAGTGAGGGCAAGCGCTGCTGTCTGGGCAGGGCTCATGTGGGAACAGCAGCTCCATCCCGGCCTGGGGGCTGCGCTCCCCCAGCCCTGCCGAGAGAGCGCCGAGCGCCTGCCAGGCTCACCCCTGCCGTTGGCAGGATACAGAGCAACAGCCATGGGACTGTATTCCATATGGCTTTAGGATTCATTTGCACATCATGTTGCAAAAGTGACAGAAAAGGGAGGTTTTTTAATAAATATTTCCATTTCCTCACCCTCCCTGGAACAAGCCACTCCTGCAGTTTCTGGAATGAGTGACGACCTGGCTGTATTTCTCACCCACCGCACTGGAAGGTTCTGGGCCCCGGCCCACAAACATTTCTGCACATGCCCAGCTGGAATCACGCAAGCAGTCTCTCTGGCTTAAAAGGGAACACCTTGCACAAATACAGTGATGCTCACACAAGTGTTTACAGAACTCAGGACTAAAATGAGTGACCATATGTAAACCTCTCGCTTGGACTTGAGCCGCAGGAGAAAAATAAAAAGGGGCAATTTACACAGCATATTTACACCTACACTTCTTTAAGAAGCGATTCTGTTGTATATACTTCAAGCAGGTCATTTAAAAAACCGCACAGACATAGAAGAACGGCATCAGAAGTTGTTTGATCTCCCACCAGAGTAGTTGCCAACCAAACGGCTCCCAACATTCACCATCAAGAAGCCAGAGTCCCTCAGCTGAGCCGCTTCCCGGAGGAGAAAGTGCATCTGAGGAGAGTCCCAGTGCCAGAGATTGCTGGAGGAGGAATGTGGAGACGAGAGCAGCAGGTTGAACTGTTGTCCTGAAACCCAGAAAGCAAGTGGCATAAAAAATAAAGAGACTGCTGAGCTCGCTGCCCGGGTATCGGGCTGGATTGGTACAGCTAGGGCAATTTGTGCGTGCACTTTCAGCCTCATTCTCCAAAATACTGTGATCCTTCATTAGACAAAGTGTTGCTTGTCCTCGATAACCCTTGGAAAAGAAAGTCTAGTGTGGTGCTTTCTTGGTGAAGGGCAGAGCAAAGTTATTTTCTCCTCTTAATATTCGGTCACCAGAGCCAGCTCCGGTGTCAGGTTAACAGTGATGTTCTTATACAAGGCGTCATATGTGACGTTTGGAAAGTAGTTCAAGTTATTGAGGCCGTCCAGGGCTTGCCTTTCTTTTGACTTCCTCAGCAAGGCATACCTGTGCAACGAGAACCAGAGGCCAGAGTCACTGCCACGTATCCCACAGCACATGCAAACTCCTCCCAATGCTACTAGAACACCTTCCAAGGAGCCAGGCCCAGGAGCAGCTACAAAACGACGAACTTCAGAGCCCTTAATACAGGCAACTATCACACTTAACTACTCTGTGTTAGTAAGTATCAGAAAACTCCAGAAAAGTCCATCACCTGATAACAGGCAAAATGCTTGCTGTGCCACCAGCAAGCATTCAGCTGCCAAAACAACCTGTGACACCTGCCCGAGGCCTGTGGGTCCCATTCCCAGGACAGGGCTGAGCTTGGCAGTCCTGCCAAGCCCACCATCCTGGAGAAACGCAGCTGAGGGGTTATGTGGTCCTTGCCACTTCTATGAAACCAGACATGAACAAGAACAGAACTAAATGGCTTTGGTCTGAGGGATGGGGGTGAGGAAGTAAAACTAGCAGAATGGTGGTATGGGGAAGGAAACTGCAGCTAGTGCACAAAAAGAGCCTCAAGCACATTTAGAGGCAGCGTGATAAGATAGAAGGAGGAGGGTTGGGAGGGGAAAATAGGCAGAGACATCTCAGCAGGACAGTGACTCCCTTCAGCACAGTGCTGGGGGCCTGGAGGCACCAGGGCGAGTGGGAGCTGGGCTAAGACCTGGGGACAGAGAAAGCACCAGAGAAGGGTTGTGCCACGAGGCAGGGGAAGGTGCTGGGTGAGAACAAAGAGGGAAGTGCCAAAGCTGGCTTCAAAGATGCCACAGCATCAAGACATGGGCAGGACACTTAAGTGTCTTGAGGAAGGACCGTGTCCTTCTCCACAGAGAGAAGAGTCAGGTGCCCCCGCTCCCTGCTCGGCTGGGAGGAGCAGCAGGGCTTTGGATGGCAGCAGTCAGGACTTGCTGTGGGTAGTGTTAGTGTCAGCATGCTGTGTCAGGACTTGCTGTGGGTACACGCAGAGTGGATTTCAGAGGCGGGACAGAGGACACCTCCTGCTAACCCCAGGCTAGGCTGGGCGCCAGGCTCCAGAGGCAGCAGCTCACTGGGGCCAGCTCTGCCCTGCCCATCTCCCCATCCCGCTGCACAGACCCACAGTCCTGCTGACATGGAGCTCAGGCTCCTGGCTGGGGCCAGGAGACCAGGGAAGTGTCAGGAACCAGAGCTCAGTCCCATGGCACTATCAGCCTGCCATGCTTCAAGAGTTTGACTAAATATGGTTTTCTAAACCAAAAGCAACTTCTCTTTTTCAAGAGTGAAGTAAAAGAAGCATCTCTGACTGGCTGCATGCTGTCCAACAGAGAAATGAAAAGTAGGGATAAAGATAGAAACTCAAATGGAAACACCCCCAAAAATGAGTGTTCTGCAAAAAAAGACCAACAGATAGCTCAAATCTCTGCAGCAGCAGCCTAAAGCCCCTCTGCAGAACAGAGCTTGCACTGCTCGTCCAGCAGCTCCTCAGCTACAAGTGTTAGTTCCTGAAGTTGTTTGTGAAAGATGTATTTCTCTGGTTTTCTGCTGCACAGTTTTCAGAAGACTCAAATTCCACTGTGGTCTTCAGGCAAAAGCAATCAGTCAACCCTTGTACTCTGTGAAACAACCCTGGCTCTGGGACTAAGGGGTTGGAGCCCTCCTGGAGAGCTCCAGAGAGAATTAATCTTCTTGAGAAAAATGTTTGCACAGTACTTGTCCTCCTTCGGTCCAGGGGACAGTTACCACTCCTGATGGGTGTCTGAAGCCTCACAAGACAGCAAGCCCCGAGCTGAGGAGCTCTGTACACCCACCCAAACCCCAGGCTTGGGGCCAAGAAGCAGAAACAGAAGAATGGAGAGGTTGTTGCTGTTGGACTTTGTGAGTGTTGCCAGGGTCACCTGATGCTTCAGCAGCCACACTGCAGGACAGCCCCTGCTCTGTGCTTTCTGCAGGCTGAGCAATGCCTCCTTCAGCACTTAGGTCAGGCTCTTCTAGAAACACTGAAGCTTCTCTGACACCTGGCAGTAGCCACCCCTGTACATTCCTCTGGAGACAAAGGCGAGGCCCTTGGCCTGCCATGCTGACAATCCCCTCTTTTGGATGGCATCCAAGCAGCCACAAAGCAAGGACCCCTCACTGCAGGGATGTGGGGTACAAAATGCAGGGATGGAGGAATCCTGGCAATGCTCTGCTTCCATCTCCCTGCAGTTAGTTTCCTTCAAGAGTTCAGGCTGTTACTGCCCTCAAACAGCTGCAGAGAACCTCCTACATGGTACAGACTCTTTGTGAAAGGCTTTAGGATTCTTAAAAAAAATTTACTTGCCTTCCTAGGAACTGCACTTCTCCCCGATGATGGTGGGGAATTGATTTGTATTTCCCTGTGTCTCCTTCTGGTCGAGTCACTGAGTAGCCTGCATACTGTACTCTGCATTAGAAAGGGGAGAAATAAAATAAAATAAACAAAAAATAATCACCCATTGTGTTTGCTGTGCTGGCAGTGCTTCCAGGGCTGCGGTCAGAGCTCCCGGGGCTCTGGCCGTGGCTCGGCCTTCCCACCCACAGAGAAGCCACACAAACCTCCTGCTGCAGCCTGGGTTCGGGGCACGTCACACAGCACTCAGCACCTCGGAGCCCCGCTCAGCCGTGTGGGATACTGTGCACAGAGCCAACGATTTCCCAGCCAGCACTCCTCTGCTTCCCATCCAGTGCCTGTGCAGGCCGGAGCAGCCCCTGTTCCCACCGAGCCCCCGCAGCCGGGCTGGCTCGTCCCCAGCCCAGGGCAGGCGGGCACAGCGAGCCCAGCACCGGTGTCCAAGGTGACAATTGTCCCCTCAGAGCACGTGCCAGGCTCAGCTCGCAGAGCCACCACCAGGGCCCAGGGAGCCTGTACCTGTTCCAGAGGTCGTCGTCCTCGCCACCCCAGCCCCAGAAGGCGTTAGGGAATCCGTTGATCTTCTGGAACTGCTCGACAGTCAGGCCACTCACCCCCCCGAAGAACTCATTGTACGGGAGCCTGAGCGGGAGAGAAGGGTCAGGGCAGAGGCCACTGGCTCTCCTGCCTGCCATGGGAAAGCCCAAGCCCTGAGAATGCCCTCTGCTATTCCCTCTCATGCTCCCTTTGCACAAAGCCTGAGAAAAAACCCAGACTCATTCGCTGCCTTAAAAATAAATAAATTAAATCTAACAGTGGCTCCTTAGCAGTTACTGTAGCAGGGAGGAAGAACAGTGCTTACAGGTACATGTACTTATCCAGCTTGGCTGCAAAGTGCCTTGGCATCTGTCCACACCCATAATAGTTACGGTCATTCTCTGGTATGTGGTCCACATCGTGGAAGATGAGGCAGTCCCAGTCCAAGTCCTTCATTGCTTCCCGAAAGCCAACGTTGAAGAGCATGGCACGGTTGAAGGGTTGGTTTCCAGCCTAGCAGGGAGAACGTTCCTTCTCAAGAGGAGTCCCTACAGTTCATGCTCTGTGTGTGTTCTCAGCCCTGTCTAGAAAACTGCAGAGGGCAACCAGGTCCCATATTGGCACCATGAAAGAAGCAATGTATTGGAGCAGACTAGCGAAATCAACCAACACTGAAAGATTCAATTTACGGTACAGGAGCAAAAATAAAGATGCTGAATCCTTATTACTCAGACACTTGAAAAAAATCCCAATTTTGATCAATCTTCTTAAGCTAGAGCTAAATATGGAGGCACATTTACTGGGTGGATGAAGCCAAACAGCTTAAGTGAGAGGTCCACGCACACATCAAATGACAGTCATGTTCTACATGAAATGCCTAACTCTGGTCAGGCCATTCCTGTACCTAGGGGATGCTGCCTGGAACTACTGCAGGGTTATACAAAAAAACTGCAGCATTGTCTAAACTGCAAATATCTGGTCCAAAGCTTTTTTTAAAAAAATAAGTCCTACAAAACAGAATTAAAAAAATAAAACAACAACACAAATCCCCGAATCTCTATTTTTCAGATGAAACCAGTCATTTCTGGGTACATCTCTTAGCTGTGCCACTTTTAGACAGAACAGGACAATTTACACATTGCAACATGACCCCTACACCTCCCACACCAAAGAGGTGTGATCTGGCAGGGACACCCCTTGGGACAGGGCAGAGCTGTACTTGCAGCGCTGGCAGACGCGTTTTTAGGGCAGCGCCGCCCGCCCCGTGCTCACTCACCTGTTCCACAACGTAGAAGGCGAACTGTAAACGTTGCCGCTGCAGCATGGGAATGAGGTGTCTGAAGAGGACGGGAAGATGCTCGTATCGATTGCGGAATGGGATCAGGATCGCCACCTGATGAAGAGAGGACACGGCTCTTACTGCACCGCACTGCTGCCGACCCCAGGCTGGGGAGCAGGACTGGCTGGTGTGGGGTTACAGGAGCAGCACTAAAAAAGGTGTCTTAGCTCTTCCATGTAGGGCTGAGCAGCCTGAAACCCTTCCAACTCCCAAAACGTGGATTTCCTATTCACTTTTTGAGGAATTGTTGCTTTGGAAAAATTCAATGTCACCTTGAGCGGAAGGGAGACTTGCAGTGCCCCCTCGTCACCTCTGCCCAGCACTGGGGACACTAAAGCAGCCCTTGAGTTCACTATTTCTTCCCTGGGCACTGCATTGCCACACTTCAGAGCTCCTCACATCATTGCTCTGAAGATGCAGCACATCAGAGATGCTCCATTAACATCTTCCCACTGCCCACCCCGGACTCCCTGTCGCCCCGCATGGAGCAGGACACGGGGCTGCCCAGCTCCCAGTTACCTTCCAGCGAGGCAGGCAGTCACTCGGCTTCCAGTGCCCTCCCAGCTTGATGGAAGGGTCTTTAGAGAAGAACTGGTGGATATCCTCCATGGTGATCTCACTCATATTTACATCAATGGGGCCCTCTGCAGAGTGGGAGAAGCAGCAGGGGGTGAGGAATTGCTGTGGTCCTGGGGCAGCACTTTGCTGCACCCCTGTCCTCTATCCCCAGCACTCAACTTCTTTTCTCCAGCACCAGCAAAAACAATTAGGAAATGCTGCTGATGTAACACCTCCATCTCCTCAGCCTTTGTGGCTGCTACTGGATGCAGCTCTCCATGAGAGCCCCACATACATGAGAGCCCGGATGCAGCTGGGGTACTCCTCTACTCCTCCCTGCATGTTTCCAGCAGACTAAGCCCCTCACCTCAGCAGAGAGCAACCCCCCACTTTGGAAACATTTGCCCTCAAAAACCTAATTTTCCACCTGCGGATAGCTTTGGCAGAAGCATTTCTCCCAGCTGCAGCTCCCCTGGCGGGGTCCAGCCCATCTCCCACAGCAGCCCTGACATAGCTGTAGTTGGCACAGCTCAGGGCTGGGACTGGCAGCACTGCTGAGGCACAAGGGAGCCACCCCGCTGCCACTGCCCCTGGAAAAGGGCTCGCAGAGTCTTTTCACCGGCTCCCAGAGCACAATCCCTCTTTTGTTTGCGTTTGCCAAGCGATGGGCTCCTGCTTCAGTAGGGAGACATGCCTCCGACACAGCAGGGATTAATTCCTGAGGGTGGGTAAACAATGATTTCTCAGGAGGGAGCTGGGCTCTAAACAGTGCTTCCATTCATCCCTAGGTGCCTGGCAGGGAAAGGTGCAAGGGTGGTGAGACTGGGAATGCCACTGTGTGCCCTCCAAAGCCATGGGGAGCAGGGGAGGGGCACAGGGCTGTCAGGATGCTACTCACTCATAGAAGGGAGCCTCTCAGGACAGGTATTGTTGGGGAAGTAGGTGAAGTCTTCAGGAAGAAACGTTGTGGCTTGCAGAAAGGTGTCATTGTGGCTTAGATCAAGAGGATAATCTGGGGGGGAAAAAAAAAACCCGAGAAGTTTTTCCCTGAGCTGTAGGTCTGTTATTTCCAGCCACCTCCCCATGCCACTGTGAGCAGACTCCAAAGTCAACCACGGCTGAGGATGTCCCAACAGCACAGCTGGAATGTGCTCCAGCCTTGCAACCCAGCTGGGTGCTCATCCCCATCCTGGGACAGGTGGCTGCAGAAGCCCCAGCTGCCTGAGCACCACATCCAAGAAACCCAAAGGTTTTCTGGCCAAAGGAAGAATTTTGAGCATCACCTTTAGGTATCACAAAGGAGCATGTGGCTCTTGAAAGGAAAAGCTACCACTGCCTTGTCCCTGAAAGACCCTGGCATGGCAAGAGGGGATGTGCTCCTCCAGCAGGTCCTTTCCCAACAGGAGAGAGGGAAGTCCCCAGGCAGGTCTCAATGCCAGCTAGGAGTGTCAGTGCAGTATCCTACACAGGGCAATCCTGCCTGGAATCCTCGGCAAAGGATCAATAAGAACTATCACATTACATGCAGATTTCCCTCTGCTGCGCATCGTGCAGGAGCAGAGGAGCTCCCGTGCCCCAGCAGTCACAGCAGTGCCCAGCACCTCTCTCCAGCCTCCCCGTTCCCCGCATCCTTTAACCTCCCGGGCAGCACCCTCCAGCCGGTTACACCTGGAGATGTTTTGAGGTTTTCCACTGGGACAAGTCATGTGCTGTGTCCTGCTAGTAGGTAACATGATGTCAGTAACATTGTTTATGCACTCAAGTAAACAATATCCAAACTATCTCAAAACTCAAGATGGGCTGTAAACAGAACCTAAGGGCTTTTCAAGTAAGATAGATGTTATTTTGGATGCTTGATACTGTTACAAATTTCCATAAGCCGTTTTCCCTGTAAACTCCCATTACCAGAGCACACCGCAGTACTGAGCCCAGGTGACAGCCCACAGTGAAGCTCAGCTGCCCTGTTTTGCACCAAGGACTGCCTTTTTTGCTGGGTCCCTCCTTGCAGCCGTACTGGGCAGGCTTCCTCTCCCAGCTGTCACACAGCCTCACTGCCACAGCAGTGTGGGGACAATGCACTCACCGGGCAGTGACACCCACCCAGGCACCCAAAATCAGTCAGGGAGGGAAGGTTCTGATCCCAGTGTTAATGCAGTCCTTGTGGCCACAGCACCAAGGGCCTTCCAGACATCACCACCATCCATCCTGCGTCTGCTCTGACCTGCCTGCCAGGGAAGGTCACCCAAGGATGGTGCCCAGTGCTTGTGTGTGCTAAAACTGTCCTCATGGCTGGAGCTCTTGGGGAGGGATGGGTGTCCTCACGTGCCTGTGCAGCTGGGACTGGCATGAGGTTCAAGCAAAGCCCAATATTGCAGCAGCAGCACTGGTATCACGGGCACTAACGTGGTCACCAGTTCCCTGCCTGCTGCAGGAGTACACAGGTTTTTGGATCACTTGAAGCTCCCACAGGGCAGAGCCTCATTGGGATGAATCACCGAAAGCAGCAGCAATGGAACGTCTAACCCTCCTCCCCTTAGGGGATCAGCCACTTCCTCACCCTGCCTCTGCTTTACTTGATGTTTCCAGTCTTAAAAATACCCCAGGGTGGCTGCTCTGGCTGACTTGGTGCGGCAGAGGAGGTGGCCCAGGGCGTTCATCTCCTGCGCAAGTCGGTAATTCCCCTCCCGTGCCCGTCCCCAGTCAGGGCACAGCTGAACTGGTGGCTGCACCTCAGCAGGCTGGGCAGCAAGGACACGGCTCATACTTCTGCTAATGAGGAAATAATCTTGCCGTGTAAAACTCTGTCACCCCCTGCTGCTGAACCTTGGCGGGCGAGGAGCCGAGCTGAGCTCCCCACACCCCACGCCAGCCTGATGCCACCAGCACCGGCCTGAGGCTGCGGGGACGTGCCAGCAGGGAAGGGACGTGCTGGGTGTCACCAGCCCGGCAGCAACGCCTCAGCCCGGCTCACACACGGCCATGGGCAGTTCCGCTTCACTGTACCCGATTTACACCACAACTCGTAACCCCACGTGTTCATGGACTTGTGGATGATGAAGAGGCTGGGACGGGGGAGCCTGCGCTCCACTCCCTGCATCCTGCCCAAAGTTCAATATATTTTTGTGGCAGATCTCCAGCCAAGTCATCTCAGTTCATACTTGCATGGGAAGAGTGAAGCTTACGAGCACAGGCTCCTCCACGTGCACAGAGCCAGGGCTCTGCGCAGGTGCGTGCCTGGGAAGGTATTTTTTTAAATACGAAACCTGATCCTTGCACTGAATTTGAAAGTGTTTACCCTCAGACTGGTTGAAGCTACAAGTTGAATTCCTGGAAAGCAAAGAGGTTTTCAGCTCAAATCCCATCATTTCAGACCTTTCAAGATTTTTCACCCCTTATACAAGTTAGAAGCATTTGAACTTTTTACATATATAAATAAATAAATATTTTTTTTTATATATTGACAGTATTTCTATATATATTGGGTATTTTTATGTTCCACATATATTTTTAGACATGAAAATAAAAGCAGCAGACAATTAATCAAAGCTTCCACCCTGCATTTAGGAGTATAAATTAATTCCTTCAACTTACTTTTGAACGAAAATTGAACCTTGAATCAAAATTGCAATTACTCAAGAAATACCTGAGTCATTCACACTGCTGTTCCTCTTGGCATAGGCACTGCGGACCACCTGCTCGTACACCTGAGCTCCTATAGTTCGCATGTTCTCACGGATCATGATGCCTTGGGCTTGCATCATGAAGAGGTAGGTGTTCACTGCAAGGGAGGAAGAAGGAGGAATATTTCCATGAGCATCAGCTTTTGTAGGGAGAAGAAATCAGGGTCTTTTGGAAGCATTCCCAGCCTCCTGCTTGATTTCAGCTCCCTCCCGCCAGGCGGATCCCTGGGCTGCACGAGCCGTGGTTGCCTGGGAAGGGCAGGGAGTTGGGCAGCGGAGGCGTAAGGCACATTTGGAAACCCCGCTGGTTGACAAAGGGGACGTACCCAGCCAAACCTGACTACCAGGCTGCAAGACAGCAGCTTAAACAACAGCACCTTTTGCTGCTTAATTAGGGAGGTTTAATTAGGAAATATCATTATAACAGGAAACCAAGCTGTGTGCCTGGAGAAGGGCAGACCTTCCAGACTGCAGCACCGAGGGCTGACACTTGCCTGGCAGAAGCAGGCCAACAGGCACCACAAAAAGCATCCCCACACCAGACTCTGAGCCCCCAGCATGTCACACCCCGGGGCAGGCAGCAGCACAAGCCCTGGGTCCCTGGGGCAGCCCCCCAGCCACATTTCTTCCCCTTCTCCTCTCCTGCTGACCCCGTGCCCTGGCACAGCTCGGGCTGAGCCTGATTAGATTTCAGTTTAAGCTGACACCCAGCTGGCAGGACCAGGCCCCAAAGTAAACAGCAGCAAGCACAGCCCTGTGCCACCAGCAGCTCCCATGGGACAGCAGGACAGCCACGCACAGGGGCAGCAGGACAGCCACCGTGCACAGCACAGCACCCCTCACCAGCATCGCTGCGCCAGCCACAGCCCTCTCAGTGTAGTTTTAGGCTTAAGAATGAAGTGGAAAATAAAATCTTGACATGAAGATACCAAGAAGGGGCAATCTAGAAGGCCTATTCTGCACTAGTAATTAAAAAAAACAGGTCAAAAGGCAGTCCAGGAGGGATGAAGAGGGCACTGGGCCAAGGAAACAGCAGAGATCCTGCTCAGAGGAGGGCAGTAGCTGATGCAATGTCACCAGGAAACATCCATACCAGACAGGTCATTTCTACAGCAGGCATATCACAGCCTGAAACCAGCAGCTACCGGTGCCAGGAAGGCACAGTCACGGCTGGAGTCACCGGGAGCACAGGCTGGATACAGCACCGGTACCGGAGAGAGGGGGTTCCCAGCCTGGGGTACACACACCCTGCACCCCCACGGGCTGCCCGCCTGCCCCCCTTCTGCACCCACACACTGAGGCAGCTCCAGAAAGGCTGCCCAGATACATTTCCCAATCCCAAGTGCATTTTGTTTTCACACAGTAAAGTAAATATTTGAAAGGGGGATGGAGCCCCATGTCATGCCCGGCTGCTGCCCATGCCCAGCCGGTCTCTGAGCCATGGCGAATCACTGGATTTTCAGCAAGAAGGGGGTCAACTGCATTAAGTGCTCGGCAACGAAATGTCTTGAAATGCAATTTTAAATGTCCATTTCCAGCCCCTCCCTTCCCATACTCGTACCCTTTGTGGTGGGGCCAGTGATGGCACCTTAAGCCAGTGGTTACAGCAGCAATGGGCAGGAGCTGGCTCAGCCAAAGCTGCACCCAAACCCTCTCGGCTCACCTGCCTGTTCTGGGGCCAGCTCTGGAACCAGAGTGCCCACCAGGTCAGCTTAAACGTGAGCTTTGGTGCAGTTTCTCGGCAAGGCACCCCTGTTGCAATGACCATGGGAGGTATCAAGCGCTGCTCCTCCTCAGAAAGACAGGGAATTTGCTCTAACAGCTGCCCAGGAATAAGGCTCACGGAAAAGCTGGCATTTTGATGCAGCACCAAAGGCCAGAAACAAAAGTAGCATGCAAAATTCCCCACGCAAAGCCTTACCCCCAAGCCCCAAAACCTTCACAAGTTCACAATCATCAGCTTGGAGTTCAGCACGAAATGGCATCACCTCCCAGCACCAGCAGTCCAGCCCCAGCATCCCTCCCCAGCACAGCTCCAGCTTTGCCAGGCGGCTGCCCACCAGGATCTGTGAAAGTGGGAGCTCCTGCAGGAGTTGTTAGAAACGGGCGATCCGGGGTTAGCAGTGCACAGTGAGCGATGCAATCGGGCTGGCGGAGCCTTGGGGTGTAGGGCAGGATGCACAGGGCAGCCCCAGCCCAACCTGCCCATGCAGGTCTTCCAGATGGCCACAAGCTTCTCCTTCAGCTTATCAGACCAGTGCCAGCCCCGCCTCGGGTGCAAAGGCGACGCGTTAAGGGTTGTTGCTTGGGGCATGCCCAAGGCCACGTCCTGCCCCAGTGACAGCATCCACCCCGCTGCTGGCACAGGGCTCTACCAGGAGGCAGCACCAAGCAGTGCATCCAGCCAGGGGAACAGCATCCCCCAGAAACAAGCAAGCACGGCAGGGCATGGACTGTGCAGGAGAGCGGCACCACAGCCTCACCACAGCCACCAGCAAACAGGGGCTGCTCAGCACCCCACCCAAAAACACGAAGGCTACTCAAGAGCCAGGCACAGCTCCTGTCCTGCACAGGGCAATGGGGGGCTGAAGCCACCCAGCCGAGCTGGTTATCGGGCCCAGGCTGCTGCTAAGGAAGGGGCAACCAGCCTGCACCTTCCAGCCCACACGGAGCTGGGTCAGCGGTGAAAAACAACTCGCTGATGCTGATCAAGTAATTTCACTTTCTACTTCATTATGCTTCGACTTGCTGGGTAAAGCAGATCCAGGTTTGGTGAAGCATGAAAGAACAGGAGAGACAAATCAGCGTCCAATCCGTGGTTAATTTGAGGAAGAGGGAGGTTTGTCGGGCGCAGTGAAAGCGCCGTTTGTTCCCCTCCACGGCGGCAGACGGAGCAGGGCCTCGCCACAGCCACATGACACGGCTCGCTGGGCCGGCCGCTCGGAGCTGCAGCAGGAATCCTGAGCAGACTGTCACAGCAGCCACCATCCCAGGGGAGCGCGGGCAGGAACAACACCAGCTTTGTGTCAGGCAGCAGCTGCCTTTTCACGTTTAACCCCTTTAAGCAGATGATTAAGGAGATACCTGGCCAAGGATGAGCTGTGCCATCAACATGCCAAACAGCCAAGATCAAGAGCCCCCCACAACCAGGGACCAGAGCCCCTTCTCCTACCCCCAAAACAAACCACCTGCACGAGATAAGCTTCACAAACACCGTGTTCATCCAGAACACACAATTCATTCAGGTCAGAAAATCGGATTTAAAACATGTTATTGCAAACATTTCACTACCTGTGTGCACACAGTGCTTAGATCAGCTCCAGGGGCTGCTGTGGCCAGGGCTGGGGCTGCACCAACATTTGGGAATCGCTGTACCGAGCTCAAGCCTCACTCCTCCTCCATTTACTGCCCTTTTGACGAGCAAATTAGCCATGTTTTAAATTTATTAAGCCTGACCTGGCTGACCCTACAGAGCCCAGGGCCCCTGAACCCGAGAGGCGTTTCCCAGAGCCAGGGTGCTGGAGATGCCGATCGCCCCTGAGCATTTACTGCTGCAGACACAGGCTCGTGGTGCGCTTGGCCTGAACCGTGGTTCAGCCAGAAAGCAATTCTCCCTGTTGTGATATATTGCTAATCTCATCACACAGGATGATCTCGAAAATTACATCGGCCTTCTGCCTTTCTTCCCTTTGAGCATGCAGCACTTCAGAGCACACGCATGGAGCGGTAACAGCCCGGCTACTGTCACTGGGCAGCTGGACAGGGACAGGAGAGCGATGGGAGAGGGGAGTTGTCCCTTTTTCCATTAATTTCCAGCAAACCCTCAGTCCCCACCCAGAAAACAAGCAAAATTTAAGAATCCATTTGCCCAAATAACTGCCTGAAGATTATTCTTGTTGGTTCATTAAAGGACAAGTCAACCCTTCTGTGATTTAAACACACGGAAAACATGACAGCTTGTCACCAGCTGGAACAGAGGCAAAAGGCTGCACCCCAGGGCACGGCACCCCTTGGGATATTGCACCCTAACCTCTCTGCTCACAAGCAAACTGGGAGAGCAAGTGCTCACTCAAGCCGGGAGTGGATGCAACAACTTCAGCCAGGGAAGTAAAGTCCAATTATATAAATGAGCACTGAAGTCTTCCTGTAATCATTTCTCTGTTAGTATTTTCGGAGCACTTCTAATCAAGAAACAGCTGACTCTCTCATGGAAAATTAGTTTCATCGTGATGATACGTACTAGAAGAGGCAACAGGGTAATTTGCAGCTTGGGAGCTGATTTGGAAGAAGACTGACTGTGATCTATGCCAGCCACCGACACAGGACAGGGAACAGACCCGACACGGCTCGCTCCTGACCCCGACACACTTCCACCGCCTGCGGAAAGGACCTTCCCGCAGCATCCCGCTGCACGGGGGACAGCGGGGTACCCCAAGCTGGGAGAGACAGTCACTGGGACTGGGGTCAGGAAGAGGGGCCAAGTGGCTCACAGCAGCCCTGCACGCCTGCAGCAGTATCAGCGCCCAGCACGGCAGCCAGGCTTTCCTGAGGAAGGAGCTGGTCTTCCTCTGCTTTGAGATTTAGGGCTTTCTGTCACATTCAGCATTTTTCCCATTCGTTGGTCCGCACGTGCTGCAGAAGCACAGAGGGGCTGTTTTGAGTTCATCATGGTCTCACTGCCATGTGCAGCCTTCTCCTGCCAGCACCTGGAGCCCCATGCCAGCAAGGGCAATCCCTGTCAGCCCCTGGAGCTCCCATTTCAACCAGCACAGTCGCAAACCAATGCACCACCAGAGAAGCTGCTGTTGAACACTCCACCAGATGCTTGGAGTGGGCACAAGGTGCCCAGCAGAGCTTGCGGGACAGCTCACGTGGGAGATGCAGCAGTGACTTGGAAGGGGTGAGGGTCCCGCAGGCAGCAGGGTGGGTGCTCAGGTCACCCTGCCAGGGCTGGGAGGTCCTGCCTGCTGCAGATGCCTCCCGTGGGGCCCAGAGACAGTGAAACCAGCAGAGTCATGTCTTTTTGCTAAGCTCTCCCAGCAGATCCCCAGCATCAATCCAGCTCCATTAGCATTAGCAATACAAAGGGGTTTAATCAAACTAAGCCTCTAAGGCACTGATAGACAGTTACAATAGTCTTAACTCATAAATAACCCAACTAGGAAAAGCAGCAGCATCCCAGCGTTAATACACCATGAGACCTCTGTCTCTATTAGCTTTCCAGTGGCACTGTATTCCCCAGACATGCTAAGTGCCAGAACAATTAAATAAGAGGTTCCTATTAGTTTTAGAGAATTTAATATTAATGCCATCACTGTTACTTAGCCCTTTGCGTCTAAATAGCACAGGAAGGAATAATTTGATACATTAAATGGTCTAAGAATTAACAGTGCAGCAGCAGCACTGAGCTGGTAATTACAAACCACTTGTCCCCAAAACTGGCAAGCTGGCAGCTTGCACGTGCATACAGCAAGCAGGAAGATGGGAGGCTAAAGTGACACTCAGTAAACACCTGAATATGGGAAATTTGTATCTGAACTGTCTTACAGAAAAATAACCCTGGGGAAGCCTCAGCAAGGGGAGGAAAATCCATATTATTCTAAGAGACCCTAAATTTTTCATGTACACATTTAAGGTGGCAACTTCCATTTGGAATCCCACAGCTGCCTGCACTAAGGTATTTGTGTCACTCGCTCTGGTTTTAGGATACCCAGCAAGAGGAGCACAATGTGCTCGGCACACATAGGAAAACTCAGAAGGCCAAGGGAACTCATAAAACACCTACAGTACCAAAGCACCCATGGAAGGAGCTCTGCACCCCAACAGCAGGCAAGGCTGGTGGTGGGATTGAGCCCCAGGTCACCCAGGCGCAGCGCCAGCACCTGCGGCACCCAGCTCCACGCAGGTGGGAAAAGCAGGAGGACACAGTTTACCTGTGCACCAGGGCAGCAATGCCAAGGATGGCTGTAAAATCACACTGGGCTTTGTGAATCCCAGGAGCAGTCCTGGGCTCTGCTGCAGTTCCTCTCTGTGAGGAAGGGCACAGTGACATGCAGGCTGGAGCACAGAGCATAACAAACACTCGCCCAAGTTAAATATTACCCTTCCTCGAGAGATTCAGACTCTTCTACTTTAATTGCCATTCAGGAGATGCGATTGCACATGACTGCATGTCCTGTTTATCTTCCATCCCCATCTCCAGCCAGTCTGCTCTCTCCATCCCGCTCCCTTCAGCAGGGTCAGCACAAATGCTCCCCAGGAAGAGCAGAGCATCCGCTGGCAGAGAATTCCCGTGCAGGCAGAGCACAAACACGCAGCTCTCACCCCGCACACGAAATGAGCAGTCAAAGGCTCTTCAGCAGGCGCTGACACGGACACCGACCCGACCTCCGGGCTGGCAGCACCGCTGCTGCTACCACAGCAAACATTTACCCTTCCAAACACTTACAGCTCAGCGTTTGTTCATTAGGAGACAAAAGGGTGGGAATTCCTGCATCCTGGACACCCTCTTAAAGCATCAGGAATCCCAGTGCCTGAGTCCAATGCTCATGCAGGATCAGGATGAACAGACAGAGGGAGAGCTTTTGTTAAGAAAAATAATAAATAAGAATTAAGTGAATGCTTGGGCAAGCAAGGGAGAGGAAAAACAGGCAGATCGTCCCCAGCGCTGTCCTTGAAGCGAGAGGGCAGGTTAGGACATGGGCTGCTTGGGACAACTCCTCATCCCCCAGGCAATGGGAACTGGCACAGCTGCAGGAGACAAAGGAAATCCTCCACTGCGGGCAGGCCCTGCCACCAACCTGGGCCTCCTGCTCAAACAGGCAGTCACAGGACATGCAGGAAAATGGGGACAGGTGGAGTGGTGCTGCCTAGGAAATGCAGTCAATAGGGAGTTTCAGCAGTGCTGTCCTTCACCAGGTGAAGCAATCTAGAATACAGTCAGACCACAGCAGAGAACAGGAGACAGGTGGGATTTGGATTTAAAATTTCCATATACATCGCACACCAGTTAAATAGATTTTGAAATCATTAATTTGTTAGTCTTCCAAATTAGGAGATGATAGCCATTGGAGAGTATGAAATTGTCAAAAAACAACTTAAGAGTAATGGATTTATTGACTCAGCTCACACACTGCAAACTGCACTGTCTGGAGCTTTAACACCCTGACTTCGATGGAGAAAAAGAGAACAGGTGCTGTTGTTTACACTATTCCCCCCAAAAAAACCAAAGACCTGATTTTTCAAGCATGTTTTACAAGTTCAGCATGGCTGAACAAAAAGGGTTATCACATGTACAGCCTCATGTCTGCTGCAAGGGAGCTGCTCCAAGGGGGGGTCCGAGAGGCTGTTCCAGGTCAGTGGTTTGCCTCTCACACCAGGCTGGACCATCCCGGTGAGGCGTGAGGAGCCCTCCCGCCCAGCTGGCACACAGGGCAGGAGCGGTGCCCGCAGCATCCAGGACAGCGGCCGCTCCTCGCTCCATTCAGCCAGACCCGCGGCACATCTTCCACTGCCATTTATGGCTAAAGCATGGTCCAGCATGTCCTATTTACGTCTTGTCTCCAAAAAAAAACTAGCACGGGGAAAGCCCTGCTCCCAGCCTAGCTCGCCCAGGATGCACGTGTCCCGGGAGACCTGCTCCTGGCCACGGCATGAGCGGCGGAACCCAAGGCAGGGATTCTCACCCTGGGGAGGGCTGGCCTGTGCCGAGCCTGTCCCCGCCTCCGCCCTCAGCAGGGCAGGATCAGCGGTGGGGACACCCCAGCAGCCACCAGGGAGGGGCACGGCAGGGGCAGAGTGCGATGCTCCGCCCGGGCTCACCCCGGGCACAGCCAGGCTCAGCAGGACGCGGCCACCTCTAGGAGCTGCCGCCTCTCGCCTGACCTGACCCTGCTGCTTCCCCTCTCGCTGGGGCTAAAAGGCCCAGAGACAGGCCCCGCTCTGCAATGGCATGGCCAGTACCTGCTAGTGGGAATAGGGCACCCTGAGCTGCCTCAGCCCTGACAGTACAAAGGCTGCTTTGCAGCAAGCAGGATTTGCACCACGGAGACCAAGGAGAGAGCCCTCTGTAGCAACGCCCCAAGACCATCCCTGTTGTGGTTTCTTTTCTGTACATCGCCAGGTCCTGGGAAAGCGGCCATCCCAGCAGCCAGAGAAGGAGCACAGCCACAGCCCCACCTCCACACTATGCATCTGCCTGGCTTGCCAGCCCCTTCAACTCCTAAAAAATTCTCAAAGCTGGAATTCTTCGATCACGTGGGATGATTGTTGTCCGAGATTTTCAAAGCCAGCAGCTCAGAGCTCCCTGCCAAGGGTACTCTCACCATGCAGTGCCATTTAAGACCCACAGCAGCTTGGCCTCCACAGCCAGATTACAGAGTTGTTCTTGTCTGCAATAATTAAAGGCAACACTATGAATGGCCTCTCCAGCTGCTGTGTTTTATTAGAAGCAAAAAAGCTATCAGAGAGAGGGTGCAACTTCAAACTTCCAACACCCAGACCATTACCTAAGGGATTTTGTAAGAACTATGACATCCTAAGAGATTTATTAGCTTTGTTGTGAGCTATGCAACCTTGGAACACATAACATTTTTATATGATTTTCTTCCGCCTGACAAGCAAACTGGTAATACAGCTGCTGTAAATAAATTAACCGATTCCATTATCAGTGTAAGGAATGACTTCACTGGAAAAAAATCATCCCTCTATTTATGAACTTATTTAACACCTAAGAGACTGCCCATCAAATCCCAGCCTGTGTGACGCCTACCTATGTGCCAGCAGAAAAGCAATGGCATGAGTCTGTTTGGGATGCCATGAACAGGGAAAAAGAAAAAACCCTTCCTTCCATCACCCCACAGACCTGTGCCGTCCGTGCCCTTCAGGACCAGGCCCCGGGGCTTGGCACCTGTGGACTCTGTGCAGGGACAGGGCTGTGCTCGTGGCTTGCCCCCAGCACTGCCCTTCTCTCCTGCCTCTGCTGACTTGGCCCTCCTTCCCAGACGCGGCCAACATTTACCAACAGTGCGGCCACGCTGGCGCCAGGCACAGGAAAACCCTAAATCTTATCATGGGAAGGGGGAACAAAATGCCCTGGCTTCAGAGAGCAGATCCACACCACCCTGTACCACAGCACCACACTCAGAGCTGTGCCTAAGCACTGCCATTAAGTTACACATTAATCCCAGATCAGCAGCCACAAGGCTATTGAGCCAGCGAGCTCAGCAAGGGATCAGCACTTCCACAGCCCCAAGCTGCAACCAGGGTTCACGGGACATCACCGCCCGAGAGGGACGGGAAGCTCATGGCCCCTGACTCCCACCCCACCAGGCTCTGTTTGGTTTATACAAAAAGGGAAGAACCTGAGGCAAGTTCAGCAGAGGCTGTCTGTGACCAGGCTGTGGAGATGGGGTTCTGGGCACAAAATATCCTGCCTGTCCCTCTGCGGGCAGGAGCAGCCATCGCTGCCTCCTCCTGCCCCGGGCCACCAGCACTCATCTGGCTCTGCAGTTGCTTGGGGAGGGATGAGCACACACAGGGGCACACCAGGGAACGGCAAACACCCTTCTCCTCCTTCCCTCTCCCCCACTGCAACACCTTTAAGTTCCTGACACACAGCAGCACCTGAAGTTTCCTTAAGAGAGTTGAGTGTCTGCGGAGGGATCCGACCACTCGCTCATCGGTATGTGCAACAGGGCAGAGGGGGAAAAAATAATAAACTAATCAATTCCAGCCTGTCTGCAGCCAGACGTCGAGCTCTGCGAACATGAGTCAGACACACGGCTACCTTGGAAAAGCTCAACTCATTGGGAACGGGAGGCCGGTGGTCCCAGGTGGAACAGCCAGAAGAGCTGAGTAGGCAGCGAGGGAAGGACTCCTCTGGGCCAGGGCAGCCCCGAAGGGCCTCAGGAAGGAGCTGCTTGGGGCTGGTGTCCCACAGATCCTACCCACAACAGCACCTCCAACTCACTGGGCATGGCATGTGTCCACAGCAATGCAGCAGCCCACCCTCCTCCTCCTCCCTGCCATGGCACCAGCCATTCCCTCCACACAGGATAATGAGATTTTAGATTACACCAATTTATGTACTCAAGTTACCCAATTTGTGCAGGTTGTGTTTGCTTCCCCAAGGTATTACAGCCAAACGCCATCCTCCCCCACTCCCCCCTTTCCCCATGCGGCCGAGCCCTTGGCAGCCCTGTAAATGCCGCGTCCCTCTCTGGCAGCATCCCGTGATGTTTGGGGATTTGTGACCCCTCCCCTGCCAGGGGTGGACACCCCACGTGCAAAGGGAGGCAGCTGGGGGAGGGCAGTGTGGGGAAAAGGGTCAGTGTCAGCACCCGCCGTGAGCCCTACTCTGCCACCAGCTTTCTGCAGCGCAGCAGCAAACCAGACAATTACCGTGTTGACAGTTTTTTCTTCTTTGAGTAGGTGAAAGCAGGGTTAACCTAGAGCACCCTGAAGCCGGGCAGCCCCCGCCCCGCTTCCTGCCACAGCTCCCTCCATCTGCTCCTGCCCTACGGCCCTTCCCAACCCAATGCACAGAACAACCAACACTGGAGCTGCCTCACAGGGCCAGGTACCAGCAGAGACCCTGCTGCTGCAGCCTAAAAACTGTCAGACCATTTGGTACAGCCCAAGACACCAGAAACTCAGGCTGATGGGGTGACTGCACACTGACAAACCTGCCCAGGCCTCTGAAACACAAAGGGACGCTTGACCAATCCTTTCCTATAACTCCACATAGGAGTTAGAGCAGGAAGATGCATAATGGGTCTGGGCAGGAGGAGAACTGAGGCAGCACCTTATTTGCAGGTTTGATTAGCAATAAATTAAACATGGAACATTTTACACCTGGCTGTCACACAAGATGCTCTGCCAGCCCCACAACGGGCTCAGGCCACATCCAGGAGAGATGGGGCGGCCAGGAGAAGGGGCCCACAGCACAGGCAGGATGTGACAGAGCATGGCCCTGCATTTGCTCCAGGGCTATTCCGGCTGCAGCAGGCAATGAGGCAGAAACAAGGAGGTCTGAGAGGCAGAGGGGAGCGACGTTTGCAAAGTCCCAGGGCTGCTTTATGCAAAGGGAAGGAGCAGTGATGCTGTGGGGAGCACCTGCTGCTGCCTGAGAACAGTCTGATTCACCTCAAAGCAGAAGCTGCCCGTATCCATCTCCTCCAGCTAAACCTTCTGGTTGGGGTATTTTCAGTTCTACAGGCAGTGCCCACAGTCACATTCACAGAGCGGGAGAGCTGTCACCTATGTTTACCCTCCTTGCATCAAATGGCAGCAAGATAGAAATTAGTTCCCGAAATAAACTTCTCCTTTTAAGAAAAAGAAAAGGTGATTTGAATAACCAGTGTATTTTCAACAGCTTGCTCAACTGGACCGCGTCACCGCACGCAGGTGAAGAGGTGCAGAGCACACTCGCAGCTCACAGACATGGAGACAGGGCACCCCAGAGCACCAACACACCTCTTGTGGCAAAAACCCCAACCCTGCACGAGAGAGACACCACACACCTTGGACAATGCGCTTGCCCTGCCACTCCAGGCAGACCCTGACAAGCACAACAGCTCTTAACTGGAAACTAATTTTAAACTTGCCTCAGTACCTGCCTATAGGGACAGTTCTGAACTGTTGGCTCCCTCTGCACAGCCACAGCAAGGAGCAAGTGCCCCTGGGCTGGCAGCAGCAAGGAGCACCCTCTGCTTTGCTCCTCCGCAACCAGCACCACCTCCTCTGCTGCCAAAGTCCCGCAGGCCCCAGAGCAATACTGTAGTGGGCACCAGGACAAGGGCAGAAGAGACCCTTGTGAGCTCCAACGCTGCTGGCAGCCACTGCAGGGAGATGTGGGGCTCCCTGCGTGAGCAACAGAGAGTCTGGTCTCTGCTGCAGAGCCACACAAGCTCACAAGAGTCACAGCTGCTTTTCTAGAAGGTGGAAGCCTGACTGCCAAATGCCAGAGCATCTCACTTAGCTGTCAGCATGAAACTTTATGTATCTGGAGACATGGTTTCAAGCTGAAAGCTAGAAGAGGAAGCTTCTTCCCCAAAATCCTCCATGATGGTCAATGACTAACAACATTCTCACACTCCTACCTCCCCACCGCCTCAGACTTTGCCAATCTGGTTTCGCATTTGGTCACTGCTGCTGTCAAACCTGTCTGCTGAACCTCCGGCTTCTTCGAAAGCAAGGCTTGCCACACAGGCACACGGCTGAGGAATATTCCCACTCAATAGCTGGTCTCCAGGCTAGCATTTCCAAGGGCTTTGATCCATTCCAAATAAGGCAATCAGCTTAGCCCTTGATTAAATACATAGCATAATCCACCTAAATCTTGTTAGCCGAGAAGCAAGTTGCTCGTCTCACCAGTTGTGGGTGGCATTATGTGTCACCGTGGGGCAAGCGGGGCTGTGGCAGTGCGAAGGTGTCCCTCGGGGCATGTCCTGGGCAGGCAGCAGCACTGGGGCAGCCGGTGACCACAGCAAGGCCACTCCAGCAAGCCGCTGTGGACTCAAGACGCAGAAGTTCATGGGATCCTTCTGCAAAGCTTCCCCTGTAGCACGCAAAAAGCACCCACAGAAGGTGCTTGCCCCCTCCTAGCTGGCAGGTACAGGGAGGGTGCCCCCAGGGCACTGGGCACCCAACAGCCAGCAAAACCCTTAAAAAAAAAATCCAAGAAAAGAGAAATCACTGACTCTGAGCAAGGGAGCCAGCCTGCAGCATGGAAGGAGGACGCGCTGCAGCTTTGGGGGAATTTCACACCACAGCGGTTTTCCCTTCCTCAGGAGGAATGAATCAGTAGCCCAGTACTGCAGAGCCTCAGCAGAACAGGATGGTGCTGAGGGGGAAGCATGCCACAAAGACAACTATTCCCCTGCCAGACAGGAGCCTGGCCCGGGTGAGATGCAGGTGTGCAGCCAGGGCGAGATGCAGCCAGGACACGAGCCCCACACACACACATCCAGCTGCTCTGGCCAGCTCCTCCAGCTAAGAAAGCAGGGAAAAGCACTACCACTTCCCTCTTGGGACCTGGCCTCAGGTCCCTCTCCACTCCTCTGCACTCCCCAGAGCAAACACCAGTGTGGGTGCACACATGCTTGTGCCGTCCCCAGCAGCAGGACACGGGGAACAAGGCAGCTTGGGAAGTCTGGAAAAGGAAACCCTCCTTCCCCAGGTGAGCCCCACTCTTCTCCTGCTTGGCTCTGGGATAATATTTACAGGTGAGTCTTTCAAAGCCCGCCGAGGCACGGCATGGAGCAGGGGAAGACTATGAGGATCCTGTTTCCCAGCACCGAGGCTGTGTGTCCCCATGCCCCACCAGCCACTCCCACCCAAAGTTAGCTGGGATAGAAGACAGGAGAGATCTGCTCCTGAGATTACAATGGATTACATTTAAGTCATGAGAAGACAAATTCCATGAAAAGTGCTATTGCTCCCTATTTCCCTCCAGGTTTTGGACCCAGCAGGTGGGGACCAGCTCTGCATGGATGTGACCCACTGGGGGCTGATCCCAACCTGCAGGCAGGAGCCCTGCAGATCTCCGTTCCATGCTGCATTAGCAACTCCAACACTTCCTGCAGCAGCCAGGCACGTTTCAACAGCTACTGGAAGGATTTTAAGTTAATTTAACCCCATTAACACATTATATAGCTTCTGTCATCCCAATTACCCTAAAAAGCCCAAGTAAAGATCTCGAGGGGAGTGCAGGGAGGAGGAAAAAAATTATTTAAAAATTAGTAAGGAGGGGAAAAAAAGAAGTCTTGGGCACAATCCCAAAACACAGTTTCAGGCAGATCAGGAAAAAACTCCACAGGATTTCAAACAAAAAAAACCAAATCAGCCAACAGAGGCAATATCTGCTCTCACCAAACACTAGCCAGGAAGGCTGAGCAGAGCTCAGCTCACCAGTCACCAGCTGGCGTAACAGGAATCAGGTTTTTGGCACGGGGATCCTCCCCCCAAGCCGGGCAAGGAGCAGGCTGCCCGCAGAGGAGCTGGGATGATAAATGACAGCAGTTGAGCACTGCAGGGGCATTTCACCGCTTCAGAGGTTGCTGCTATAACAATCTTCTCTGACTCAGCAGCTGAAAGGGACGCTGGGAAGGAAGCACCATAAAAAAAAAAAAAGTCATGCATTATTAATATGGACTCTGGCAGCAAGACATGAGTTGGAAAAACACTGAGGAGGAAAAAAAATGACTGCAGAATACAAGCGAGCTGCATGTGAGGAAGCATTTCACACTCCTGCGGGAGTGGGGGCCACCCTGTGCCACTCCAGGGTCCCCAGCTCCAAGGGAACCCCGCGTTTGCTGACAGGAGCACAATATCCACGGTGCTCTCCCTCGACTCAGGCTGCTGCAGCCCTGTGCAGAAACCACCACGAGCCCTGGGCTCGGCCCGCACTCATTTCCAGCTACAGCAGCTCTGGGCTTTCCTGCCGTGGGCTGTTCCAGCAGGCTGGTTTTTATTTACCTGTGCTCTGTGCATTGCCTACTGGCTCCCTGCAGCTCCCCCTGCGCATCCCAGCCCTGCCCGGCCCCGCTGCCGGAGCGGCCGTGTCAGAAGGCGCCCACGGCTCCGAGCCACAGCCCGCAGCCTCTGCCAGCCCCGCTGACGCAGAGGGCACGGAGGCAGGCACTGAAATGCCTTCCTCTTCCTGCCAGGTACCGAGGGAAAAAACATCTGTTTGCACTTGACAACCTGGTGCACTGCAGTGTTTGCTTTCCTCTTCTATTCCAACTGCTTCATACAGGTTTTTTTAGAGGCAGTTTATAAACATTAGCATTCACGTAGCCGTCTTCTCCACTTTCCACCCCAAATCCTTGCTCCCAACCTGCTGCTGTGGGGAGACACCATCAATCAAGAGTGTGCACTCTCGTGTCACAGGCAACCCACGGCCCTCGCCAGCCTGTCCCGTCAGTGCAGGAACCCCCCGAGCCACACTCAGGAGCCTCTAGGCAGTGTATGAGCACAGCTAAAGTCTCAGCGCACCTTGGCCCCCAGTCTCTCCAAAGCAAGGGAGGAGGCTAACACAGCACCAGGTTTCAAGAGGCTCCTTTGATTATTTGTATGGCAATAGCATTCAATAACACCAATCAATTATTTTGCCATAAAATTCTCTAGACACACAAACAAACAGTGGTTGAACTGCTTATACCACAGCCCAACCCACAGCAGTGCAGTGGGTGTTTTGCCTGTATTTGCTTTCTTCCATTACGTGTGCAGTGGCATCCTCCATACAGAAACAGTTCCCCACCTTTACCTTTCTGATTAGAAAGGCACGGGGAGGGAACAGCTTCACAGGAGCTGTCTCACACGCAGCCCAACCATCACATGGGCACCCGCCTGCTCATCGGAGCAGGAAACAGCACAAGCTCCCACCGAGCAGGGGGACTGAGGCACAACCCACAGGAAAAAGAACACGGTCCTATTTGAACGCACATCCCCTGGAAGCAGCCTCTTCCCTGCCACAAGAGCTGGGGTACAGAGATGGACACTCCAGCTTGGGTCCCCTGTGCTGCAAGGGGGGCTGGGCAGCACCCCAACAGCATCTTCAGAGGGGCCCCAGGATGAAAGCCCCGCTCAGGGCAAGGGCTCTGCAGAGGTTTGTGCCAGCCCAGGGATGCCACATACAACTGCAGGCCTACAAAGGGCAGAACCCGTTGGTTTTGCACCTCAAACAAAAACCTAGGAAAACGACCTTTAGGAAGTCACACACCATGTCACCACACGCTTTCAGCTAAAGGCCCAGCAAGCAAGCACTGACCTGTCACCTCCCCCGCAAAGCCAGGAGGGAGGCAGGAGCTCAAACTGAGCTTCTCGCACCCCTGCAGTAACATTTACATGCTTTGAGAAAGCAACCTGTCAAATAAGGTACGGTGAAGCTTGTGGCTTTATCAAAAACACCCCCAGTCACTACAGAGCACAGCAGATCCCCCAAACCCACCTCCCCCCAGATTCTTGACTTTAGCAAGACCAGCAAGCCCCAGAAAATTCCTTTTATAATGAAAAAAGGACGCCGTGGCCCTGCCCATCATATGCCACACCACAGCTGCGCCCTCGAGGACGCTTCCCACCGGGATGAGGGCTACGTGTGCCGTCCGCTGTCCCCCCGGGACCCTTCCAAGCAGCAGATGAGGATGGCCAAGGGCTCTTCTCCTGCCGGGCACTGACATCACCCTCAGCTTTCCAATCCACCTTTCCTTTCAAAATAAGAGCAGCTCCAGGGTAATGCTGAAAGCCCTGGTGGTTTTAATGTTATCTATTTCACATTCCCCAAAAAACCACACCCACCAACATCCCTCAAAAATTTCTGATTTGGGGTTATCTTGCATTTCAACAGCACAGTCCACGATACATTTTCTCCTCCATCTCTCCAAACAGGACTAATCCCCACGGTATTTAGACTAGTGCTAGAAAAGCTTCAAACACACATTAACCACCCTAAAGCATCCTAAAGCATCAAAATGCTGCCAGCCAAAACCACAGCCAGAACAGTCTGAATGCAACGGAGAAGAAAAAAGCCTGTATGGAAATAAACTTTACTAAAATAACCCAGCAAAGGTTTTGTCACAGTAAATACACACATTGTATTGTGACAATGATGTTTTAAAAATAAAGCTGTTCAGGGAAGGCTTTTCTTGCTCTGTACAGCTGCATATCAGCTTCTCTTCCAGATCCCTCACCCCTCAGCGCTGGCACAGGGAGAGCAGAGGGCTCCGCAGAGCCAACGGCACATCGGCCATGCCACCACCACTGCTGCCACCCTTGTGAGCCTCCCCAGAAACTTCAGTTAAGATTAAGTATTTAAAGACTCCATGTGCTTGCATATGAAAATCCACCAATTGTAACAGCATTCAAATGGGATCAAGTGCAAACATACAGCTCCCCACACTGCTCATCTCCATTCCCTGCAGTGGTCCCCAGGGGGGTTAATCGTACCCTGCAGAGCAGATGCTGCCTGAGTTAATGCAATTAATGAGTCCACCTGGAAGAGAGGCAGAGGATCAGCTCAGGAAATAAAGCAGCAGCGTCAGAGCCCTTATCTCCAACAGAGTCAGCAGCCACCTGAAGTGGCCGAGCACCTGCTGAAGCCCTGGCCTTCCATGGCCTCCCAAACCCATGAAGACCATGTCTCCCGGGCTGACACCATGGGAGCTTTAAGGTCTACTCGGCCACAGATTATTGAAGCTTTGAAGCACTCAATTTGCAGGAATGAACCAGTACCTGGAAGCTTTTGTGTCTGCCAATCAGCTTCCACAAGCCAGGCTTCCAGAGATACATGGACGAAACAGGAACTCTTCACGTACTCTCTGCAGTTGCAACACCCAGCGAGCCACCAGCAAAATAACGCAAACCAGACGTGCCTGACAAACAGCACAGGTGCTTACAGGCAAAGAAAACCCAGTAATTCATCTGCCCTCAAAGAAACCTTGTCATTTGTTAGCCTTGAGCAAGAGGTGGTCTCCAACCAATGCTCTGCACCACCCGCATCTTGGATGCGCTGGCACAGGAGCAGCTGGGTGGAGCAGGGCTGTTCCCCAGCCCAGACCTGCCTTGTAGGAGCCTCTTTGCTGGAAGAACGTGGTGCTGCCAAAGGAACGATTTCCCTCAGCTGCCACCAGCCTCCTTCTGCTTGTAGCACAGGAGATCCTGAGCTCAAGGTCTTGTATCAAGGGGCATTTGAGGATTTCTTACTACCCCCAATCACTGTCAGATCCAATGACTCCAATATCCTCTGTGGGATACGCTGTGGAACCGGGCTGTTCCTGCCTTAGATTGTGAAATGCTGGTTGGCAGATCTTTCGGGCAGAGGAGGGTGAGGGAGGGCAGTGCTGCCGTGTTCCACAGTAAGAAAGCACACTCCCTCGTGCGGCCCGGGGAAGACCTGGAGATGAAAGCCAGGGCTATGACAACACAAACCTCATTTCATTATTCCAAGCTGCACCTTCACCTTCTGTCCCTGCCCAGACAGCATCCAGGCACCCAGCAAGCTGCCAGCAAACCCGAAAGGACACCTGCGCCCAGCCCCTGCCCGGCCGAGCAAGGCCACCTCGGCTCACCGGTGTCCTGCTTGGACAGGCTGGGCACCAGCACCCCACCACGGCCAGTGCGCGCTGCCCCTCGCTCAGGACTCTGCCCTGCCACCCCCCTTCTGCCTTCCTCTCACCAGCTGACTCTACCCAGGCTCCTTCTGCCCACGTTCCCCCAGCAGTGCTCAGAAGGCAAAGCAGCAGCAACCCACTTCCTCACACAACTGCTCCACTGCCCTCAGCCGGACTCACCAGCCCAGCTCCATGTCCCCACAGTGCCATCCCCCTGCCCGGGGCCGTGGCCAACACTCTTCCTCTGTTCCTCACCATCACACGCAACTCAACCACTTCCCATAGTCCCTCCAGCTGGGACAAGCTGGCAGTAGCAAAATCTTTTGCCATTTCCCCTGCCCCCCCAGAATTCCTCTGTGCTAAGATCTGCCAGGCTGATGCATTAAACGACCAAACTGGATCAGCCACCTTTGGCGATACGATATTGTTCCAAAAGCGACAAACGAGCTGCACCGAGGCAGCTGTTGGTCCCCGCAGCACTGCTCTGCTGGTCACCAACACGCAGCCTGACAGAGCAGTGTTTCAAAGCACTCCTGCCTATCAAAATCAAGTTCTTGCGCCATAAATGTAATTCAGGGCTAGTGGTGCTACCTCATGCCCCGTATGACTGGTTGGGAGCAATTCCTGATAAGTTTGGAGGAAGTAATGCCAGACTGAATTACAGCTCTCTCTCAAAGGTAACAATCTTTCACCCAATAATTTAAATTCTCTACATTATTTTCCTGCATCAGATCCAACCAAGTACGACTCTTGTGGAAATCTAAATTTAAAAAAATAAAATTAAATAAAGAGGCTCCAACATCCATTGAGACAAAGGAAAAGCCAAGAGCTGCTACCTGAGCGCCAGCCGTCCCAGCCACGCAGCAGCCACCCTCTACACCACGACCAAGTCCAAGGTCTGAGAAATTCCCACTGTTGCAGTTAGAGGTATCACGATGAAACAACTTGCAGTGCAAGCAGCTTGAAAAAGCATTACTGCTTTCAGCTGCAGGAGGAAATTCCCTTAATTTCCTAGGCCCTGTTCAAAGAGAGTAAAACCAGACACTTGTAGGAAGGCTGTATGAGCCGCCACCACGTGAAAACAGGAGTTGCAGGGACGACCCCACAGCCCCATGGATGAATCAAGAAGCAGAGGATAGGATGAAACAGAAACAGCTTCTCGAGCTGTTCCACCTCCAAGCCAGCACACTCTGTGCCCACGTCATCCTTGCTCCAACACCGGGGCCTGGGCATGGACAGAGTGACTCTGGCAAGCCCATTTCTGCACATCCCATCTGGAGAAGGCAAGAGGCACAAAGGGCAGCTGTCCCTGGAGGGCAAGAGCCTCAGTGCCAAGAACAAGCCCTGCAAAAAAACCTGTCGAGGTGGCCCCTGACCTCCATAACAGGACGAAACTGTTTGCCCAGTGCCAAGCTCTGCTTTTTCCAAGATGAGGCCAGCGTGACTTCTTGCAGTGAAAGCCCAGCCTGCCCTGCAGCCCTGCTGGCCCCACGACCTCCAAGCACAGCAGCGAGCACAAGCGACCTCCCCACCCGCAGGAGCACCCCCACGTACCTGCTGCCTGCAGGACCTCCCTGGCAGTGGGACCCATGTGAACATCAGCGCAGCTCCTGGAGCCTCCAGCCACTGCGTCCCCGGCAGCCCCGCCGTGCCTCAGCCCCAGCTCGCAGAACAATCGGCCGCCTCATCCTGCACACAATGGCCACGATGAGACAGACCCACATAATCACCCGGCCAGGGCAGCGCCGCCGGGAGCAGCGTGGAATACAAGGAGAGCCTGCTGTGTCTGTGCCATCGGCTGGGTCCCTGGCAGTTCACCTTCCAAGGTGGCTGTGGGAGCCCAGGGATGTAATTGTCAGGGTGGTGTGTGGGCAGGACAGACGGGTATTGGATGCGAGCGCTGGGAAGGAGGCGGCACTGGCTGTTTACGTTGGATCGCTCGGCACAAACGTGAGGCCACAAGAACATTTCAGTTCCATACGAGGAAACCTTGGTGAAGGACAGAAACGAGGAGCTACCTTGGGCATCGCACAAGCCCAGGCACGACACAAACGTAAGGCCCAAAAGCCCTGGACTCCCTGCAGGAGCCAAGCATGGCTATTTGCTGACAGTAAACATGAATTTCTTCCTGCATTTCCATCTGGAGCAGACTGCTGGGTTACCTGGGCTGTGAGGAGCCAAACACCACGGTCAATCAGGTGGCAGGCCAGCACTCGGCAGGCAACTCAGAACCCAGGCTGGGCTCCCCTTCCCCATCTCCAAAGGGTACCAGGAGCAGTTATCCAGCTTTTCCAGCTGACAAGCATGCCAGCTCCACACCAATGCTGAGACAGCACCCAGAAGTGCAACTGTCCCAGTTTTCTCCTGGCACTGGCGCACAACTGCTTGAACACAACACGCCTCAGCAATGCCGATGAAATTTTCCCCCACAAACGTGGGGCTTGGGGACAGGCTCCCACCCATGGTGACAGCACACCCTGCCATGCAGATGCCATCCTGCCACAGGGCCATTCCCAGCCCAGAGGGGCTGATGCTGCCCAGGCAGGGCAGGCTGGCTCCAGCCCTGCTGCCACCAGCTACTGACCCCCACGAGCAGAGCTGGCGGTAGCAGACCCTTCCCAGCAGCCTGTGGCACCAGGCAGACAAAAGCCCTTCCAGCCTCCAGCTGGTTCAAGCTCACTTGCAGCTTCAGGTCCCATTTATTTGGACTTTTTATCTTTTCAATTGAGGTACAATCAAGGAGCGGATTAATCACTGCCCTGCCCATGGTTTAGCCAATGAACTGCAAGTCCTTCTTCAGCCACTTCCCCAGCACACCCTACAAGGGATGGTCACAGGGCAGAGGTTTCCCCAGGCCCTTCAGTGGCCACAGGAGAGCAGCTCAGCCTCACTGCACGCACTGAGGCAGCAGCAGGCAGGACAAATGCCACAGAACTCTCTGCTGACAGCATCTCTCCATCACCCGCACATGGTGGATTCATTCAAATCCCCAGCTCTGCTCATGTCCTATCTCACTTGCTCTTCTCCCAAGCTTCTAGTCACCGCTCCAGCCTGAAAACCAACTCCCTCCAAGTGCTGAAAGGATTAGCCCAGCCGTCCCAGGAATACTGGGCTGGGTTTTCATGATGAAACATTTTTAGCTGAAAGAGGAAGGGGGAAAAAAAAAAAAAAACGGATGTAGATCC
>VZTI01003341.1:700280-718780 GCA_013397865.1 Struthidea cinerea
TGACCTCAGGCACACCGGCCGTGGTCCTGGTGCGCCACTGATGCTCCTGGGATACCCAGCATTAGCCCTAGGACGTTCAGCAATGACTCTGGGCTCCCGACAATGGCCTTGAGACAGACTGCAATGGCCCAGGGCACCCAACAACGGCCCCGAGACACGCAGAAGTGGCTGAGGGCAGCCGGCCATGGCCTCAGGGAAGCCGTCCATGACCCCAGGACACCCAGCCATGGCCCTGGGACATTAATCAATGGCTCAGGGCACCCAGCCGTGGTCCGGGGACACCCTGTCATGCACCTGGGACACACAGCACCAGGAGAGCAAGGGCTGACCCCCCTGCCCCAGCCCACCAAGCAGCACGGATCTGTTCGAGCCAGTGCTGGGTGCCCCCAGACATTGTGTGGGGGAAGACACAGCCAGAGGGGAGGTGGTGGACACAGATGGGTGGAAGGGAAGAGGGGGCGAAGTCATCACGGTCAGTGCAATAATCAGCACGACCAGCAACCAGCAGCCCAGTCGGTTACAGAGTAATTAAGTAGTTTTGCACATATTTGTGGGCAGTTCCCCCGATGTGTGTAGGAGGAGTTGGAAGGAGATATGGAGATGCCTGAAAATGAAAATATGAGAGACCAGAAACACCATCCTTATTGAGGGAGCCAGAAGTAGCTGCAGAGCAGATGGGGCCCAGCCCAGCCCAGAGAGGACTGTTTTTTGCCTCATTTATGATTGCAGACTTTGCTCGGGGGAGGCTGGAAGGAGAGATAATTCTTATTTCACCAACAGATAGTGCTGAGAAAACCAAGCCCAGGCTCCAGGCAGGAAGCGAGGCTGTGGGCCAGACATGGCCAGCTGCCACCGCCCAGGATGGGCAGCAAAGGCAGCAGCACTCCCAGGAGTGATGGGCAGTGGGGTAGGAGATGGGGACAGGCCATCTGCCAGGGTGTGCCCAGCATGTCCCTCCAGACACATGTCCTGGGGACGAGTCTCTCCCAGGCAGGGAGCGAGGCATTGCTCAACCCAAACTTCTGACGCCACGACACGGTAACTGCGGGGCTGGGGGATGCCCTGCGCCAACCCCATGTCAGCCTGGTGCCAGACACTGGGATAAAGGATTCTCCAGGTATGGCTGTGTGTCACAGTAAGCCCTGAAAGGACTAGCCCTGCTTCTAGCCTGGATGCAGTAAGGGCAAATAAAAAAAACAGTTCCCACGTTCAACAAATGGGACACAAGCAAGCTTCTATTAGATACACAGATTCTCAGTGGAGCTAAGAGATAAAAATGAAGATAAAGTTAAGAAAGAGGAGAGTTTAGCAGAAAAGTAGAAATCTCTCATTAAAAGGTAAGGCATTCATTTTCTTCATGTGCCAAGGCATGGAAGGATGCTGAGGAGGAAAACAGGGATTTCCCTGGAGAGGCTGCATGAGCTGCATTAACTAGTACTTGTTCTTGTTTTCCAGGATCGCCACTCCATCACCACCTTCATTGAAATAAATTAAATCCTGAACCCTATTAACTTCTGATAGTCCACAGTGCTGCAGCAGAACTGCATGGCCAAGTCGCGACTGGATTTGCTGTTCACAAAATAGCGTTTAGCCAACTCCTAAAAGGATGCCTTGGGCAAGGAAATGCAAGATTTCTTGCTTGGTTTATGATTTGTTTGATGCAGACATGGTCAAAGGTGAGACATCGTCGCAACCAATAATCTAACCTTTAGAACATATTTAATGAGCAATGACATTGCTGGAGGAGCCACCCAGAAACTCGCTCCCAGGCCCGGGCTGCCGCAATGGGGACTGTCACACACAAGTGAAGTCAGGGAAGCCTTGGAGCCACACTGGGACATGCCTGCCCCGCTCTGACTCACCTCCCATCTCCCTCTCTCCGAAGGGCTCCAGTCAATCCACTTCGCTTTGACCCTTTTATTTTGCTTAGTCTCTTCCCCTCTTGTCCCTCCCTGCCTCTCCACTGCATCCCAGCTAAGGGATAGGAACATCAGTCAAAGCCATCCTCCCACTCATCACCCTTTTCCAATAAAATAAAATGACATTAAACAGGACGGGAGGTTCCAAAGTCCTGGATCATTCCCCAGGCCAGGTTAGCACTCAGTGCGGGAGCACTGCCGGCTGGGGCTGTCGCGGGTGGCTCGTCCCCGGGGAGTCCTGGCTCTGCCCCACCTCCAGCCCGCACCAGGCGCACCAGCTCTCCCAGCTGGGGGAGCAGCAATGTCCCACTTTCTGCAGAGTTTAACCAACCGATGGTGCCTGAGACACTTTTAGGAGGGTTTGTGTGAGCAGCTTTGCCGACAGCCGCAAGGGGAAGGCAAGGTCTGTTAGCAGGAATGGAGGGACAGGTCCTGCCAGTGCACCTACACTCCCGAGAAGATGTAGCTGCACCCTTAGAGCACGCCTCCACGTAAGAGACATTTGTATCACTGGAGGGAGAGCAGTTCGGATGGCTCGCGGGTGCCCCAGTGCCAGCGGTGCTCAGAGGGAGGGTACGGACACCCTTGCACCACATGCGGCCTGGGGAGGCTGGAGCCGCACATTCACAGCGGCAGCAGGGCAGCTGCTCCAGCGCTGCCTGTGGGAGCCCAGCGTGGCAGCCGCCTCTGCTCTCTCCAGCGAACGCTGGCCACGGCCAGGCTGGGCGCAGCTCCGGCAGCGCAGATCCTGCACTCAGCCACGGAACAGCCGCGGGAGAGGGAGGCCGGAGGCTGCCTGGCACCCTGCACGGAGCAAACCCACCCGCCCAGGAAGTGCCCCGAGGTCTTGACCCTCAGACCCTCATCAGAGAAATGGGCAATGCCACATGCTGCCAAGGGCCTCAGGGAGACACCGAGCTGGGGAGCACTGCCTGGCAGGGTCAGCAGCAAAGCCTTACTGGAGCTGACCCCAGGGCGGGTAAAAGGACTGTGGGGCACATAACGCTCAGGCTTGGAGTTTGAAACCGTCATTAAAGGGACGCTCCACCTTAGCTGTACTTTTCTTATTGTCGCTTTCCAGGGATACTCGATGTGGACTAGTTAATCTGGGCGGATAATCTTTGTTCTGCCACTTCAGGGTCATAGCAAGGATATCACTGCCAGCATTTTGCAGTCTTTTTCACAGACCCTGGGGCTTCTGGCGCCTTCAGCCCCAATGTCAGAGACTTTCCAGAATAGACTTCATGCTAGGATTAGGAAAATGCCTCCATTTATAAAGGTGAGGACAGTCAGCATTGCACCGTGTCAGCCCTCCAGCTGCTCAGCGATGCTGCTTGCTTTAGCTCTTCCCTGGAGTTTCTGCTGCCAGATGGTTTGTGAGGGAAATGGGAACCTGAGCTGTGTCTCTCAGAGACAGACAGAAACTTGGGGTGGACTGGATGCTGACCAGCTCTCGGCCTTGCAGAAGCAATGTGCTCCCTCTGTGTTTTACTAAATGTCTCTGTAGCATGGGCTTGCTGCAGCTCCATTTAAAGACAAACACAAGTGTCATCCTGGGCTCTGAGCAGGAGCAGGACACAGAGGATGCATGCACAGCAGGAATGTAAATATTTTTTACATGTACACCCACAGCCCCAGTGTATGCAATAAATACTCAGCATATGCTATGTGCCAGATCAGAGACATAATTATTGATGCAGCAGGTTTTCAGAAAGACACAACAGGGTGTGTGCTTAATTTGGCAATGAGAGCACACCTAAGTGGCCCTGGCATTTTCGGCTGGGTATCAGACCCCTGCCACCCACGAAGGCAGCTATTTAATCTCACATTGATGTGTCGGCAGTAACAGAGAGGAAACCAAAAGCCGGTATTTGTTTGTTAAGATGGAAAAACTCCACTGAGCGTTGCAAGGTGCTCCTTGCACACGGGAGTGCTGTAGACCAGTTCTCAGATTATGCCACCCACTACACTTTATAACAAGGCTGTTAGGGCTCTGATCCTAATAGCACCTGTACACGTGCCTAACCATAGCGATGACTCATTCTACCACAGTCAACAGATGTGTCATAGCTCCCAAAAGGAGGCAATACCCACAGAAATGATTTTGCAAAGCTCCACGTTCACTTGGAAGGTAGCTCTCATCAGAGAAATAGGCTAAAATGTTTCTCTTCTCATGGCATATTGCAGAGATGCAAATGATTTTGTCGCATCAGCCCACCTCTGAAGGCTGATCATCTGACCCAGTCAAAATGGACTTGTGCAAAGGTTCATAAAATGCCTTTGAGATCTAAATATTCAGTCAAGGGAATACAGCAGGCTGTACTTTCCAAAACTTCCCAAGGAAGGAAATTTCAGCTGACAAGAGATACAATTATTGAGTAATTCAGTGCAAGTAATTTATCCAGACTTTAAAATACCATTTAACATAGTCCCTCTCAAAAAGCTATGACAATGGGTGGGATAAACTACTGCCAAACAGCCCAAACTGTCTAAGAGTCAGAAAATAAACAGGCTATTTCCAGTACACCTGGAGGTCAAGAGGAGATTGCCAGAAAGCTCTCCATTGGGACCAGCCTTGTTTGTGGATGGAATAGAAGAATGCTGCTCTTCCCTGGTCTGTGAAGGATTGCAAGGACATCAGGCAAAACCAGATGAAAAGGCAATGCAGGCAGATGTGAAACCCTGCCTAACTCCTGCCAGGTGACAGGGATGGAAAAACATCTGCACTATTCAGGCACACAGCTGGATTTCAAAACTAGCAGTGGAGGCAAGAAAGTGGGATGAAATTCTGCCTCTCTTGAACCACCTGACATCATGACTTCACACTGTGTAAAAATGCAACTGCCTTCCAGAAATCTGGTGACAAGGACAACCAGGAACAAAAGAACATTTCAGAGGAAATTGCTTTCTATTAGCTCATAATTACATAATGCAAAATTAACTCACAAAGGCCAATAGCTTAATTGGATTCCCAAGAGGGGAAGACGGTTGTATGGTGAATAAGAACCTTCCATGGTCACATTAAGTATGATGGTTAAAATGCAGAATTTAAATTCTTCTGCTGTGAAGAAAAAAAATGCCCATTTCCTTCAATAGCTACTACAGAGGGAGTTTTAACCATTTCCATTCAATTTCTGACCAGTGGCAAGTTGCTCCAGTGACCATATGAAATGGCTCCCTTCTGGATCCCTCCTTGCACTTACAGCCACACACAAAATCATAATTAATCCTGTGAAGATATTTGGATATGTTGCTGGAATAAAGTATGAAGCCTTCTAGCCATCTTAATCTTCTTCCCAACTTGGATTTTGATTAACTGGAATAAATATTTAATTAGAAAGGCACAGAGATGAGCCTCTTGACCACCCAGGCGTTGCCTCTGTAGTCATTGCCCTTTGATGTACGAGGAAAGGGCTTGTAGGACTTTCTTAAAACATGTGCAGCCTTTCATTTTTCTTAAAATCGTAGCAAGGTCAGGCCCTGTTTTTGGATTTGTCACTCAGAAGCCGTGCAGTGAACATGGCACAGAGTGATTCCTGCTCATCTTGGTCAGATGAGGGAGGGGAGGCTTGCCTTGCCCCCCGCAGCCAAAAGGAGCTTGGGCATTTGTTTTCCAGGTCCCCGTGTCACGCACGTCCCCACGAAAAGCACGGCTGGAAAGCTCTCCGTGTTGTCCCTGTTTGCCTTAGAGCCGCCGGCTCCTGCAGCCCGCCCTGGGCAGCGGCTGCCGTGCGGAGCTGCCGTGCGGAGCTGCGGTGCAGCCCCCGAGGGGCTCCTGGACACGGCTCTGGACGCTTTCCTCCCGTTGCAGCAATGATGTGGAGCTGACACGAGCAGGGTAGCATCGACACACGGCGTGCCGGGCTGCAGCCAGGCAGCCCTTTCCCTTCCCCTCCCCTGCAATCTGACAGAGCACTCAGATACCTGCTTAAAAGTCACCGACCTCTGCAAGGGTTAGGCATGTGCTGGATCAAGGCTTGGGAAGCAGCTCAGCCTAGGAGAGAGATCTGCTGGAACCAGCACCGCTGCCCTTTCGGATTCCCTCTCCTCTAGGCTTAATTACTGCCTGCTTTTGGCACTAGCACCGTTTGTGCCATGTGCTCTTACTTTTCCCCGAAGGAGCATTTGCACCTTTACTATATTTATTTTATTCTGAGGAAATCCTAATGATTTCCTGTCGTGCTTGATTCTGATCCTGTTTGCTGTGGGACTCCTGCTGTCCTCTATAAATATCTGACTCTCAAATCTTTGCAGAAACGAGCATGACTGTGAGCAGGGAAGGTGAAGTCAAGCTAAAGAGACCTTCACCAGCTCTAAAAACAGCTGCTGCTCTTGCTGCTGCAGCTGATTTATTCCTCATCTGGAGAACAACAGTTCAGAGCTCAGAATAGTTGTCTTCAATTATTTATTTGGCTGTGCTGGAGTTTGGTGAGGTGCTGTATAATATTTATTGCATGGAAGTGTCGCTCTGAGGGAGGTTTAATTGCTTTAAACATGGATGGTGATGAGAACGCCTTGGAAAAGCTATTTGCATACATTTTCTCAAATGCCAAATGTGTAACTTCCTCCACGCTCAGGCAGTCTGAGGCTGTTTCCCTGCATTACTCAGCTTTGCTGGGTGCCTCTGCAAAATTAACAACCAGAAATTCCCCAGCATGGAGCAGAACAGGAAACTCAGGGTTTGAATGTGGGATTATCTGTAACAGCCAAACCAGCAGGACTCTGAATCCGGGGCTGCAAAACGTACACACAGACTGCCCCCAGCCCTCGGGGCTCGATGTTGACAGTGCTGGGCAGTGCCTGCTCCCAGTCATTGGCTTGACTTGCTGACCAAAAGAAAGCAAATTAGTGATTTCAACAATACAAGGCCAGTGAGCTGCCACCAAGGGCAGGGCACACACCTGTGCCACGCTGCACCCACACCACGCTCACACCCTGTCTTCTCATCACTGATTCCGGAAAATGCTCACCAGAAACATCGCTCCAGTGATCTTCATGCAAGGCCATGCACAAATCTCTTGTCCTCTTTTCTCCAGAATTCAAGGGCAGAGTGTCTCTCGAGTGGCCTCGCAGGTTATCCAGCTTCAGTCACAACAATCTGGTTTAAACATCTTTACTCCATGGAATATCTCACTCTGCAGGGCAGGGCAATTCATTTTTGCAATTACTTAATGCTGTCAAGCTGTTGACATAAGCAGGACCCTGCCTATAGGAGTGAAGTAGATATTGATTTAATGCCCTCACTGCAAGGGATCATAAGGCATCTGGAAACAACTTATTTCACAACTGCAGCTATCCCTGAAGACGAGCTTGCTGCCTGCCTGCCTGCCTGCCCAGATACCTGCTCTTTTTCAACCGAGATGTTGTACTTGGACAGAAGAGGGATTTACAGCAGCCAGGGAGGTGCAGCCTGGCCAGCAATGCTGTACAGCAGCCCCAGCTGTGTTGCCACACAGCAAAATCAGGAAGAACAGTGTTTTTCTGTCTGCCACACAGTCCATCTGCTGAAAGATCAACACCTTCTGGAAGCATCAGGTTTATTGTGGAGGTGCTGTGCAGCTGCGTGTGTGGGATGGGTCAGCACCTTTTGAGCGTGGTGGATTTGCTGAGCTTGTACAAACCATCTACCCAGGAAAGCCATAAAGAAAGGCACCAGCCCTGGTCCCCACACAGGACAGCAGCAGTTCTGTTTCCCCACAGTGTCAAGGTGGGCTCTGAAAGAGGCAGAACATTTCCCAAGGGACACCACGGACCCAATGTGACGGGGTTGTTTGTGCCATCGGAACAGGAACAGGGGCTGCAATCCACAATCAGGCTGACATTGCCCTGGTATTTCCTCCGGGAACCTCAGAATCTCCACTCAGCCCAAGACCCGGCAATGTGGGGCAGGGCAGAAAAGGCAGAGCATCCCCAGCTAGTACAGGAATGGTGGAGCTGTGGCAGAGCAGAATATGACCATCTAAACTGGAATTTGACCAGGACACCAGGGCTCATACTTGCTTCTTATGAACAACCTGAGTGACCACATAATGTAACTGCAGCCAGAAATGCTCCAATTGAAAGTCAGGCTGAATTTTGTAAGAGCAAAAGTGGAAGTGATAGTTTTTTTATGTCTTGCTGTCACCCAATTAAAGAAGTGTAATTCCATGGAATTTAAGCGTCAGCCACACATCCTGAAATACAAGCTATGGGGCTCATTACAGGGTTTCACAGATGATGCTACTGACCTGTGACACAGAGGTGGCCAGCAAAGGTCACCTAATGGGTCTGCTGGCCCTAACTGCTGTGTCCCCAAACGATCACCACCCCATGATTCACCGGGGTGAGAGGTGCTCCCTGCATGACCAGCTGGTTTCAGCCAGGTTTGCAGAGTTTCTCATCTTATGCAACCTCCATTATTTATTCACAATGGCCGACCGAGGCTTGCAGGCGAGTTTGCTAAGAACGGTGCCTAGTTACAACAACAAACCAGGCTTGGCCTTGCCATCAGCATATTTTTCTCAGATAAACCAAGAAAAAGATCTTTTCACAGTGTGCAGTTCATTGTACACAACCCGGATTTAAGCTGTTTAGTTTATAAAGGTATTTTAAACTAAACGAACAGCTTTTTGTTAATGTTTTTCCCTGGTGCTGCAGATTTCTGAGTTTAAAATAGTATGGATCATTTTGAGCCATCACTGCTTTGCTGGGACAGAGGGATGTGATGTTATACATCCCAGTCGAAACTCTGAGACTATGCCCTAACCCTTTTTCAGACCTGAAGTTAATTGGAGGATCAGCTGAAGAGCTGGCCCTTGGAGAGCAGGGGGAGCTGCTGGTTACAGCTTCATCTTACGCCACAGCCAGGGACAGCCATGGGCAGCAGCACTACAGGAATGGGCAAAGCACCCACTTCAGTCCATGTGCCATGGCTGGATGGATGTGGCAGAGAGAAGGAGCAGCTGGGTCTATCAAAAGAATTATTGCAGGGGTGAAAGAAGGCTGGTAGAGCTGACCTGTTCTTGGAAAGAGAGGAGTATCCAAGGCAAATGGCCTTGCCAAGGAAAGAAATAATTCCCTTGCCCTTGGCTTTTGCTCTTTTCTCACCAGGCTCTCCTTCTGCAGCACTGCCAGACTGGGTCTGGCTGGGGCAGAGCGGAGTTTCTTCAGTGGCTCTGGTCAGGTGCTGTGGTTTGTAGTTCTGACTAAACCAACACTGGTAATACCCCAGGGCTTCACCCACTGTCCAGCAGGGCTGGCACAGCATCGAGGCCTTTTCTTTCCCACACTCTGCCCCCACAGTGAGGAGGCTGGGGAGGTGAGAGACTGGAGGGGACACACAGCTGACCCTGAGTGACCAAAAGGATATTCCACACCACAGGACATCGTGCTCAGCAATAAAATCTCAGGGACAGGATGAGGAAAGAGATGTTCAAGGTTATAGTGTTTGTCTTCCCAAGTAACCTCTATGAGCTTCCCTAGGAATGGCCCAAGACTTGCCTGCTGGTGCAAAGGCAATTTTTTGGAGGAACTGAATTCCTTATCTTTCTTTGCTTGCTTGTACAGCTTTGCTTCACTTACTAAACTGTCCCAACCCATTCCTTTTTTCTCACTTTTGTCCTTCTGATCGTCTCCCCCATCTGACTGGAGGGGAGCAAGCACCTGGCTGGGTGTTTACCAGCCCATCACAGCTAGATAGCTTTCCTTCCATTGTCTTTTTCTTTCTTAACATATCCCCTCTTTCCTATCAGATAGTTATCGCTGGTGTGGCATTAAATCTTTGTTATTGTTGCTTTTCCACTTTATCTCTCTAAAATCTGCATTTGTCCCCTTATCTATGCTTCGGGATGCAGGAGCCATGTTCTCCATCCAGGGCAAGACAGGCCACAGAGCCCTGGGAAGGGATGTGGCTCTGTGTCCTATGGGTCCTGCCTGTTGTGTGTCAAAAGTGATTTGTGAAGTAGGTGTGAACAGGAGCTGTGTTTTATCAACAAAGCAATTGCTGTCCTGATGAGGGATTGCAGAGATAACAGAAGCAGGAGAACATTCTTTTACATCTTACACTTCAGAGAATGCCCATAAAAACCACCAGCAGCAGCCTCTGACAGGAAGGAGACATTGAGAGCGCGTGGTGTATCAGGCAGAGCAGCACATTCAGGTGATTATTTTTCTCTCTGCTTTGACTTTGCTGGGTACTGAACAGAATACTTATATAATTTCAGCTGTGAAACTTTCTCCCAGCAGAGGCACCATGGACAAGGTAATGGAGCCTCCCAAAAAATCGAAGTCCTGCTGCTTGTACTCCCAATAGTCTGCTAAATGGCACTGGGCAGAAGTGTCTGGATTGCTGAAGCAGGGCTCCTGAGCAGAGCAGGCTGGAGGCCGGGCAGACCAGCTGGGAAATACGTGTGCACACTGGCATACACTGTGGAGTGCCAGCCCATGTGCCTCCCTGTGTCCCAGCTGCCTTTGCCAGGCCATCCCTTTACTGGCAAAGGGCAGAGAAGCCAAGCATCCTTCTTGGAAGGGTCCTGCATTTCCTCCTGCAAGGGCTGGCAATTCTGGAGGCAGCTTGAGAGCAAGATGCTCGTGTGAGCGTGAGGTGACAAGTCCTGGGAGTGCCCAGCAGCTCCAGGCTATTGCCGTGAGCGAGAAATGCAGTTGTTTGTACAGTTGCTCACTTTTCCCATTGCCATTTGTTTGTAGACATGTCACAGCAGATGCACCTCACCAGTACAACAGATACTTGGACTCATTGGCAGCTGGCACCAGTAAATGTAATCCAGCTAACCAAATACTCTGTTCATCAGAGTTGTCACAAAGATTTGTTAATTCCCATTGACAGAAGGGCTTTCAGCATAGTCTGTAATAAGGAAAGAGGAAGAACTTTTAATTTATAGACGAACAAGAATGTAATCCAGAGAATACTGAACCCTACCCTTAACAAACAGGTATTCAGCATTTAAAGGAACCCCAGGCAGAGGGCAGGCAGTGAGGAGGTGAGCTGTGCAGGGAGGAAGGCAGGGCTCAGGCAAGGCCAAGCTTTCTGCAGCTGTTACTGCGGTTTCACCTCCTGGGTGACGAATGGCTCCTGCCTGGGGAGCAGCTGCCGCCTGCCCACCGAGGGCAAATGTGGACACAACACTCACGGATCCCCGCAGCACACAGGCCCCTGTCCAAGGAATCTAGTGGCAACTAGGTCCAGAACAGAAAAGGTGGTGGCTCTGCTCACAGTCCAGTGGGGACTGGTTGCCAGAGGCAGCTGCAGATACTAGAAGTTTCCATGATTTTTATATACTGAGGAGAGGCTTTCGGGAGCCAGGCTGCATCTGCTTACCCAGTTCTTTGTCTCCTGAGATGCCTCCTTTCAGCCTCTACTGGCTTTGGGTATTGGAAAGGGGGGCAGTTGGTTGTTTAAATTCTAATTCTGGCCTGGCCATAATTGATTTTTCCATTCTTCACTATTTTACTTTTTTTTCTTAATACAAATGATGCTTTCTACTGGTGTTGTCTTCTTTCCCTGTTGTTCCCCTACACACACACACACACATGCAATGTGCCATCAAATTCTGGGATGGATACACATGCACCAAATACATAAATACACTCCAGAAACCACACCTGGGCAGGATGCGGGAGGCTCGAACTTGCAATGCTGGTTTGAAATGAAGCTTCGAACAGTCCTTTAAAAAAGAAAGTAGATTGACTTGAGGAAGCCATTCAAGAAGAAATGGAAGAGGATGTTACTTAGTCATCACTGCCTTCTCATGCCTCATTTTGTGAGCATGCAGAAGCTCTTGGCCACTGCTGGGAAGAAGATGCGGGGCCTGCAGGACCCCCTGGCCTGGTGCAGTGTGGCTGTGTCCCCGGGACTGGCAGGAGATGCGAGCATGGAGCTGCACCGTGCTGGGCTCCAGCCCGTCTGGCTGGTTGCCTGCAGGGCGCAGAATGGGCAGATAAGTAAGTGGTGTTAGTGAGAGCCTGTAAATAAACCAAAACCTCTTTACTGGGGGATTGGGGTAAAAAAGTGGGAGCAGGTTTCCCCAGCCTGTTTGGGTCTCAAGACAAAGCACTGGTCAGAAAGCAGGTGGAGAGGACCCTGTGAGATGCTTCCCAGCTCACCCGTTGACTTGCTGTCTGTTCTGGGCCCGTTTCTCCAGCCTCTCTGTGCCTCAGTTTAGGCATTTGTAAAACAGCAACTGCCTCCTGCCGAAGCCTGTCACTAAACATAGCCCATTTGTGCTGGGAGAGTCACGTCGTGAGACAGAAGGCCCATCACACACTGCTGGGAGAGGGGACTCGATGAGTCATGGCACAGCACCAGCTCTGAAATTCATGAAATGCCTGAGTTCATAGTCAAAAAAATTCAACGTTTAAAACAAAAAACAAGAGAGGAAAATTCCGCTGTGTCCTGTCTCTGGGGTAGCACCTCCTGGCCATACCTGTCAGTGACTGAACCACGCACCCAGCAGAGCCTGTCTGTGGGTAAACCAGCGAGCTCTGTGCATGGGGACAGCCCTGTGTCTACCTGTCTGCCTACCTGGCAGAACACTTGTTGATGTGTGGCAGCACACAAGCCATCATGAACAAACATCTCCTGCCAAAAATGAAGACATGAGGTTGGGGTCAGGAGAGCTGCGTTTCCCTGAAAAGCAAACAGGGCTGGAGAAATTGGCATCACTTCTCAGCAAGGTGCTCTTCATCCCATCCCCATGCCAGGCAAGGGAGGAGTTCAGTCTCCCCAGCCTGTGTATTCAGCCGCTCAGCAGTGCCAGCAGGTGATGTGACAGTGTCCTTGGGGACACTCCCTCGAATGCCCTTTGGGTCCCTGTTTCCAAGGGCTGATCCCCTTTGCACTTCAGGCAAATCACAACCTTTGGTGCCTGGCTACAGCAGCACATCTTGCTGGGCACTGGCTACAGCCATGCAATGTGATTCCCACTGTCCCTGCTTCATCCTGGATAACCTCCAGATTGAGCATGTCAAAACCAGACTAAACATGCAGTGAAAAGCAAACAAACCAAGCATCCAATAGTTTCAAACAACAGATTACAAAGCAACAGGAGAGACATTATCTGTTGAGAACTAGTGCCTGGAATTTGCCTATGTATTTATTTTTGTTTATACATGCAAGTCTGTGTATATATATGCACCCAAGCATATGCCTACTGCACATAGCTAGAGAACAAGAGAATGAAATGCTATATATGCTAGGGCACATTAAGAAATGGAAAAACAACTCTATACAGAGAAGGGTCTAAAAGAATTTTCAGCATTTCATCAGTCAGCCTAAGAGACTCTTTCCCATCTATCCCAAAGCAATAAAGCAAATCACATGCTGACTCTTTCCCTGCCTCCTTTGTGGCAGCTGAACCTTCACCTGTGTAATAAAGAAATGTCCTGAGTTTAATAACAAAGATCATTCATCTGTCCCGTGAAAGTACCACCAGTTCTCTCTTTTTCAGTCTCAGACTGAGAGCGGGGAGCGGGAAGAGATCCATTTGCACAGAGGTTGTTCTCAGGCCAATGCAGCTCTCCAGCACTCACATCCCAGCCTGCCAAGATCTTCAGCAGCCGTAATGGGGCCAATCCTGGGTGATGCTGAAGCCCCCAAAAGGCAGGTCTTCTGCAAGCAATAACTGCCCGGTTGGCACTGTGGTGCCATGGCCATAGGCATTCCCTCCTCACATGCAGCCCACAGATACGGCCATTTTAAGGCCACTGCTGATCTCGGTGTTCTTAATATTGCTGATTTTGTCTTTGAAAACACTGGCTCATTTTGGGTTTTGGCCTATACCATATTCCATGCCAGAATCAGGATCTGGCTTCAGGTGAGTTTAGAGCCAACTCCCTCTCCATAATCCAGGAAATATTTTATCTTTACTAGGAATCCAAGCTCGGAAGGGAACTGATGCATTTAAACACTTGTAGGATTGTTCTACAGTAAAGGTAGTTGAAGCACTTCTACCTTCCCTACTGGCAGTCTCCTCCCACTGTCGCTGCACCCCACTGCAGAAGGAAGTTCAGCACTCTGTTTCAGAGAGAATTGACTCAAGGGTGACTTCAACGTGCCTGAGATCACCATGTTTGTAGATAATCTAAAAGGCAAACCCAGATGTCTTCAAGGCTAAAGAGTGTCATAAGAGCTAAACCAATTCCCTAGAGTAAATCTGACATGCCCTTGGTCTTTAGAGCCGACAGACTCCACTCCTACCTGAGAACAAAGTCCTGGGCTGTAAATTAGCACCTTCCCCTACGTTTCCAGCACAAGGTTACAGCTGGTCACTAACTCATCTGTGCCTGCCCTCGATGTTCTACATAGCTATCTATTTAGGCTTCTCTGCATAATTTAAGAATTAAAACTAAACACTATGTTACCTACAGCCACATCATCTTAGATGAGCTTAAACAACTGTGAAATTCCTGTGATCTATTAAAAGCAACATTCAGTGCATGCATTAATCAACAGATGCTCAGTAGCTGTGCATCAGAAAACCACAAGTGAGAAGCAGCCTGAACAGCCTCCTGCCAAAATTATTACTTTCCTTGTGACCAAATCCTTGAAACACCAAGTGCACCGCAATGCTGGAGCGGTGTTTGGCTTGGTTACCTCAGTGACAGTAAGATGGACTGGCCCCTTCCCACTGGCAACAACAGGTCAAACAAGCAGTGGTATTTCCTGCTGATGAGTCAGAGACGAGACATGAAAATCACCATCTCTTCGCACAGAACATTTGAGACGTTTTAATTTGGTATCACCTGTGGTTACTTCACCCCGAGTGTGCTGTGCTGAGCATGTGTGTGCAGCACCACAACGCAGTGGGAAGGTGACAGTTCAGGGTAGCTGACCCACTGCTACGTGCTGGTTGCTGCAGTTTCCTGTTCTCACACAGCAGCCTGACGCAGCAGCCCTTGATGCCTCCAGCTGCTCTGATGCTCTCCCCTCCGAGAGGGCTCCCTGAGATCCTTGTTCTCAATCTATCTTTTTCCCTTTTCCTGTTTTTTTTTTTCCCCTTCAGATCCTGGCCTTTGTGAGGTTCAGTCCTGGGTTTGTGTTTATGTTGCCAGGCCTCTACTTTCCTGGCTAAATCTTCCTCCCTTCCACATCCCTTCCTGAATCCTTCCCATGGCTCCCAAACCCCATCTGTGGTCTCACTTTGGCCGGGGCCAGCAGGCACAGTGAGGAGAAGGTCAGTCACATCCTGAAGAGTTACATCTGTACTCATCCCTTTTCTGCATCAGTCCCTCATGATTAAAAGCACATGACAGCTAAAAAGCCAGTAAAACAAAACAAGTGCGGAGCTTTCTGATCACGCCAGTTGAAAGATTTAAGGAACAAAATCAACCCAAAAAATGAGGCTGAGGCTGAGACCAAAACCAAAAAACCCCCCAAACAAAACAAAAGCAAAGAAATAGCAAAGAAAAAGCAAACCAATACAATTTCCGGCCTTCTTTCTTAGGCCAGATGACCTACTCATTATGCCAAACACAACTCGAGTGACTAGGAAAGAGAGTTTTAAGATTTTCCTTGTTCTGCACCAGCCTGGTACAGAACTGAACATTGCTCTGGTGACAATGGCAGGAGCCCGTCGCCACTGGGGAAGATCACACAGGACTCCAGCCATGCCCTTTTCCCTGACCAACACAGCTGCCATGGCTCTTCCACCACTGGCTGATTGGATTTTAGAACACCAGGAGTGGATGCAGCTACTCCTACCTCAGATCAGTGTGGACACAGCTACAAGGGAGAAGGAGCAGACACCTGCCATGGCTGTGCAACAGAAGAGGCACCAGCTGTGAAGTGCAACAAGGGCACTTCCAGCTGCGCAACAGAAAGAGTTCTTCACCCTGAGAGCGGTGCAGCACGAGGACAGGTCTCCCAGAGCAGCTCCATCCATGCTCCATCCATGGACGGGGGATATTCCATCCTTAGAGATTTTCAAAATTTCTCTGGACAAGACCCTGAGCAACCTCCTCTGACCTTGAAGCTGGACCTGCTGTGAGCAGAGGATGGACTGGAGCTCTGCAGAGGTGCTTTCAATGATATTTTTCTCTGATTTCTAGGAGGACAGGATAAGGACCTGCCAAAGAGGACTGGGTTGCACAGCTGGGGAGCTTCTTCCTGTCCTGTGACCCAGAGCACGAGCCATCCTGCATGGAGGAGAGAGGCACATGGCTCCCACTCTCCCTCTCTGCCATATTCCCACTGGCTCTCCCTCAATCTCTTTCAATGTAACTTCTTGCTTTTTCATTGTGCTTCCCAGAAAAGCAAAGAAAAACTCCAAAAGTTATTATGAACTAAAAACATGCAAATTTGCAGAAGACTAATTTCTTCTTAGAGGCATTCTCAAGGGAAACACTGACGATTCACCTTTTAGTGACCAGCTACTTGCAGTCATCCTTGGCAAACTCTGAACTTTAGTTTTCACGGAAAAAAGGAAGACAGTATTCACAAGGAAATTACCTGTGTTTCATCAGCTTAAGTGCATCTCATTCTGGACCAAGCGTCAGTATTCACGGATGAAGTGTTGTTCAAAATCTCTACTCCAGTACATCAGGAAAACTGAGATCAAAAAGCAGAAGTGCCTGAGTTTCTGATGTGTTGGAGGCCTGCAGTCCTGTCGTTTCCAAGTGGAGGAAGATGTGCACGTCACTCTGGAAATCAGCTTGCACCACTTTGCAAAGTGCAAGTCTCATTTTTTCAGTGGCACCTGTGAGCTCTGAGTCACTCCATGAGCTGTGCCTCGGCTGAAGCCATGCACTCTGTCCCAAACGCTACTGGGATGCAGAGAATGAGTTAAAGCAGATGGGGATTAGCAAACTGCAGATTGTCGGAAATTAGCCAGTGTGGAAAAAAACCCTTGGTCATAACTGTGGTAAGACTATCTAAGTAGGTCACCACAAAACCACATCAGATGAGCAAAGGAGGTATAGGTTCAGTCTGTCAACATGAAACCAGACATTCTTCAGCTCTGCCCTGCCAGTAACACGGAGAAAAACAGCTGCTGCCCGGGTCACTGGTTTTAAAATTCAGGCATGTTCATACCTATTCAAGTGGCTTTCACTTTTATGTAAATGAGTGTCAGTGTCTCTGTCATAAATCTGAAGTTTCATTTGATTAAGTTCACGGCTGATATTTCAGAGGCCCTTTAAAACAATCTGAGGTATTCAACTCAATATGTGTGTTTGTACAACTCCCCTTTTATTTCCAGGACTAGTGAAACCAGAAATGAACAGAAATGCATGTGGTGCTGTTATACACCGTCGCATGTCCCTGTCACCCCAGCATCTCAGACTTGCACAGACTGGAGGGATGGATGTCCTCAACTGGCTTTGTAAACTGAAAGGTGCTAATTAGCCTCATTTTCCAGGATGCACAGGAGACTTTAGGGACCCAACCCCAGCAGCTGCCTGGGCCAGGAGGGCATTTGAACTTAGACCAGATAAAACCGGTCTAAACTTTATTTTATAATTTGCTGATTAAAATTGCTAAATAATTACTCACTGATATTTTAATTCAAGTGCGTTTTTACACTGGTTTTGAGGCAGTGGCCTTCTGATTCAGCTCAATGGGACTCATCTGATGCTTTGTTCTTGCTGTAAGGCCAGGCCGTGGCTGGGTGGTGAGAGCCATGGACCAGCCGTGCCCTTGCACAGGTCTGCTCAGCCAGCGGGAAGGGTTACGGGAGCTGCAGGTGAACATGTCGAATTTGAAAAGTCATGATCCACGTCCTGCTTTGAGGCACCACGGAGCAGGCCTGATGTGAGCTTCAGCACACTTTCGCAGGTGTCCAGAGCAGCCTCGGAAACAGCCCTGTGCCACCATGACCTCAATGGCACCTCTGGGGACAGGGAGCGATGGCGGCTCTGAGGGACGGGGTGCAATGGCAGCTCTAAGGACGGGGTGCAATGGCACCTCTGGTGACAGGGAGCGATGGCGGCTCTGGGGACAGACAGCGATGGCGGCTCTGGGGACAGGGAGCGATGGCGGCTCTGAGGGACGGGGTGCAATGGCAGCTCTAAGGACGGGGTGCAATGGCACCTCTGGTGACAGGGAGCGATGGCAGCTCTGGGGACAGACAGCAATGGCGGCTCTGGGGACAGGGAGCGATGGCGGCTCTGAGGGACGGGGTGCAATGGCAGCTCTAAGGACGGGGTGCAATGGCACCTCTGGTGACAGGGAGCGATGGCGGCTCTGGGGACAGACAGCGATGGCGGCTCTGGGGACAGGGAGCGATGGCGGCTCTGAGGGACGGGGTGCAATGGCAGCTCTAAGGACGGGGTGCAATGGCACCTCTGGTGACAGGGAGCGATGGCAGCTCTGGGGACAGACAGCAATGGCGGCTCTGGGGACAGGGAGCGATGGCGGCTCTGAGGGACGGGGTGCAATGGCAGCTCTAAGGACGGGGTGCAATGGCACCTCTGGTGACAGGGAGCGATGGCGGCTCTGGGGACAGACAGCGATGGCGGCTCTGGGGACAGGGAGCGATGGCGGCTCTGAGGGACGGGGTGCAATGGCGGCTCTAAGGACAGACAGCGATGGCGGCTCTGAGGGACGGGGTGCAATGGCGGCTCTAAGGACAGACAGCGATGGCGGCTCTG
>VZTI01003341.1:718995-752023 GCA_013397865.1 Struthidea cinerea
GGGTCTGACAGCGCGTGTGTTGCTGTGCGCACGCTGGGTGGGCTGGTCGTGCCCTCGGCGTCAGGCTTTCTCTGCGTCCCAGGCTGCACTGCAGCGTGTTGGGTGTCTGCAGTGCGTGAAGGAACTCAGCAATGGTCAGCTCCGTGAACGTGAACTTCCAGTGTTTGTCTAATCAGAGACGGCTTTTAAGAAACGACCATAACGAGTTGGTCACCAGTGCGAGTCAGTACGATCTGGTGCTTGGTTGATGTGTGCATATCTGTAGTAGGCTTTATCATGCTCCCATCCAGTATAATCACATATTATATTATCCTGACAGGTCTGCAAATGCCACCCATGAAGTCATCAATGCCACCCTCCACACTATGCTGGCTGCTACTACCAAGCTGGTGGCACCTACACCTCCCAAACCCATCCTTCCAGTTCAGACTGGAGTCCAGGCACAGCAAGAGGAACAGTCTAGTGGCATGACGATTTTTTTTAGTCTTCTTGTTATAGGTGAATGATGAACTGAAAGTCTGTTAATCTCTGTTAATTGTACTCTGTGTCTGAGGACATAGGCCAACTCAAAATCTTAGTGGTTTATTTCTCCTCTGGTTCAGGCAGTGAAGTCAGAGTCAGCACAGGCACAGGGATTTAGAACATTTATGGTGGTGGGAGCTACTGCTTAGACTGGTGCTTCTTGGTTTATTGCCAAAGCGAAGTCTACTAAGTCATTAGGAGAAGTTTGCTTGTGTATTTTAAAAACACTACGTAAAAGTATATTTTGTTCTTTTCTAACGCTTTTGAATCTCCATTTTTTTTCCCTTCACAGCTATTTGCATCATATTGGTGCATTTACTGATAGAATACCGGCTTCATTTTTTACCAGAGAGTGTGGCTGTTGTTTCTTTAGGTGAGTAGCCATGACATTTTTGTTGGATTTGTGTTAATCCAGGGACTGTCAGTAGTATGCACTGGAGATAATGCTCTGCTGTGTGTTAGCCATCACTAGAAAGATGCAGCAAACCAGATGCTGTGAAGAAAACAACTAATTAATAGAGTTAAATTAATTGAAGGAATAAAGGAATGAGCATACATGCAGAGACTGGCCCAGGAAAATGACACCTGTAGGGATGTCACTACCTGAGTAGTTTGGCACCTTCCTCTAGTTTGCATCCTCAGGGCAGGACAAGATGTGCAGCACTCCCTGGTCATGAGGCTCCGGCCTTCCCTTTGAAGTGGTACGTGTGTTCATATTGGTGTTGGTAGAATTGTGTCTGAGTGTGGGACTTTAATGTAGCTGGGGACTGCAACTGTCCCGAAAACTCGCCTGGACTGCCAGATCCTTAACTATCCCAGCAGTACCAAGACAAGAGCTCTTCCTATGGATTGAGCCATAAGGGTGTCAGCCTTCATGGAGATCAAGTGCTTACTTAATTTGGATTAAATTTGGAGTATTCCTGAGCCTGTAGTTTTATGTCAGGGTAATTTAATTTATTTGTACGTTGTTGCTCCTGATTTATAAATGTATAAAGGAGGAGCAACTCAGGCCAAACACATTCATTATTTTCTCTACATGCTGTCTAATGTTTAAAGAACCTGGTCTGAGTGTTCCCAGCACCAGTTTTTCAGCTGTGACTTGTCTGCAAGATTCTGCGATATTTTTGCTTCTCTTGCTAGTGATGCTTTCACTGGCAGTTGTTCTAAAATTACAACAAGAAGACAAAGATGCTTAGTTATAATCCTGATGCAGCTCAAAGGACTGTATTACTGGTTGAGCAGGCAGATTTTTGACTATCCTGGGCTAGGATGGTACCTTCTCTCATGTTTCCTAACTCTATTTTTACACAGTTTCTCAATGGGAGCAAGTGAGCTTTCTGGTGCTTGTCAGTAACTTGTGCTTTCTGGAAGACAGGGATCTTCTTGCATCCTGGGTGCTAGATCGATAAAATTTTAGAGCTGTTACTTGGCAGAAAGAGAATCATATTTTCCAGCAGTGTGACTCCCTGGATTTGTAGATGACTGAGTGTGGTGGAGACCACATCACGTTTCTTGCACAGTAGGTTTTGGAGCTTCAAGCAGCATTCACTTGCAAAGCCCTATGAGAGTTTCAGTGTTTCTGTTCAACTGAAAAACAAACAGGTGGGTAAGGATCCTGTCCTAGTGCTGGGTGTTGCACACACCCCTCATCTTTTTAGCAGCAACATCCTTCAGGCTTTTGTGCCTTTCTGGTTCTGTACATGACATGGGTCAGAGCTGCTGCAGCTCATCCTGACTCACTTTGTCATCCTCACAGAAACCACCCAGTGCTCCATTCACTGGTGACACACTTCTCTTTCCCTCCCTCCTTGCATTATTGCTGTGGACTGGTGAGATGTCTTGTGAACGTATTTCCCAGTGTCCTGGAAGGTGCCAGAAGGACATTACTATCCCTTCAGTGTCCTTCCCCTTTGTGCACAAAAGCCCAAGTACAGGGTGTCGATTTGGCTTCAAATCAGGTTAGTTACCATGGCTGTTAAATAGCTAATCTAAATTTAAGCATAATCCCCAATATAAAATGCAGCAGTATAGTGATTGCTCTTGCCAGCATAGTTTTGGATTTTCTTTGCTATCATTCTGTGTATCCTGGGCAGTGGGGAGCAGAGGTGTTGAGCCAGCTTGTGTCCCTCTTCCTGCTGAGCTGTGCAGAGCAGCAGGGGCACAGACATTCTCCTCTTTCTGTTTCTTGTTACTGGCATCTCAGCTGCAGGAGAAGGGTTTTAGCTGTTGGATTTAGTATTGTTGTGTGCTGTGTTCCTATGAGCCCCAACAAAATCCTGTTCAAGAAACAGGAAAGCTTCTTGCCAGGGCTGTCTCTGCTACTCAGGGTGGGTCAGAAGGAGCAGGGCTGCATCTCTTGTGTTCTGTTTAGAGGCCACGCAGGAACTTGCTCAGTTGGGTTTTGGGGTGAACCACAGCAATCTGTCCCCCCAGTGAGGCGACATGATACCAGCAGATGCAATTCCTGTGAGTCAACAGGGTGTTATACCCAGGAGCAGCCCAGGTAACAGATGTCCTGTGTCATTTCAGCCTTATTTATTTAGTTTATAGACTCAGTCATATTTAAAGTACTCTCAGCCCTGGTGACAGGACTCAGCACCTGTATAATCACTGGAGTTGCCAGCTCAGTGCTGCTCAGTGACCCTCTGGTCCTGGTAATGCTCTGCACAGCTGCAAGAGCACAGCTTCAGTTTCAAGTATCCAGTTTTGCCAGCAGTGCCAGAAGTGAGGTGTGTCCTGTTTTGACTTATAAATTAAGCAGATGTTCTCAGGAAGTTACTGAAGGCTAATAAAAGTGGCAGCAGAGAAGAGAGGTATGATTTTCACAAATGTTTTTTCTCCCATTGCTAAGCTGCTCGGAAGCGTCTGATTTATGGTTTCTAGGGGGTGTGTCTCTGCTGCTGGACTGGGGGAGTGCATTCTCTGAGGCTGGATTTTGATCCTCATCCTTATAAGTTGCTGGAATTTTGTTGGTAACAATAGTTGCCAGAAATGTTTTTTCTCTTTGATTTGTCACTGAGTTTTAACATGTTCTCAGGAAAAATAAAGGTTGGTTGCAATAAGAAAATGCCTATAAAATTTTCCAAAAAATGAGGTATAGATTAGTGAGTCTTACGGACTTACCCTTCTAATTAGCCCCTTGACAAAATGGACCTGCCTGATTTAATAGAATCAGCTGATCAAAAACTGCGTTCATTAATTTAGTAATAAAGGAAGAGTAGTTTGTAAATGTATGTGGCATGTGAGTGGCTGTATCTGCATTCTGTCCTTCAAGGAACAGCAGACCTTTGATGTTCCTTCATTAACGTTTTCCCCTTCCTTTCCATAGAAACCATTTCATGGAACAATTATTTCTACCCTCTGGGACTGATGCCTTCACAGATCTTTGTATAAAAGAAGGCTTAGGCCTCATGGCTTTGTGTGTGTGACACATCCATCAGGAGTAATCCATGTGATTCTGTTTGTGAGACTCTTTTGTTAGCTACAGCATGAGAGGAGGTCTCATGAGTTACAGGAAAGCATGCTTAACATGAGTTACAGGAAAGCATACTTAAGCTTCTCAGACACTTTGTACCTCTCATTTGGAGTATTTGACTTCTATGTCCCAGTGTTTGACTGTGAAGTCTCCATTCTGTAAATAATAAAACACAACTATGCAGAGACACAGATCTGAAATCTAACTAAAGACAAGTTCCCTATAACTACTTGAAAACCATTAATGACAGTTCATGAGTTATCTTCATAACTTCCAGAAGAAATCTTGTTACAGTTTTATGTCTTTATGTTTGAGGATGTGTAGGAGGAAAGAGTACGATAACCTTTAACCACTGAGTTTGCAGTAGCCTTGATAAAATTCTTTTACATTCAGATTATTTCTACATGACTTAAACAATGTATAATTCATTTGGAAAATAGTTCTGACAGGGTCTCCACCCTGATCAGAGTTTGTTGTCTTCTTCATTGCCAGAAAGTGCTATGATTTCATTCAAACAAAATTCACTTCTGTGGAGAAGTCTGATTTCATTTAAGCTGCTTTAACTGCAAATGATACTGAAATGACATGAAGCACAGATGCCTAACTCATAACTTCCTGATTCTTCAGCAAGAAAGGTGGAATTTTATTTGAGTGCAGCTTAGATGAGAAGCGGTTTGAGTAGTTAAGCCTGTTATCTTTCTGAACCAGTGAGCATCACACTCTCGGTAGGTCTGTTTGGAGTTGGGATATCCCAAGAGACAATCTGTTGTGCAGGGAAACTCTGGAATTATGTAACGTGTTGGAAACTGGGTATTTGGGTATTAAACCCAAAACCACTCAGTGTTTTCATGGTTTAGGAATGAAAGACTTGCTGCACTATATTTTGCCTTGTTTTCACTTCTAAAACTTGGAGAGCTGATAAACAGTGACGTGTTTTGTGGCTATTTCAGAATGTTTTCTTATTCTCTCCTAGGTATCCTTATGGGAGCTTTTATAAAAATCATAGAGGCTCAAAAGCTGGCCAACTGGAAGGTATAGTTGTAACAATTAATTTTTAATTGTAGAAAAATCCCTAAATCTTATAAAAAAGGCCTTGTAATACTTGATGTTTTAGAGGGCAAGTCCTGGCAGAAGTTGCTGCAAGAGCTGAAGTCTGCAGTGAAGCAAGGAATTTGTCTCCTACCATTTATCCACATTATCAAAGCAATGAACTCTTCACTATTCCTGCTTTAATTTGAAATCTTGCAGCATTTAAACTGTTATTTTGTTTCATAGCACTGAACAGTTTATTAGATTAGTGACCTGATTGAAGTCACAGTGATTTGGATTGCCAGTTCTAAACAGGATTTATATCAACTAGCCGAAAATCTTGGTCTGAGTAGTGAATTTTAATCCTAGCTTGCAGCTTTATATTTCTTGGCAGTTATTGCCCTAAAGGAAGATCTTTTTCTCCTTAGTTGAAATACATTAAAATGCATAGATTTTCAATCTGATGTAGCTTTTGAACTACATATTATACTCCTTTTTTTGTCAACTAATTACACTGGTTCTGTGTACACTTGTTTAAACACTTGCATAGCTCAACAGTCATGTTGTAATATTTCATTTTTACATATGAAGTCATTAGAAACAGTGGGGGCTGCAGTAGTTAGTGCTTTTTCATTCCTGATTTGTGTCAACTGGATTTGACTTAAAATTGGAAGTCAGTTAAATGGCCACAACATCAGCATTAAAATAGTTTCTTATTGATTAAATAAAATAATCTGAGTAAGATCATGTATGTAAGAAGGAAAAAGAAAGCTTCGTGCTCTGATTTGAGCACTCGTTCTCCAGACACAGGAAATACTGATGACAGCTGGTGAATCACATGGGGGTTTTCTGGGAGGCGTTGGTCACATCTTGGGAGGCACTGGGAGCTGTGCTTGCTTGTGTTGTCAGCCAAGGTGAAAGGCCACAGATACCACATAATTATTTGCTTATTTGAGTTACTTTCACTGTAATAATGCTTAGGTTTTAACATAGACTGTTGTAATTTTAGATATGAAATTTTCTAATCAATAATAATTATGGACTTTATTACATGGTTATAAATGGTTCTAAATATACTAAAAACTTTGTGTTTATCTGATAAGATAAAAAATAAAATATTTAACTGCAGGCTATATCCCTGTACAAAGCAAATCTTGGATTATATCCCTGCCCTAAAAATTTTGTAATGTAATTTCTAGTGATCACGCCTTACTAAGTGTTCATTCAAGCTCACCACTAAGACCTTGTGCTTGCCAGTGGTTCTTGGCTAGCACAGCTGATAATCAGAGTCCTCATGTTTTATTTTCCTCTGCTTCCATGCAGCACAAACACAGTCCTTCCTTTCCATTGTGCTCACTTCCTTGTCCAGCTCTGGTTTCAGGGGCTGTTAACAAGTGTAGTGACTCAGATCTGTGGGTTTTGTTCTGGTGCAGTTACTGTGCTGACAGAAGCAGGCAGCGTCAGCCATCGATTCGCAGGATCGTGCATGCACAGTCACGGGCTGGAGCATTTCAGCCTAAAGGATGAGTTTTGTTTTCTAAGCCCCCCAAATCCTTTAAGATGATTATCACTGGTACAGGCAGGAATGAGACTTTAAAGAGATGAGTACCTCTGTTTTGAAAGCTGGTATTTGAGCAGAACAGTCCATCAGCTGTTTAACCTGGATTTAAACAAGTTAATCGGTGCTTGTGGAGGTGACAAGCTCTACCGTGTTCAGTGCTGGGGGGACCAGGAGGGAGTAAACAGGTGGGTAAAGAGACTGCCCCCTCAGCTGGGATTCATTTGCCTTCTGTGCTTAGTCTGCCAGCAGAAAAACCAGGGTGCCAGGCTGGGGGTACAGCATCAGCAGTGTTAGCCAGGGGATGAGATAAGTGACAAAGACTGAGGACACAAAAAAATAGCATCTTACCTCATGGTGGGTTCCATTTATATCACTGTGATGGCAAAAAGGAACCATCAGAATAGTACCATTCAATTCAGGCAGAAATTACATTTGCTGAGAAGAATGCAGCCTCAGACCCCTCAGGTGGTGTGTCACCTGAGCCTGGTCACCTGCAGGGGCACGGGACTGATGATGTGGTTTCTTCTTGTCAGGTGATGAGTTTTCCAGTGAAACTGCTTGGTCCCAGCTAACCTGTTCTGTTCAAACAGTGGCCAGGAGGTCACCGTTCCTTGGCAGTCCTTACAGATTTCCAGACACTCAGATAAAGTGGCAATAGTTTTTGTGAAAACAGGAAGATTTTTCCTTTACCATAAATAACTTGTTTTCTATGCAGCTTTTTTAGAGACGGTAATTTAAAATAAGTAACTCCTAGATTTCTATCACTGGGTTGCAAAAGAACAATAGAAGTAGCAACCCTGGAATAGTTTACTGCTCTTCAGTCTTCTGCTTCATGATAAGAAGGGAGAAGGATTTTTCATTTTCCAACACTAATTTTTTTAATAGCTCTTCTTTTGGAAGACTTGGTATTATTTCAATAATGATGATATCCCTGAAATTATAATTAATTTTTTTTCTTGCAGGAAGAAGAAATGTTTCGTCCAAATATGTTTTTTCTGCTTTTGCTTCCACCTATTATATTTGAATCTGGATATTCACTGCACAAGGTCAGTCCCTGCCAGACACTCATTTTGGATGTTGAGGTTTTGTTTGGAACAGATTCTGCTTTTAGTTATCTTCATGAAGCTTAGGATAATTGCATTAAATTCCATTATATTAATCATTAGGGAATTGAGAGTGCAAAATTTTAGCCTCTTCAACTGTGCAGGGAGTGTAGCTTGTTGCTGATAACAGTGCTGGCAAGGTGTCGGGTACAGCACAGACGAGGTTTTTCTTGGCTGGAGAGGTTTCTTACCTCACCAGAGCGGTACAAGGGCAGGTGTGAAGGAGGAGAAGAGGGAAGGAGTAGGATCAGAAGTGGGAAAGGTGGGGTCACTCCTCAGCTAAAGAAGGGGAAAATGTGTGCAAGGGTTCTGACCCCTTGCCTGGGGACCTGTGTTTCCGTGGGCATTTCTCACAGCACTCATCCTGGCCGAGGGGGTTTGGTGCTCCTGTGTGCAGCCTTTCTGCTCCAGCTGTGCTGCAGGAGAGGGAGGCAGCAGGGGCCATGGTAACAGCAGGAGCTGGCACCAACACTGGAGATCTTTTCATACAAAATCACAAGGAGTGGACCGGCATCTGGGAAGTGTACAAGCCTTTTTCACATGCCCTGTCTCCAACAGAGGGATTAACCTACACTTTTGCTAGGTGGGGAATATGTCAAAGTGCTGGTGAACATCCAGCTGTTTGCCTGAGGATGGGGTTGTTGTTATGGTGCCAGACTGGGAATCAGTCCTGGGAATCAGAGGGAATTGCTATTGTTCTCAAGAGAGCAGCAGTCTCTTCAGGCAGATGGTGTGGATGTGTGTCCTGGGGTACCTGGAACCAGACTAATGAGCTTTTATAATCGGAAACCCAGTTGTGAATTAGAATCTAATTAAATGCAAACCCAAACATGAGTTTTCCCTCAGGTAATTTTTACTAATTTACTTATTTTATGACTGTGTTCCAGGGTAATTTTTTTCAGAACATTGGTTCCATCATTCTGTTCTCAGTATTTGGCACTGCAATATCAGCTTTCATTGTAGGTGGAGGAATCTATTTCCTGGGCCGGGTAAGACCTACTGCTTTGAAGCACTTAAGATTATCTGGCTTGTTATTTGAAAGTCCATTTTTCAAGAGCAGACAAATACAGTGAAAGTGAATTCCTGGGTTACAAAGTCCAGTTCTTTGCTCTCACAAAGGCAGTGTTGTGCAGCCCCTTCCATAGATACTGCTGGAGAGGCCACGGGGTCTCCTTCCCTGGAAATACTCAAAAGCTCTCTGGACACGATCCCGGGTAACGTGTTCCAGGGGCCCTGCAGAGCAGGGAGGGTGGAGCAGGTGACCTCAGTGGTCCCCTCCAACCTGAGCCACTCTGTGACACAGCATGCTTCATGGGAAAAGCAATTAAGACTTGAGTTTTACTTTTTTGTAACTTCCACAATATTCCTGTTGGAAGGCTGTTCCAAAACCTTTGTTCTCTAGAGCCATCTTATACTCTACAATATTAAATTTATTTGTTCTTCTCTCAATATTTTTTTTTGCTTCTGTGATTTGGTGTTTCCCATTGATTACATATAGACACAGATATCTATCTTTTCTCTCAGACTTCATTCTGGTAGGCTAAACATTCCATACTTTCCTCTTTGCCACTCAGATTTCTTTTCCTTTGAATGTCTTAGTTACTCTACTCACCTGACTCTGCCCTAGTTCCCTGATCTTGGGTGACCAGAATTGTAGCAGCAGATCACTGTTGGGGGGCAGTGTTAAACTGGATAACATCACTACTGTAATTTTTCTTAATAATGAACTCGGGATTTGAGGAATAGTTTGGTTTTTAAGAACAGCAGAACACCACAGTTGATTGTGATTATGTTCTACCTATTCTTTCAGGCTGATGTAATTTATAAACTCAACATGACAGACAGGTAAGCTCTTGGGGAAATGGTGTAGTATATGAAATGAGCTTTCTTTCAGGATAGCTGTAGGTGGGAAATGCACTGCAGTTGGCCACCTCTTTTGGTTAGTGTTTAGATTGCTGAGATTCAACATTCTGTATGAAACTAAGAAATAGATGGAACACTTCTATACCCTATTTATTATGCCCTTATTTCCAAATAGTGTTGTATTATATTCCATTCTATTGCATTCTAGTCTATTCTGTTCTGTGATCAGTGATTTCTCTAGACAGATACTGGGTATTTTAACCAAACTTTAAGATTTGTAAACTTTGATTAGGTGGTATTATTAATATATGTAATATGGGTATAACTTCCCTGTCCAAATCTTCTCTTAAAAGACAGAATAAATTTTTCAGTGTCAGTAATGTAGATTTTTTTCAAGAACTTGGCAAGTGGCCAAGTTCTTATAATTGGAAAGAGAGCACAACTTATCACCGTGTAGAAACTGTAACATAAATGGGCTTCATTACTGTTGTTCATGTAAGTTACTAGGTAGGTATTTTTCTTTCATCTAGTGTCCTCTTCTGTGTTCTCCCAGTTTTGCATTCGGCTCTTTAATATCTGCAGTTGACCCTGTGGCTACTATTGCCATTTTCAATGCTCTTAATGTGGATCCCGTGCTTAACATGTTGGTTTTTGGAGAAAGCATTCTCAACGATGCAGTCTCAATTGTCCTGACCAAGTAAGTGCATTGGAGCCACACATGTTTATGGAAACAGTAACTGCCTTGTTTTCTGTTAGTTTTTTGGACATGCAGTAATTCTTCCATCTCCATTTGGAACAAATCATGTGTTTCTGGTGTAAAGCTGAATCTTGTATGGTGCTTCTGTGTAAAAAGCAATCCATAACATGAACTGCATAGGCATAGACAGTAAATGGTTGCCTCATTACCGCTACCTCAGTGCCTTATCTCATGGGCCCCACATAACTGATTGCTTTCTAATTCCATTCATTATTAGCTCTCCTTCCATCGGAGGGTCCTGACAACAGGAACCCCACATGTCACCTGTCAGGCATGGCACAGAAATATTCACCTTGCAAAGAGCAGCTCAGTCTCCGTGCCATTGGCTTATGCCCGGAGTCCCACGGTGGCTGGGTGGATACACCAGCATCCATGCAATGGGGTTATGTTTATGCTGGGGCTACCGTGGGAAAGAGGAACATCCAATATCCTTCTCTTTTGCCCGTGATAATTCTTTGGGGCTGAAAGAGTAAAAAATGGGTAGATGTATCTTCATGTTATTGCTGAAGCTGAGAGATGTGACTGTGAATGTGTAGAAGGAGCAGCTGTACCAAGCAGGCAGTGAAGTCAGAGTCATTTTCTAATGAACTAATTGCTTTTACAACAGTTGTGGTGCTTTTAGGGAAGACCCTGAAGGCTAAAAGCAGACAAAAGGAACACCGGTTTTCTTTGCACAGAATTTCCATGAAATACATTCCTGAAATTCAAAGAGCTTTCTCCCCTTTCCTCCTAAGACCTGCTGTGTTTTCCTTCAGTGACCTTCTTGTCTCTCATCCACACCTAAATATTTCATGAGAGTTCTTCCTGTTCATTTGCTCTCAGAGGATCACATGAGTTTTTACCACTGTAAAATGTGTTTTCTTTTCCTTTTCAAAGTTTGAACATTGTTTTGAAATACTGGGCATCACCATAGCCTATTTACGCCATTCTGGGATTCTTCAGAGGAGCAATGCTGGATTTTTAGCAGAATTAGGTTTCCCTTTGGGGATTACACTGAGGCTTGATGTAACATCTTTTGACATTCCTCTTGTTATATATATCACAGTAAAAGCCTTTTAAGAGTGGTAGCAACAAAGAAATGGGAATCTTTTTTGTTGTTATGCTCAAAAGATATTTGATATTTTTGGATCCAGGCTTGGAATGTATAAGCATTTCTTTTTATTTCTCTTTTAATTGTATCTAGCACAGCAGAAGGTTTGACAAGGGAAAATATGTCAGATGTAAGTGGATGGCAAACCTTTCTACAGGCACTGGGATACTTTCTCAAGATGTTCTTTGGCTCTGCAGCACTTGGCACACTTACTGGTCTTATTTCTGCATTAATATCCTTTTTTAATTTTGGTGATACATATGTATACATTGGTATACAACTGCAACATTCTAATAGTATTTTTTTTCTGGTCTTCTCCAGCATTTCTTAGAGGATATTTCTTATTAGACATTATTTTGTTTTTATGTTAGTGTGCATGGATGTGTATTAAAAATAGCATCAAATTTTTATGAACATAATTAAGGTCTGAAACGTTGTATAATAGCTTATGTGCATTGGAGTGTTATAAGATATGGTAATTGTTTTGTAAATTCAAAATATATTAATTCCATTTCAAAACCAATCCATTTTAACAAGCATATGGCTGCTTTTTTACATACATAAAACAGTTAATTAAAAAGAAAAAAAAGCTGCTTTTCCCAAGGGCCTTTGAGTCAGCCCAGCTCATTTGTCCCTATGGATCATGTGCAGGCAGCTGAATGCAGACACTCTTCTGTTTGGATTTATCCTGGGTTATATTTTGCCTCTTCCACTTCCATGAGTTGGTTGCTAAACAACCCAGGAGCTCCTCTGCTGAGATCAGGAAGGCTGTTTGCTGTAGCCCAGACACCTTTGTTACTTTTTGGGCTCGTTTAATGCTAGCTCTGACTTCACTGTATGAGGTCTGGGCTGTTCAACAGTTGCTCACGTCAGCTGCCAAACACTTTGTAAACAACAAGAATAGAATGTTTGATTAAATACAGACATATTTCCCCTCTTGGTTCATCAGCCTAATTCAAGAAACTTTTAAATTATTCCATACATCACAACCAAAGAGGGAGACAGATGTTCAACACTTCTTTGACTCGTATCTAAATGATACTAAGTCAAAGAGAAAAGCAGCTTATTTGCCCTTTACAGTTATTTGTGCCCCAAAAGTGTGTGATTTACCTGTTGTTACCAGTATTGTAGAGGCACATCAGTAACAGATCTTTTTTGTCTCTAGCTCTGTCTTCTGACAGACTTCTACCAGCAGTAGCTTCTATAAGAAACATTCTGCATATAAGAAGTTACTGATCTTTCCATACTTGAGTTGAAGGCCAGTGTGTAGATTTTATTGCCTATTCAGTGGAGAAGTACATTAAGTATAATCATTGTTTTGTAATGGAATGAACACATCAAAATATTTCTTTGATTTATTTTTTAATTTACTTTTTCCATAACGTTTCCATGTGTACGTCCTAAAGCACATTGATTTAAGGAAGACACCTTCCCTAGAATTTGGGATGATGATTATCTTTGCTTACCTTCCTTATGGACTTGCAGAAGGTATCTCACTCTCAGGTGAGTAGCAAAATGACCATGCTGTTTGATATGTTAAAATATTTACATATTGCTGTAGAACCAAGTTTTGCCTTGTGAGAGGATGACTCTGGAGGGTCTCAGCAGTAAATCCTTGCAGAGTCTGCTGCTGACTGCCACATTCTTGCCCACAGGTATCATGGCAATCCTGTTCTCTGGCATCGTGATGTCTCACTACACACACCACAACCTGTCCCCGGTGACACAGATCCTGATGCAGCAGACACTCAGAACTGTTGCTTTCATGTGTGGTAGGTGCTGCCTGCTATTAAATCTGGTATTAATAGTTTAATGTTTCATTTGCATGGAACGGTTGAGAGCAGCAGAGGTGTGAATTTGCATCCAGGCATTTGTGTGTCAGTGGTGCTTGTCTTTAAGAGAAGAATTGCCAAGAGTGGAGGCTGGAAGGCACTCAAAAGTCAGCTTTCCTGCCACGCTGGATAAAACACACAGTAAATCTCTCTCCCATCCTGCAGGCTCCTGCTAAGATTTGCTATAAGATTGATGACCAAGTAGAGATCTCTGACTTGTGTATTCCTCTGGTCTGTTTTTAGTTCTAGGAAATGGGGTTTTTTTTTGTTTTTGTTGTTGTTGTTGGGTTTTTTTTGGGTTTGTTGTTTTGGTTTTTTTTTTTGTTTGGTTTGGTTTGGTTTTTTTAAATTTTTTTTTAATATAAAAAGCTACTTGCAAAACCAGTAACTTCACATATGGAGAAGTTTTTGGAAGTTGTGGTACAAGCAGCTCAGAGTCCTAGAGCCTTTCCAGTTCCTTTTCCAAACCAAACCTTTGAAGAAATGACATGTTCTTGTATTACAAGCATGTCCCTGATTTCCGGGGGCTGCCGTCAATGAATTCCGTATTGTTTGCAGGAGGGTGCAGCGTGATCAGGGAGTGGCTTTGCTGCAAACTGCACCACTCCTTCCCTGAGCACCAGCAGCTCTGCAGGGTTTGGTCAGGAAATGCCTTTTCATGTACTGTATGTAGTAATTAATAATAGGAGTAGAAAAGGTTTTCTAGAATTGTTTATTTAAGATGTGACTTCTCTTTTTCAGAAACGTGTGTTTTTGCATTTCTTGGCCTGTCGATTTTTAGTTTTCCTCACAAGTTTGAAATGTCCTTCGTCATCTGGTGCATAGTAGGTATTTACTTTCTTCCATGCCTTTTTAGATGCATTTTTGGTACTGGGGAAGGGGGAAACACAGTTAAAAGATTTTAGAACAATTGTTGCAATTTATAGGTTTTTATAAAAATATTTCTGTATTTTTGTATATTGCACAAAGTTAATGCTCCCTAGTAGCATGAAATTATTCTTCTTGGTCTCAGCACTTTGGTGTACAAATACATCAGTCTTTAAGAAATTCCCATCAGCTGGTATTTTGAAGCCCTTCTGTGTAAGATAAGTAAAAAAAAGGAAAAGAAGCTTGCTTGTTTTGACACTATTAGAAATCTCAAAAGATGTTGAGATTATTATCCATAACCATTCTGGTTATTTTACCAGAAAACAATAATGAGTTTTTACCTGTCTTTGGGTTCCCACAAATGATCTGTTTGAATGGGCAGTTCATAGCAACTCCAGTGCAAACCAGTATCTAACTCTGCTCCTTTCATCTCCCAGCACTGCAGCTTTCGAGTTTTTCTTTCTCATATATTGTTGCAGTTTGTTTACATAAACCAGTTTAGTCCATGCATGACTTCTTCTCTCTCTGAGTTCTTCAGAGGAAGTCCTTACTCAGGCCTTCTTCAATGTGTGTTCATTCTCTGACTCCTTTCCTAATTCTTTGTCTTTAAACCCATTTCAGCACAGCTTAATGCAGTGACACTGTGAATTATGTTTCGCGTGGGGGTTGCCTCCATCTGTTGCCATGATAATGACTTAATACCAGCATGAAAAGTGTGTTCCCTTTTGCAGAGTCCAGGGAGGGCAATGTGGATCCATTTCCAGTTGTGTACAGCAATGTACACCGACCCATTTAGTGCATGGTTCAAGGGAAGAATTGTTATCTACCACTTCCAGATAGGGATATCAGCACAGGGAACTGCTCTGCCTGCATTACACCCAACTTTCCTATCTAGTATGTATCTAAGGTGTGACACTTCCCTCTGTGTAGCATTGCCCTCTCGGGTGTAATGCAAATTGTGTAATTTTGGGGTGATTCATAAAGGAAAACAGCACAGCCCTTCAAGGATCCTGCTGACTAATTCTAGGATATTTACCTTATCAAGGTCTGTTTGTAGTGGAGCTTAAAAACAATGCTCTGAGAAAACCTTGCCTTTTTCTGAGTTAAAGTTTTCACTGTGTTTGTTAATTGTTTGCCATTAAATCAATAGTCCCCTTTTTTTCTTTTCCGCTCTCAAAGCATTGCTTCAGTTTGGGGTATGTTTTATTGCCATGCCCAGGGAAGTGTTGAGAAACAGGCTGACGTGCTGTTTGTTTGGCTTCTGGCCTTTCTGAGCAACTGGGCCACAGGGAGACAATAGAAATACCTTATTGCCTCTTGGCTGCTGTGCCAAGGGAATGATTAAAGGAGCTGAACTGAGGAGCACTTTTACCCGAAGTAATTCTTAGTTTCCTTGGAATGCCTCTTGGGTTCCATTTATTTATTATAAATAAAGCAGCCTGGTCTCCATCAGTGACAAGTCTGATTTAGTTTCAGTTAAGCAGACAAAATGTTTCAAGAGTAAAATTCCACAATGCCCTGTGCTGAGGGGTTTCTCTCTGTTTATGGAGCAGCACACCTTCCTGTGAGCAAAAACAGCATATTCACCTTCCCCTGTAAAACCAGCTGCAACTGGGGCCTCGTGGATGTAGCACATCAAATGGTCTTTTGCTTTTATTTCTGTTTTTCAGGTGCTGGTTCTGTTTGGTAGAGCAGTGAATATTTTTCCGCTTTCCTACTTACTCAACTTTTTCCGTGATCATAAAATCACTCCCAAAATGATGTTTATCATGTGGTTTAGTGGTAAGTTAAAGCTCAAAATACTGAGAACCAGAAAAAATGTTTTCTCTTCCATTGTGTGGCCCACTCTAGGAGGAACTGGTTTTTCATTGGTTGAGCAAAACTCAACTGAACATTTGCACTATTCTGAAACCCAAGTGCAACAGAAATGTTCTCTTTCCCCTTTGCACTGGAGGACTTTGCTCTGGTGAGCCCCATGAAAGCTTTTCTACATAGAGGCTGCTTGTCTCTCTAGGCCTAACAGCTTCACGGCTTGAACAACAGTGTCTGAAGTGCTCAGACTTGTTTTAGGGTGGTAGCCAAGTGATAGATAATGGGCATGCCATAGGATTGTAAAAAACCTTTTGAAGGTGGAGAATTCCTGTAGAGTTCTCTGGGTGCTCAGGACTGGTGTTGCTGTTGATTGACTCTCCCTTGCTGCCCTGTTCTCTCCCTGAGGATTACGTGGTGCCATTCCCTATGCCCTCAGCCTCCACCTGGGCCTGGAGCCCATCGAGAAGCGGCAGCTCATCGGCACCACAACCATCATCATCGTGCTGTTCACCATCCTGCTGCTGGGAGGGGGAACCATGCCCCTCATCAGGCTCGTGGACATTGAGGACTCCAAACCACGCAAGAGGAACAAGAAGGATGTTAATCTTAGCAAGACAGAGAAGATGGTTTGTTTGGGGATTTCATTCAGAGGATCACTGGGGCTTGGTGGGGAGTTTTTTTCAGGTTAAACATTTTTCAGGACTAGTACGTAAATTTTTACGAAAAAGTTAGATGAAGGCAGTAGAAAAAACCAAGGTAGTAGGACAAAGCCAAGCAATATAATTTTAAAATATCCCAAAGACAGAGTTTGGGTAGTGTTTACTCAAAATATGTGTTTGGACAAGGGGAGGACAAATAGTCTCTTAATTCAATCCAATTATAAATTAATCTATATGAATTAAAGTAACCCCTGCAAAAGCATAAAGAAGATGATAGAGGATTGAGTCATATACAGAGAGAAAGTAGTTGGTACAGTGTGAGACAGAAGTTAATCATAAAAGGCAGATGGAAATAATTTTGAAAAAGTCGAAGGCCATGAGAAGGTGGTAAAAACAGCCCCCTCTGACTGGACTTTATTTTAAAGCAATTTCTGGCAAAGCAAGAGATCTGACAAAGCCAACAGCCACTCTGGAACCTCTTGTGCAAAAGACTGGAGAATATGAAGTATCACAGGACATTTTTTGCCTGTTTTTCCCTAAACCATTGAAGAGTATATACAGAGTATTGTTCTGTAGGATCTTAAGATCATTTTCTCTTTGCATGAGGTTGACTGTAGTCTTTAGAATTACCTTGCACTGTCCGCACAAGGAAATGCAGGAAGAGCGCAGGGGCAGGGCATGTTTGACACCGCTCGTTTTCAGTGGCACAATGACAGCAGTGGTGCTTGCTGGATGAAAGCATTGTCCAGCTCACAAGAGAAAACCTGCACAGTAGAAACCTGTTCTCAGCAATAGTGACAATACAAAACATGGAACGTTTGAGGTCTTTTCCCTTTCAGCATGGAAAGGGAAGCTAAGTGGCTCTGGGATTCGATGGCTGAACAGACTCATACAGCCCCAAGCCCTGCAAGGCTGGGGTGGGGATTGTTTCCATATTGTTCCAGCATGGCAACTGGTTGTGATAAGGGAGACCGCAGAGCTGGGGCTGAAGCAGGGTGGTGGGATGATTGCCACTTCTCTTGGGTTATTCCAATATTTGTGATTTTTCTAGGGAAACACTATAGAATCCGAGCATTTATCAGAGCTCACGGAGGAGGAGTATGAAGCCCAGTACATAAAACGCCAGAACCTCAAAGGGTTTATGCGGCTGGATGTCGAGTATTTGAATCCTTTCTTCACCAGAAGACTCACACAAGAAGTAAGTCTTTCTCATTTTCTTGAAGGAGAGAAACTGGTCGAGTTGGTTGTTGCCCCTCAGTACCACACAGGGCTCATTGTGCGGCCACACAACTTGTGTAGGGACAGTGGGACATCTGTGTATTGCTCATGCATAGAGAGAGCAGCTGTAGTGAACAGCTGCTCTGTAAAAGTGCAGGTTGGATCCAGTGAGCATCTCAGAGCTACCCCAGTTAAACTTGGTGTATGGATTTGTTGAACTCGCCTTTAATGGTGCAGAGATCCATGAAGGGCATCAGGAGTCACTGGCTGCTGCTAGACAAAGCTGCTGCCACTCGGGCAGAGTTTTAAAGTGCTGTCGCATACAGTTCCTGCCTCTTACTGTCAGTGGTCCTGTGACTTCTGGAGCTGTGATGTTGCTGCAGACTGCAGTTTCTATCTTGGAAATAGGCAGCAGCATTGCACCCTTCACTTTTCAGGCTGCTCACTGGGTACCAAAGCTCTGAGGCTGTAAATGCAAAACAACACCTGACTGAATGTGTAACGTACCAGTGAGTGGCTCTGAGATATAAATACTGTACCTTTTTCACTCTCATGCTTCAGAAATGTGAGGCTCCTTAGTCACAGAATTCACTGTTTTTCCAATTTCCCATGGAAGCATTTTGGCTGTGGAGTTGAACATTTTGTGTAAGTGCACATTCCATCTTCCTAGCCTGCTCAAAAGTACTGTTTTTCCTCTTGTTTTGTACTTTTCAAAAGTACCCTTTCAGCACTTTCCTACAAAAACTAAAGTAATTTATTGCAAAACCAGAAAGGAATCAAGAAACCAAAGTAAGCATCCGATTTGTAGTTGGTAGCCAAAAGCACAGGCTGCCATCCAGATTGCAGCCAAAGGCTGGAAGAATAAGCATGTGAATCACCGCAGCAGGCCACAAGCTTCCCAGTGTCCCTGGGAACATGAGGAGGAGAGTCAAAGCCAGGGCCTCCAGACAGCATTAGGATTGTTGAAACACACAGAGCAGGACTGTCTAGAGAACACAGGTAAAAATGCCCATCATCAAAACTGGCAGCTGTAGCAATCATTACTGACTGAGCACTTGATAAATAGTTTCTGGTGGGAAACAGAATGGCTTTGTGTGCTCAGAGGCCAGGAGCAGATTATTTCCTAAGGACTGTGCCCTGCCGTGGTCCTGCTTTGCCCGGACACTGAAAGGGTGTTGCAGCAGGTGACAGAGTGCCCTGGTTTGCCTTTGCCCCAGGACTTGCACGACGGGCGCATCCAGATGAAGACCCTGACCAACAAGTGGTACGAGGAGGTGCGCCAGGGCCCCTCGGGCTCCGAGGACGACGAGCAGGAGCTGCTGCAGCAGAGCGGGGCAGGAGCGCGCTGAGCTCCCAGCGGGGCCTCTCCGAGGGGCCCAGGGCCCGACTGCACCGGAGCTGCAAAGCCAAGGGTGAATTTTCACACTTCAGACGTGTCATGTGCTCCTTGTTTAGGTAAAACCCACAGCTCTGCTGTTACTGTTCAGGAAGGGAAACCCACAAGGGTCAGACGCTGGATGGCCTGAAGGAAGAACCTTTTGTTCGGACTTCATTGCATAGCAATTCCATGCAGCCTGTCGAAAAGCAGAACCATCTGCCATGAAGTGATGACATTGTTAATGGGGGGGGCAGCTTCTCATCCCAAAACCTGCTGTGACCACACGCTGCAGTGCAGGGCCTTTGTGTGGCTCTGCAAAACAGAACAAATTGCACTTTACCTTTTATATATGTATATAAAAGTATATTCCTTCACAGCATGAAGACTCTTGACAGTTTATACTGTGAATTTGTTTCAGCACTAATAAGGGAATCTGACTGGAAGAAACCTATAATTTATGGGATTTGCACATTTTGAACCCAGAAAAGATGCATACCTTGACAAGAGCAGATGTTGCACATACAATGAATCACCTCTGAAAATGTAGTTTTGTCACTTAAGAAATTCTTGATTTCTGTTTATGGGATTTTTTGGTTTTTATACTAAGGGATCTAATCCATAGTACTGATTATAGCATGGTTTTGGGGGAGTGGGGGCCTGTGACAGCACAGAAATGCATCTGAAATTGTAGTTTCTTTTCTTTGGTTAAAGCCAGTTGCAGTTGGGTTTCTGTAATTGGCAGTTGCTCTTTGCTGGTACTTTGGCTTCAAATCTTAGAGAAGAGCAGCTTCTGTTTTGCCTAATTTATGAAGTGTCCCTAACACTCCAGCATTCACTAGTGGAATTTTAAAGCTTCAGTGGAAGCAAAAGCGACATGTACGTGAGGAAAAAGAGCCTACAAAATCTAATCCAGGTACAGAAAGATTAATACTGCACGTGGCTGAAGCAGCCTCTGCTGGGAAGTGCCAAACAGCTTCCATTAAGCTGTCCCATTTTTCTCTTCTGCTTACACGGTTTCAGAATCCGTGGTATCCCTGCATTTGTTCTCCATGGCCCAGTGTTTTCTCAGCGTTGCCAACACCTGAACTTGTGTTTGCGCACATTTGCCATGGTGACACACGCAGTGCTTTGCTCCCACTGCCAAATTCCTCCTTGGTCATTTGCATATCCACTGTCAGGATGTGAATTACAGTTCAGCACCCAAATCTGACATGCAAATGCACGTGTTTGTTTCTGGAGGTGTGAGACTTAGTTTTGGTCTGGTTTTGCTACTGAGTTTTTTAATCCACTGCTTACCTAGCGGGAGAATAAAAGTTCAAGAATGCATTTAGAAATCCTGAACCTGCTGTCTGAGCAGTTTTTCAGAATACCACATCTTGGTCCCCTGCTGCCCTTTCCCTGCCTGTGGAAGGGGCCTCACTGCTCATCCCAGAGCTGAGACACGCATAGCTGGGGCCGAGCAGGCCATGAAAGCCATCGGTGCTTGCTTGATCCGTCGGAAGATCTGTGTGAAAATCGGGCTTTTTGTCACCCTTCTAGACCCTAGCAGGCTGAATTAAACTTTAGTTACCCTTCACTCCTGCTGCGTTTCTCACCTTGAGCCTGTAAGCCCCGGAGCTGCTGGAAGGTCCTTGAGAGCTCCTCCTCGGGGGCTCAGTGATGGAGCTGCTGTTGCACCGGGGACAGAGCAATGCCTCAGTCCCGCTGCCACACCCCAGGCGCCGAGTCCGCGCGGTGCCCGGTGCTTCCTTCCCGGGCCGCGGCTGCCGCCAGCTGCGCTGCTCGCTCCCGCTCTCTGCCGGCGGCACCGCACCGCGACACAGCGGCAAGGAACGCTGCAGCGGAGGGAATCGCTCTGGAGCGATTCCGGCGAAGGCACTTGTGTAACTTCCAAGGCAACTTGGATGGCTCGATTTAAAACCAACTATTCTAAAGCTTAACATAACATTACATTTGCCAAAACCTGGAATTAGGTGTGTATTCTGAGAGAGCAAAGCTAATTCCCTTATTTTGGAACCAAAGTAAGTCTTTACCATAGTGCCCAATTCTCATATAATTTATCAATACAATGGCTTTTCTGTCAGTTGCTTCACAGTTTGGAGTTCTTCACTTAATATGCTTAGAAAAGAAAAATTCTAATTGACTTGGCTGGCAGTTACTTTAGATAATTTCCTGTTTTATCAGACCACCATTAAACCCTAACCCTCTTTCCACAAGCACTAGCTCCCCCATCCTAACTTGGTGTCATCTGCAAACCTGTGCAAGAGCGAACTTGATTTCCTGATGCGCTCAGTGAAGAGCCCCAGAAGCTGAAGCAGAGGTTGCTGCCTGCAGAGCCCCAGGAGCTGCCGCTCGGTGAGCTCTGGCTGATCCTCCAGGCTGAGGAGATGCTCCTTTACTTTAAGCACTGAAGCACCGACGGGCTGTTTCCACAGCCTAATTCCAAAGCTGCCCCAGCCAAGAGTCCTTCCCTGCCCTTCAGGAGCTCAGCCTTTGGGAAGCCAGAGCAGAGCTCTGACCTGTGCTGCTTAAACACCTTTTGCCTTTTCCCCACGCCTGCGCCCCCCAGGTGAGCTCACCCACCTGAGGGGAGGTTTCCACCCTGCCCAGCCCGCGAGAACAACAGGGCCACGGGAGGGGGCACAGCCCAGGAACAGGGCACCTGCACCGCCACCTTTGTGCAATGGCCAATTTTGGAGGTACAAAAGGGCCTCACGAGCATTACTGAGGGCAGCTCTGGTTTGAGCTGATGGGATCTTCATCAGGGATTCCCACTTCAGATTTGAACAGGAGATGGATGAGCTTTGTGGGCACTGCTGGAGCACAGAGCTGCTGAGGAGGCTGGTCCTGCTCCCAGCCCTGCCCCAGAACAAGAGCCGAGAGCCCCAGCTGGAAGTATTTTATACCTTCAATTAACCACCACAGGCAGAAGGAATTAAATAATTTGAGGCAATGAAGCTGGAGGAATGGGGGGGTGGGAGAGCTATTTAAAAAGCAACTGCACCAAAATATCACCACACTTGCACAACTCAGAGTTAAGACTTCACTTTCCCTCAAACTACACATTAACCTCCATGGCTCAGAACCACTGGGAGAAACTTCTGCTATGTTTGGTTTTCACATTCATTTATAATTTTGTTGACTTTCCTTGACAGTCACCTTATTCCCCATTTTTCCTTTCCTAGGACAGGCTGTGTCCCTGCCACCTTGGAGCGTGTAGCTGTGCCCTCAGACTCCCGAGTGAGTCAGTACAGAGTGGGAAATGCAGTGCCCGTAGTGCAGCCCCTGGGCATCAAACCCACCCCAAGGCAGCCCTGGCTCCCTTCCTGCACCAGGCCCAGGCTCTCACTGAGCAGCACTGCAGGCCCCAACTCCCTTCCCACCCACTGCAGCATCACCAAATCCCAAGAAATTGGTTCTCACATTCAGGAACCCCGTCCCAAACCCTGCCGGGCCCAGCACAGACCCTACCTGAGCTCCGAGGGTGAAGCCACCACCCTCCTCGCAGGCTCAGTCCATCAGCAGCACCAGGGAAACTGCCCTGGAGGGAGGGGGTTGTCTCTAATCCTCAGGTAATGGGTGGCAGCTGTCGGCACCATTCCCAGCTGGGGACACGGCTACACTGGCCCCAGCTGTGCCGTGCCCCGCGGGATGGAGCCAGCCTGGCACGGAGGAGTCCCCGGGCGATGCTGGACCCTGGGCTTGCTGTTTGGTCCGGCCACAGCACGTGGAGTCCATTGCACTGGTTGGGGTTTGCTGGGTGGCTGCAGCTCCTCTGCCATCGGCAGCAGGGGTGTGTGGGAATGGAGATTAAACACTCCCAGCATTAGGCCTCTCAGCGCTGGGCATTCTCACACCGACCTGAAGATGAAAACGCTGATCTGGAGGTTTCCTGGAGTAATAAAGGACCTGAGGGACTGGCAGATCAGTATCTTTCTCCCTGTCTTCTTTAGGTGATCTCTGGAGCAGCGTATTTTTAGCCAGCAGGGGCCAAAGCGGGGGGCTGGCAGGCAGAGCAGGGACCCAGCGCTGTGTCGGTGTCCCTGAGCCTGGCACAGCCCAGTCCCCAGCCTGGCGGGTCAGTCCTTGGGTCCCTGTCCATCCCGGGGTGGCCAAGCCCTGAGAGCCCCCAGGAGATGGCAGCAGCCCTTCGTGTTTGCGTCCTCCAAAGGGAAATCAGCCCCTGGTCCCTTTCTGGAGGCTCCTCTCGATGGGCAGCAGCAGGCTGGTCCAGGCTGCTCCAGGCTGGCCCAGGATGGCCAGGGGGACACGCAGGGTGTGGCAGGGTCCCGTTGCTGCCGGACACAGTGGCTGTGGCACTCGGGAGGCCCGGCTGCTGGGGCAGAGGAGGTCTGCTGGGGCCCCGTGCCCGTGCCCAGCTGATGGGCTGTGCCCCTCTCTGCGTGGCTCGCCCGTGGCACCCAGCCTGGCCACGCTCTGGCCCCGGCCATGCTCCGCACTGTCCCCATCCTTGCCCCCGTTATCCTGCAGTGCGGCCGCCAACGCGGATCTGAACCGAGTCGGACGCTGGTTTTGCATGAGTGAATTTACTTTAGAAATGACAACTTCTGGAACACGATGAATGGTCAGCAGAGACACTGCGTGATCCCCTCACGTGCCGGAGGGCCGGGGACAGGGCACAGCGAACTCGCCAGGTGGAGTTTTCCTGTGGATGGCTTTGCACCAGGCCCTGGCACAGCTTCTTGTTCCTGTTTGTCCCAGGCTCTACCCATGGGTACACTGCCCTCACTGACCTCCAAAGGCCAGCTGCAATCCTGTGGGATGCTGCAGCCCAGGCAGCGCTGCCCTGTGCGGCAGTGCAGGCAACGCGAGCTGTGGGGACACCCTGTGGCCACAGCCCCGTCTTCAGGGTGGTGCTCACCCACAGATTTGCCATTCCCTGCCTGCAGATCATTCCTTGGGACTGCCATTACTCACTCCAGGATTATTGTAACCCCAAATCCTTGGTCTAAAGACAAACTCCCACTCCTGACTGGAGGACAGTGGTGGCTTTCACTCAAGTGGAGGGAGTGGGGTAGCACAGAGAGCAGTCCCTGAGACCTGCAGGGAGGTGCTTCGTAATCCCAGGTGGGGTAGCTGTGGGGACAGTGCCACTCCCCACTGGGAGAGGAGGTGGCTGCAGGGGCTGTAGGAGGTGGTACTGGAGGTAGATACCCCTTAGGGCCTCCTGGCCCCCAGCCTGCCCTCCAGACACAATTTTTAAGACAACCAAGTTCCTACTTGGTCATCAGAGCACCAGGTTGGAAAAACAAAGGCCAAGGGTCCACAGAGCAAACTGCAGGAGAGACTGTACCCTGGGCTGTGCCCTGGGCACGTCTCAGGCACTGGGGTCTATTTTTGTTCTTGTTTTTGCAAGTGCAAGCACCAGGCTCAGAGCTGCGAGAGCCAAACCAGGGGGGTTGGTCTTATATCTTCATGTCACTTCATCTGTGGAACATCTGGGACCCGCTGGGTACGGGGGTGAGAGAACGCTGTGTTTGGGTTTGTGTTCCAGTGCTCTGGTGGGACAGGGCTGGGCTCAGAGCAGGTCCTTGGTGATGGCCGAGGGCAAGGCCTCCCCCGCCACGTGGGCAGTGCCCAGGCCCGACCGCCTCCGCGTCAGCAGCACCATCACCTGCACCGTCCTCCTCAGCCCCGGCTGCCCGGTGGCTCCAGCGGCCAGCACGGCCAGGCGGCCACACCGGGCCGAGCTGCCGGGCACCCGGGGGGGTGTGTAGCACCTGGGGGAGTTACTGAAGCACTCAAAAGCATCGCTGCAGCTTCTGCAAGCGCCGGGGCGGCCACCGAAGGCCGGGGACGGGAAGGGCTGGAGCGCAGCGCCCCGGCAGCTGCAGCAGAGGAGGGTGCGCAGGGCCTGCAGGAGCACCCTGTCCTTGGACAGGAACTTGTGGAAGTTGGGCTTGAAGAACAGGTACACCAGCGGGTTGTAGAGCGTCGAGGACTTGGCAAAGACGGCCGAGAGCACGAAGGCCAGCGCTGGCACCTGGCTGGCGTCCCCGAGCAGTGCCCACAGCGCAACCACGGCGTAGGGAGTCCAGGCAGCCAGGAACCCCAGGCACACGGCAATGCTCAGCTGGAAAAGGAGGAGATGGAGATGGTGGTGCCATGAGACTCCTGCAGCACTCGGGGGACGCTGACAACCCCCCAAACTCAGCCATGTGCAGCAGGACCCTGAGCACTCCTCACATCCCCAGGGAAAGGTGCACAGCCTTCTGGACCCATAAGGGAACGTCAGAGAGCAGGGCAGCAACTCAGCACACCTCATGCATAGACCTGCTCTTGCTTCAGGCCACTCACACCCTGTCCCACCTGGGAAAGTCAGGAATGGACTCAGCCTGCTGTGGCAGATGGGTGCAAAGGACCAAGTGACCTGGCAGGGACCAGCTCAGCATCGAATCCCAACAGCTTTTGGCAGCACTGGAAATCCCTCCAGCAACCTGTGTGGCTTAGAAGGCCTGGAAATGGGCTGTGCTCAGTCCCCCTCCCCTGGCTGGATGTGGATGTTTCCTTCGAAGCCAGGCTTGCAAAGCTGTTTTCTTTCATGCTGTGTTTGTTAAAGGGTATTCAGGGTTTTTTACATATCCTTGGTAAATTACAGTATTAGCTTGTAGTCTGGGGAACAATGACTCATGCAAGCTCCTTTATGATATTTTCCAATGTAATTTAAAATGAAAACTCCTCCATCTGATGACTTTAAACGAGGAGCAATGTGTTGTTACCCACACTGACGCAAACACCCGGAGAATTCATCGGGAGCACCAGACGCCCAGCAGGAGGGAGGGACCCTGCTGCCTTTGCCTGCCCGCGGGCGCTGGGCTGGGCAGGGCACCCCGAGCCCCCCCGAGGCCCCCGACCCGCGGTACCTTGAGGAGCAGGCGGTGCGCGCCGCGGGCCCTGCGCCGGGGGGACGCCTGCTGCCGCACGGCTCTCCGCGACAGCCGCACCGTCCGCAGGATCAGCGCGTAGGACGCCAGGATGAGCAGGCAGGGCAGCAGGTAGCAGAAGATGAAGAGGGCGAGGATGTAGAGCGTGGCCTCCCTGCTGGAGGCCTCCCAGGCGATGCAGCAGGCTGTCCCGTAGGGCTCGGGGCCGTAGCTGCCCCAGCGGGCCAGGGGCGCCGTGGCGAAGGCCAGGGCATAGGCCCACACGCCCAGCAGCAGCACCGCGGCGTGGCTCCGGGAGAACCTGTTCCCTGCGGCCGGGGGACCGCGCTCAGGAGCGCTCCCCGCGGGGCTCCTGCTCCTCGGGAGGGGCAGGGGGAGAGGGGATTGCACCCCGAGCCACCCACAGCCCCAGGCCCCGGCACCGGGGGCCGGGAGAAGCGCTGGGGCCCGGCCCGGCCCGGCCGCGGTATCAGCCGCACAGCCCCTTCGGCCTCCCGGGAAGTGCTGGGAGGTCGTGTGGACACGGCACCAGCTGCAGTGCCCGGGCACGGGTGTGGACACGGCACCAGCTGCAGTGCCCGGGCACGGGTGTGGACAAGGACCAGCTGCAGTGCCTGGGTACGGGGCAGGGCTGCTCAGGGCCACCCCAGATCCTGGCACTTGAAGGACCTTTCCCTCCCTGCAGAGTGAAGCTTTGGGGGAGACGTTTTGTTTTCATTTTTGTCCCAACCCCCATCAAATCTCAAACTCTCTGATGTTCTAAGACTCACTATAAAGTGCTAAATCTTCAGACATACATACAAGTAACATTTTGCTTTGAAACTAAGCAACTAAAAGCTCAATTTGATTCTGCATTTCCTCACAGAAGACGCGCCGGGCTGTAGATAAGCCCCAAGTGCCAGGCTGCCAAGCACGGGCTGATCAAGAGCAGAGGCTGTGCAGGGAAAAGCCACCGTCACCTGGGCTGCCTTTCCACAGCCAACTTTCATCTTTATCTTTCCTCCCACCTTTTTAGCCACCTCCTGAGCTGTTGTGCTGGCACATAGCCAAGGTGACTGTGCTTCAGCATCGTCCTTGAGGCACTGAGAGCTGCTGGGGACACACTGGTGGCTGGCAGCAGCCACCAGCTCAGGGCACACAGGCAGTTAGTCAGGGGAGAGGGGGACAGGAGGAACCCTGGGGTGCTGGTCTGCAAATTAAACTGGTATCTGTGATTTCCCATTCTATTTCTATTTTTGGTCTTTAATGCAAAGTCTGTTCTGAAGATAAATGCTAGAGGGAGGATTAGCAGCTGAGCTGAAGAAATTAAGAATTGGAGAAGGAGCTGTGTGGGGAACATCCCTGGGCTCCCTCACTTCCTCGGGTGCTCTCTGCAGTGCAAACATTCACCTTAGCTCTGTGGAGGACATCTAGGTGAAAATGGGGCTACAGACATGAGCTGTAATACTGCACACCCAGCCCTCCTGTATTAATTATTTCAGTGAATTAAATACATTTAGCCTATGGCTCTCCCACCAGGGACGAGGGAAAGCAGCTCTTCTTGCTCTGCCAGAGCTTGTGGCTTCCCAGCTGCAGTCTGCTCTGGTCTAAGCCCAAGTGTGCGTATGGACATTCAAAAACCTGCAACCTGTTGTGATACAGCCACATAGATGTGGCACTTGGGGACATGGTTTTGTGCTGGACTTGGAGGTGCCGTGGTAACAGCTGGACTCAATGATCTTAAAGATATTTTCCAACCTAAACTTGTTTCTGTGATTCTGTGACTCTAAATATTGACTGGGAATAGGTTGCCCTGGGGCAAAGCTTTCCCTGAAGAGGTGAATCTGGCTCATTAAAACAAAAAGGGCTCTGTTAACAGGGAGGGGTGTAGGTGAGGATCAGATAACCCATCCCAGCACTTACCGTATGCCGGGTAACAGACCTTCAGGCAGCAAACCGTGCTGAGCACCGTCAGGCTGGCGAGGCTGCACAGCCCGAACAGGACCCCGCAGAAGGCGTAGAGGGTGCACATGGCCTGGTCGAAGAGCCACCTGCAAGGAGAGCCTGCAGGTGAGCCCGTCCTTCCCCCAGGCGGGGGCTGACAGCTCTGCACTCGACTGGACAGGAGGCTTCTCCTTTGTGGGAAGGAAGGTTGGGAATTTCCCAGCAGCTGGTCCCACTCCAGCAGCAAAGCTGGGCACGCGTGGGGTGGTTCCAACAGGCTGCACAGGTACCAGCACCTGACCAAGTAAATATGGGCATGACCTTGCCCCTAAGTTGTTCCTTGAGCATCCCAGCGATGTGCACAGATGGAGCCAGGGGTGCAGGAGCTGCCCTGACCCACAGCAGCTCCCTCCACTGCAGTGCCAGCTCGGACATCCATCACCGAACCCCTTTTGCAGCGGGTCTGTGTGAGGAACTGGAGGGACAGGGAGCAGCAAAGCACCCGCTGTGGGATGGCGGTCTGGGAGCTTACATGTGCCCCTGTGCCACCAGGCTCACCCCCGAGTCCCTCTGCACCTGCCAGAGATCTCCTGGATCCCAGACAGTTTGCAAGCTGGGCCACTGGCCAGTGCAGAGCCACTTCCATGAGGTACCTGTGTGCAAAGAAGGAGGAGGTGGCCAAGGGGAAGAGCGTCACTGTCATGCTCAGGTCACTGATGGCAAGGTTGATGATGAAGAACTCAGCAGGTTTCAGCAGGGACCTCTTCTGATGGGCCACCAGCAGCAGCAGTGAATTCCCAGACAGGGACATGATGCCTGTGGAGGAGGCAGAGAATGGTGCTGTGTGTAACAGAGCCAGGAGAGGAACCAGGAGCATCTTGAGATGTTTGGAAGGAAACACTGCAGAAGTCTGCAGAGGGTGGAGAGGGCTCCAGGCTTCCCTCTCTGGGGTGGGCTGAGCAGGGGAGCCCACAGGACCCACAGAGCTCTGTGAGCACATCTGGAGCTACTTTACATTGGATCGGATCCCTTCCCCTTCCTGAGATCCTACAGAGGCGCTTGGTAGGAGGGCAGTGATGGCATGAGACTGCAGTGGGCTCCGGGTGCAGGATCTGGCCGAAGTCACTTGTTCCAGCTGGAAGGAGCAAGGGGCACTTCCTCCCAGCTAGAAAAATAACGGGAGCTTTGTGCGACTGCTCCTCTGATGTGAGGCCAGGGAGCTGGGTCCCTTGGCCTTTGTAATTTCTTCCTGGCTGTGTCACTCCTGTGAGTCTGCACTGTCCCATATCATGGTAACAAAATAAACAAGAAGAAAGGCATTATGAAGATCAAGGAAAATCCAGACTAAACAAAAGAAGGCTCTTTGTTTGCTATTAGTGTGTTTAAATCAACAGTGGTGATTAAAGTTTTATAACAAGGGCTTTCTCTTTTTCATTACATAATTGTGATTTCATGGAAAAGAGGTTTCAGTGTCCTCGGAAGGGGAATCTTTGCTGCTCTTGGGGCAGGTTGGGCAGGATAAGAGTTCCTAATGGATTAGGCTGCAAATTAAATCCCATGGTAAGAACCAGCTTCCAAAGCCACTGAATGGCCAACACTAAAGTTCCCCTCAGGAACTGGACTCCCACGTGGGACCTGGCCAAATCCAGAGCTTTGGAGGCTTTGGAGTCACTGGAGAGTAGAGTATTGATATTTATCCTTCTTCCCAGCCTAACAAGGCATTTTTCCCACAGAGCAAGTCTCACATCTGTGCTAAGTACACTTTATTAGCTTTACGAACTCTGCTGAAATCAAGGGCCAGCTTGAGCTCCAAATCCCCTTCAACGGATCTGAAGCTGGTGGTGCCAACAGAGCCCTTGCCTGTCTCACCTCGGGTGGCTGTGGTAGGAGTTACAGCAGGTTTCTCAAAGTTATTCAACTTTTCAAATATTTAAAACCGTAACAGGCACTTAATGCAATTCCCCTGAGAGGGGAATGCAGTCCCCAGATCATACTTTTGAGTAACATGGGAAGGACGGTTTAATTATTCTGCTAATGACTGGACACTTCTGGAAGCATCAGTGACTGAAAAAGCCTGACTGTCTCTGGCAGGCAGCTGGGCAGGGGCACGGGGATCAACAAGTCATCTTTCCTTACCAAAGACTAAATAGACAGTGCCAAAAATCAGGTCTTCTCTCTCCGATAAGGTGGAGGTGAATGCTGAGGTGTTGGACACATTCCCCATCTGCAAAGCAAGATACACGAGAGTGAGAGTTAATTCTGGCTAACGAGGAGTGCCCAGCTCCTGCAGTTCCCGGGAGGACACGGTGACACATTCCTGGCCAGCAGGAGCCTCTGGCCGACGCTGCCTGTGGCACTGACTGGCCTGGGATGGGATCGGGCTGGTAATCCCACCTGATTACCATTCCTTCAACCACGGATTTCACTGATGAGCAACAGCTTTCGCGTCTTGATTCTCTTGGCGAGTCCTGGCCGTGTGTGACTGCAGCAGGCGCTGTGTGTTTGGACACAGGGACTGGCTGCTCGGAGCAGCCCAGGACACCCCCCGAACTGGCAGCCCCCAGGTGTGATGGGTGGCAGGAGGACACAGTGCCAGGGCTGGAAGGGGGCTCTGGGTTCATCTCCTCCACAGAACACCCTGGATGCTCAATGCTTCACAGCCCAGTGGAAATTATGTTCTTTGTTCTCCTGTGCTTTTCAGAGTGTCTGTGTACAGGGATGGGTGATTTATATCTCCCTGTACAGACCAAGTGACTCTGGACATGAGAATGACAGTCTTCATTAACCTAATTGGAAACAACCTTCATTTGGAGCTGAAATCACTCCTGAAATTCTCATAATACACAGTTCTCCCCTAGGCCATATTTGATCTTCCTCAAGAGCCCTTGGAAGCAGCCAAGCTGAACACAGCACATGCACGTCTCCTCTCCAAGAGGTTTTAGCAAAGCATCTGTGTATTAAGAACACGGAGCCAGGGAAAAAGGAGGGACTGTGGTCACACAGCTGCACTGGTGATGAGACAGGGCAAGGCTCAGCATAAACAGTCTGGAAGGAATTGTTCCTGCTCCTCAGCACACATGCAGCAAAGGAGAGAACTGGTAAAGCTTGTAGGATTTGATTTCCTTCAGATCTCTGGCAGGTCTCCATCCTGCAATACATCAGGGGAGCTGCAAGTGTCCTGTGAGATCAAGCTGGCAAAAAGGAACAGTAATCACAGGAGAGGAATTTCTATTTCTCACATATTACTTAGGATAAATCCTATTTTTATGATTGTGCTTGAGCTGCCTGTAAAGTACACATCTCTCATTCTAATACAGAACTGATAAAAATGCATCTCTTGCACTGATCAGTGTGCTGATGTCACTGACACACAGACAATAAATCAGTTTTATAGAAGTATGGAGAGCTATCCCTTTGGTGTCCAAAAGTAAGTCATAAATTGGATCCTGTACACTCCCATCAAGGTGCTCCCTCAGGTGAGCAGGTGATGGGGGACGCCTGCACAGGCCTCCTCTCTGCTGTCACCTTCAGTGGAGAGTCACAAACTGCAAAAATATCAGTGCAGGTACCAATCACATCCACAATCATTTCTGACAGAAACGCCTACAAGAGTTTTCTTCCAACTCAGAAATATTCCAAACACATGTCTGTGCTCAATCAAGACTAAATCTGTGACTCCTCTGGGAGGGATTCTGCCCAGACTGTCCTCAGGGGTACAGCCAGCACAGCGCAGCCCTTCAACATCAAACTGCTTGGCCACGTACTCTCTGGGCACACAGAGCTGCTGAATTTGATTTAAGCTCCATTGCTCAGACGCTGTTCTGAGAAGAGACAGACTGTGAAAGCTCCTTTCCCTTCAATTTAATCAGACTTCAAAATGAGATAAGTTTTCCAAGCAGCTGCTGCCACAGGTACATTACAAGGAAACCCTTGTATTCTGCATCCCAGCCCTGATTCCTGTGTTGGCAGGAAGAATCAAACCTAAACCCAAACCTACATGCCATGTCCGTGTCTGGCACCTGGGAGGACACTGGCATTGCTGGACTGGCCTGGTCACATGTACTCTGTCTACATGAAAAACCATGCATTTCATTTTGTGTGATTGTCAGTTTTGCCCTTTTCTTCTCCAGACTCTAATAGTTGCTTTTCTTCAGCAAACGTGCCACAAAGCCAGAGTCTGCCTTGGAGAGGAGGAGAAAACCTGATGAGCCTGGAAACTCTCCTGACCTCCAGACTCTTTCAATAGTCAACGGCAGGAATCAATTTCTGCAATTTGCAGCACAGGGGAAGCTCAGACACTGTTGCCTACCTAGCGAATAGTGCCGGCCCTAGAAAGTCACAGAACAGCAAAAGCGCACAGCTGAGAGGTGCTCGGGGCCTGAAGGACAGACAGCAGTGTGAGGACAGGCAGCCCTTGGACCGCTACCCGGAATTCTCCTGTGCCAGGGCTGCCCATCCCCGCCGGCTACAGACGGTAAAATCTGCTTTCTGCCTCAGTTGCCCACCCGGGACTCCTGCAGGCCCCTTTCAGGGGAGTCCAACGCCACTCACACCCCAAACTGTGTCACGCACTCGCACACACGCACCGGTGCGGGGAGCGGAGCTCACAGCCCGGACCGCCACTGCCGCCCCGAGCCCCCCGCACCCCGGGAGCGTCCCCACAGCCCCGGGTCACTCACGGGGCTCCCTGCCCTGCTGCACCCGGGGACACCCGCGGGGACCCGCGTCCTGCCCACGCCCGGCGCGGGGTGCTCGGGGCACCGGGTCCCTCCGGGGCAGCGCCTGACCTTTCCCGGAGGAGCCCCCGGTGCTGGCCGCTCCTCTCCCCGCGACAGGAACCTACCGGGGCTCCGCGGGGCGGGCGCGGTTCCGCCACTCGCTCAGCACCGCCAGCGACGGACAGCTCCGCTGGGCACGGCGTGTCCCACCCGCACCGCGTGTCCCGTCCGCACCGCGCTCTGTCCCACCCGCACCGCGTGTCCCGTCCGCACCGCGCTCTGTCCCGCCCGCACCGCGTGTCCCACCCGCACCGCG
>VZTI01003341.1:752349-774083 GCA_013397865.1 Struthidea cinerea
CACCGCGCTCTGTCCCGCCCTGCCCGCGGCGCTGGGGAGGCTGAGGGACACCGTCCCCACCGCCGGGACAGCCCCGCTCTGCCCAGCAGCCCCGGCATCCCCTTCCCCCTCTCCCCCACCCCACTAACCGACCTCGGAGCCGCGATTTTCACAGCAAGAGAAACTGAGGCACCAAGGGTGTATTTTAAAGCAGCACTCCGTGGCCTCAGCATCCACAGGCTCGTTTTTACCTCTGCTTGGCCACCCCCTCCCGTCTGCCCCACGGAAGACAGGCTGGTCACTCACCTGTCCCTGCAGACCCGGCTGGCCGCTGGGCAGGACCCCATGGGGAGCTCTGAGGTGCTCCAAGGACATGCTCGGAGTGACAGTGGAGACGAGGAGGTGGGGATTGTTGTACTGACTCTGTTGCCAGTCAGAGCTGGGTTTTGTTTTCCACCCAAAGCATTTGACCTGTCTCTGCTTGGCAAAACACAAGTCACAACCATCACTTAATTTTGTTAATGTCCTCCACACCAAGAACTCTCCTCTGGTTGCCAGTAAGAAATGGGAATGATATCAAAAATCCTAATATTAATTTTTAGAGTTCCAAATGCTGCCAGGACTGCTGGTCAGCTTGGATTCAGCTGCTTAAATTTGCTTCAGAAAGGAAATCCAAAGCTGGAGAAATGCACAGCAATAGCCTTATGTATCTACATGTGTGAAAGAGGCTTCATGAGAATCATTTATGGACTCACCAGCTATGTAAATAGATACATACTGAGACTGTTATAAACTGAAAGTTAGCTGTTGTTTGTGTTCCAGAAACACAAAAGGCCTCAGCCAAGTCTGAAGCCCCATTGTGCAGCCTCTCCACATGGCCGGAGTTAACCCAAAAATCCCAACATGCACCAGGGAACACGCTCCATTTTCTCCCTCTCACCTGGAATGGACCTGAGGGATGATGTTCAGTGACTCCCCAAGGGACAGGGAGTTCTCAACAGGGTCACGAGCTCACACAGGAGCAGCAGCTCTTTCCACTCCACACCGCGCTTGCCAACAGTTACCGAACTTTGTGGGCACATTTGCACAATGGCATTACTCCTTTAGCATAGTTTTCCTTGGGAAACCAAGCTCCATCTCAGTCTGTCTTTCCTCAACAACACCACTCCTCCCCAACAGCACTTCATCCATCAGCCATTCTCACCCAGGTTTGGAAGAGGGACTGAAGTCTTGGAGATAATTTCGTTCCCGCTTGGTTTGTGCAGTAGGGAAAGACACAGGGGAGCTGTCTGAGAAGGTGAGGAAGGTGTGGAGACACCATGGAGCAGACACAGACCTCAGTTTGCTGCCTCCCTTCTTGTCTACAAGAGTTTTCTCAGAAGAGATGGAGGAGCCAGGGGTTATGGAGGTGACAGGACAGGAAACCAAATCTGTAGGAAACCAGACTCCATACGCTTGGCTGTCCATGGAACAGCTTTTTCTTCTTAAGCCTGAGCACATGGAGAGCTGTGCTCAAGCCCAGGCCCACCACACTTTCAACATTGCTTTTTATGGCAGTGGTCAAGGCACAAAGAATTCCCTTTTGACTTGGGAATTAACCAACAGATTGTCTTCTAGAAACCAAAACTGACCTGAAGCATAATTCTTTGCTGTGAATCCTAAAGATGCTGGTGTAGTTTTTGTTATCTCAAGCATCTAATTTTGTTTTCTGAGCTTTCCCATCTTCTTTCTTCCAGCAGCTGGAACATCTTCTTTAACAATGCCAGGTTCCAGATCTAGGAGCAAACATTCCAAATTCCACCTCTGAAACGAAGTGTGTGAACTCTTTTTCTTATAAAAAACTTGAAAATGGAAACAAAATCAAATTACTGTGGCTCTTCAAAATGTGTACCTGGACTCTTCTTCAGCCAAGGGGAGCTGGCAGGGGGAAAAGATGCACGTGCACACACAGGTGTGCACATGCCAGATCTTCTGCTCTGCCCCAGGGCCGCCTCTCCTGCTCCCCAGCTGCTCCGTGGGGATGTGGTATCACTCCTGCACCAGGTGAGGAAGGGACAGTGCAGCCCAGCTGCTCCTGTGGTGTCCTTGCCCAGCCTTGGCTTAGCATTTCTGAACTCCAGATGGTGGGAGAAACCTGAAACTCGTATCCCTCTGCCTTTGAGAAACCACCAGCTCACCACCAGACACAGGACCCTTTCCCACAGGACCCACCCCACTAAAATGCTGGCAGCAAACTCTGGCAGTGTCAGAGATAAGAAGATGAGACTTTGAGAAGCAATGAAGTCTGGCTGAGTTTGGATCTCCTGCCCTGTGTCTCTGCCCCTGGGCTGGAAGGCACCGACCACAACAATTTGTAAGTGCAGCAGCGTTACGAGGTGTAATTTAAACTTCCAAAACATGTTAACCTCACCAGCTAGGGGTCTGTTCTGAATGTTTAATTTTTATTTATCATAGTCTAACCAGAAAATCAGCCAGCAACTCACAAATGAAAATGGAACCATTATTGGACCCTGCAAGAGAAGAGATGTTCAGCTTTTTCATTAAGGAGCAGTGACAGATACAGGGTGAGAACATGTTCCATGCGTGGGCAGGGAACTCAGCTGCAGCCTGAAGGACCACAGCCATTTGTATGCAAATGACAGAGCTGAGACATGAATCAATGACAGCACAGGTGTGCAGAGGTTTGGAAGCACATTGCCCAGTCCCCTACAAATGGGAATGGGATGGGAATACTTTCTCTCTTCTATACCTGGTTTGCTCCTGATGAATGAAGTGCCACGTACTGCAAATTGCTCTCAATAATCAAGCCAGGAGAGGCAAAAATAAAGTGACAGGGAGCAGGCATCCAGGGCTCAAGTGGCAAAACAGCTCTGAGGATATTGTGCTCAAAAAAACACGTTATCCAAACAATTAATGAAAGAGAAAGGCTGGAATAATCACTTTGTGCTGGCCAGGAAAGGTGGGGACTCTGGGGGCAGCAGTGCCCTTCGTGGTGTTTCAGACCTGTGTCATTTCCATCGTCTCCCAAGCAGGTGAGCAGCAGAGTGACGGGATGGAGAGGAGGAATTAGAGCTCACCTGGGAACAGGAGCTTCGGGGGAAGCGTGAGGAGCCAGAGAAAGCGCCTGGCAGGGCGCTCCAGCACGGCAGCAGGAGATGGAAATCCAAACCCCTGTGCAAAAGGGGATACAGTCACGAGTGTGAGAGTGACTAGAAATAGCCCAGCACCACGAAAGGGTCCCAGGGTCAGCATGGGAAGGGCACAGGAACTGGAGCCAGCTGTGCTGCTGCATCCAGCATTGTCCAGGGGCTGAAAGGAGCCTCATCCTTCAGCCAAGCGAAACATTAGTCCATGGATGTATTCATGGGACAAGGGAGCACAGGGACAATTGGGAGGAAGCTATCTCAATAGTCACCTGGATTAAAGGCTCAGAGAACTGTCCAAACAACTGTGTCCAGCACTGAGGACATCTGCAGAGAGCAAGAGGCTCAGTGCCACATGCAAACGCTGTCTCCAGCGTGCAGGCCAGCGTTGGCAGCTGCAGGGAGGGGAGAGCCCTGAGGCACAGCTCTATTTTGAGCAAGAGGGGCAGCACCGAACAGCCACATGTGGGGCAGAAAGGTCTGATGTGCTCACTCACTTGGCCAGTCACATCCAGGGTCAGAACCAAAGGGGGAATCCTGCACAGCATCTTTGTAAGGATTCACTTCTGCCTTGTTTGACATTCTTTGTGCACGGCCGACAGCACAGCTGCAGCCCAAACCTCTCTGAACTAATGGAGAGACTTCAGGTGGGACCCCTAGGAGGACTCACTCCTCTGTCAGCACTTTGTGTGGGCAAAAAAGGCCGTGTGAGACCAAACAAGCTGTCCTAAATAACCACTCACCTGCTCACAGACTGCTCCTGTGGTGCAACCGAAGTGCATGTCTGTACTGACCAAACACAGCGTGGAACTGAGGACTCTGCCTTTGGACTCTGCTCATGTGGCTGGGTTTTGCCCCTTTCAGAGAGGCCCAAGGGGACTAAACACAGCAGATCCTGTGTAAGTCCCTTCCCAGCAGGGCATCTTAGCGAAGCATTATTGTCCTCCCCGCTTGGCAGAAAATTTGTGAAGATCAGTTTGAGAGGTCTCCAAGCCAGGCAGCTGCAGCCAAAGCGTTGCATAGTACCACTCTTGGCTCCCACTCAGACCACTAGAGCATTTAATTCTAGAGAGCAAACAGACAGCAGAGGCACAAAGCACCGATTTCAATTGCATTCATAAAGCAGACAGTGTCCTAAGCTTTAGAACAGACAGAGCTCAACACAATCAATGAGGGCAAAGATATTTCCCTAAAAGCATGCTCCTGACATCTGACCTCAATCACAGCAGATTGAAAGACGGGCTTGGCCAGATTTATTAAGACAAAAATCATCACCATAAATAGGCGCAGAGGAAGATTCTGAAAAAAATTGCCTGAATGTAGAGTGAGGTTGTCTGTAAAGCCTCCTCCCCTCACAGCACCCTCCGGTTGTTTGGCTGGAGCAGGGATGTACCAAAGCAGTCACAGTACATCACACTAATGAAATTAATTTGGAAAGCATTACTTCCAGTTCTATTGCACTTGCTTTTCATGAATCGTGTCACCTCGCCAGGCCTCTGTTCCCCACCTGCAAACAGCATTAATAGTATTTATTCCACACAGTGCGGTAGGAGGTTCTGCTCATTACCTGTCTGTGCATGGCTCTGAAATCTGCATGCAATGAGTTTTTCAGCACGCCAGTCACACTTCCTCCTTTAGGATCTCCCAGGCACACTTTGTACCTGCTAATCCGACCCAGCAGTCTGTTGTGCCTCACTCTCAAGTGACTCACAGGTGTCCGTGTCCATTGCTTCCTGTGTCTGACCTTAAAGGCAAGGGAGGGACCCCACATTTGTCTGACAAGATTTAGGCCCACTGGCTGACTTTTATCGGTCCGTATTTCTCCCACTGCTTTGTGTTCTCACTGATTTTACCATCACCAGGTTCTCACCTAACCCAGCTGAGGTCACACACACATAATTTCCTGAGCACTCCTGCGCTGAGGAGGCAGATCAGCATCTTTGCAAGTGGGTCAGGACGGATCTGAAGGGTGGCATTTAGCGAGAAACAATGCTAGGTGACGGCGTTCATGCAGGACACAGCTAAGCTACACGTGCTGTTGCCCAGCTTCCTACCATCTGTACAGCCAGCTTTCAGCTTTATTTTACGTAGACATTATTCCCATGCCTGTATACTTAGCTGGAGGCATGAGGCAACACATTTGTTGCTCTTGAGATGCACTTCCCCCCTCGCAGTTTGTGCTTGTGACTGTAATGGAAATATATATTAAATATATATATTTCTGTTCATGTATTTGGCTTTTCAGTGCCACCCACAATTCCCAGTGCCTGCGTATTCTGGCTTCTCACATCCCACTTGTCCGCTCTGCTTTGAATGCTGCCTGTTACTTAAAGTCCAGCTGGCCAGAGTTTAACCCTTAACTTTCAGGATCCTCCCCAGGCTAAGTCAGCCCTGCTCAGCTCCACAGCCTGACAGGACACTGCAAAGCATCCTTGGGAGCACCCTGGGGGCTGGATCCCACCCGACCTCAGCACAGCAACCAGGGTGCTCCATCTCCACCTTCCCCTGCCACGAAGGGCATTTCACCCCCTCCACTTCAGGGAAGAGACTGAAGCAGAGGGGAGCAGGAATAACAAGCTGCAGGTCCTGGAGGAGGCTCTGGTGCTGGGAGTCAAGGGTTAGCCTTGATGGTGCAAGCCTGGCTAAAAGCCTGGAAAGTAGAGGCCATAAACCCCAAAGATCAGTAGGCAGCACTCAAAGCAGCAAAGAACCACCCACAGAGACTGTGGTTATCCTGCTCTCAGCAGGACACCTGACAGCTGCCTTTAAACTTCACTGCAGAGGAAGCATCCAGCTCACAGCTCTCTCACAGCCAGGATAAGGGCTGGGTGCTGTGAATGGTGCAAAGGTCCCTGTGCTTCAGGAGGTTATCTCAAAGGAACAGATGTGCTCAGATCAAAGAGCACTTTAGTTCAGCCATTTGTAGCCAAAAATAGCACAGCCTTCGACTGTGGTGTCTCCTTCACACCACACACCTGCCCGCTTTTCCCGACAAAACCGGAAAGAACGGCTCACCTCCAGGCTGCCGCCGTGCACGGGACCCATCAGACCCATAAGTGTCATTTTCTGCAAAATCCCTGCACGTGAGCAGCCAGATCCACCAACATCCACCACGGCTCACCTTGCACTGCAGTGGAACCGGCTCGGCCCGGCAGCGCGAGCCCACAGCCTGCAGCACACCCAGGAGCAGAATCCCGCTGGCACCGAGCTGCACACAGCTTGTGCTCTCTCTTAACGCACTACAAAAAATCTGTATCTTGCTCAAAACATCGTGGAAAGACACAGGAACCTGCACCAAGCCCTCCTGTCTCCCAGCTCTGCGTGTTTCCCAGCCCTGGGAGCAGCCCTGCCGGGAAGGCCTGCATGCCTCACACTCTGGAGTGAATTCCTCTAAGTTCTGGTTTATTCTTTTCTAATGTTCAAAGTCTACTTTGAACACATGCAGACTTACTATCTTATCAAGTTATTTTACTTCAGGAAAACACGTGGAAGATTAATTTCCATTAAAAATTCATCAATTTAAATCGATCTTCAGCTAGACTTTCAAACTGTTCCTAATTAATATTCCCTTTGAAATCTATCAATTTGCTTTGCTGCTACCTAGCTTTTCTGCATTAGATTATAAAACTAGTATTTCAAGGAAAAGTCACTTTTGTGTGTAGTAATCAGACACCACTTCATTATCAGACTCAATTTTTAAGCCAATTTTTCCTCCTCTTCTCCGAAGGACTGTCAGGCCAATAACTTTCTCCCCTTATCTTCCTACTCATTCTACTTCTTGGCACTGGTGTAATTGCTTTCCCACATTTCTCTACTCCACGGCTTGACAGTTCTTAATGAGCCTTCCACACCTGTGGTTTTATCTAGCATTAATTCTGTCCCCTCACTTCCTCTCCCTGTTGCACAGATCACGTTTAACCACGCTGCCATCAGTCCTCCCAGCACAAACCAGACGGGCTAGGGAGCCAGCCTTCATTTTTGGATAAAGCTGTGATTACAAGACAGTGCTTGGGTGACGGGTCCCTCAGCCAGCTCGGAGTCCCAGGCAGCTTTGTAACTGAACATCTTCCCGGGTCACAACCCCACTCAGAAACCCCTTTGCTTGCTGGCAGCAGGGCAGCTCTTGGCCAAACACAACTGGAAATCAGGCTCCCCTTGACGAAGGTCCCTCTGGGGCAGAGCTGCTGTCAGTGCTTCAGGGACAGCTCCTGCTCCCTCGGGAGGAGGGTGAGATCTGAACATCCTGCAGCTGAGCTGGTGCTTTTCACAAGCACCACGTTCCATGGAGTGCAAATGGAGAAACTGGGACATGACTTTCAGTTTGACAGGGAAGGTGTCTGCTGACAAGGAATGAATCTCCTTGTGACTTCAAGCTTTGTTGGGGAAAAAAAGACAAACTCTAAGTGCCATGGAAATAAAAATACTCCATCACTTCATTTTACCCTGTCACTCTGAACAATGCAGTGCTTGTTTTTAGGACTACTTCTCACATGTCCATCCGATTTCTGAGCAGAAACCCACAGTGCCAAGCACTGACACAAAAATCACAGCCCCTGGCCATTGTTTAGTCATATGGAAAATATTGCACCGAGGAAATAACGTCCTTCACTGGAGAGCCTGAGTGATAAGCTGCAGGCAGAAAAAGCAGAATCAAATCAGTGTCAAATCCACATTCACTCCAAAGACATGTGAGCATCCTACTTATGCTCAGTAAAAGTCATTTTGCCAACAGGCTTTGAGCCTGTTGAAAAGCAGGAAGTACAATGAAAAGAAAGAAAGGATTTTTACATCACGCACTGAAACCTACCAGAAGATGCCTACAACGTGCCCTGAGATACAGACTCAGGAGCAGCCAGGAGGCAAATACAGGAATCATACCTGGGCTTGTACTGCAGCAGGAACATTTCTGTTTGATCCTGCCCAGCAGAGTTCTTGGTGGCAAAATCCGGTAGGTTTTGCACTTCTGCAGCTGTGTGTTGCTTCCTAGGATGTCCCATCTTTCTTCCCCCCACATCATGTTTATAGACCTCTCAGTGTTTTAGCACATCTCAAAAATTCTTCCTCAGCTTCTCATTGTACTGCAAACCCCCTGCAGAGCAAGACCAGACAGAAAATGGGTCCCAGAGGTATCTGGGCCACTGCAACATTTAACAGTTGTATTCTAACATTGTATTTTAAGCTGGGAGCACTGAACCAGGGAGAAAGAATTTAACTCCAGCTGCAGGCAGAAAATCTATGCTGAAGACAAATTTGTGCCAAAAGTTTTTGGAGTGAGTTACCAGTATCTGAATACTGCACCTTCTTTCATTATGAAAGAAAGCTCTTGGACAGGAACATCACTTTATTAAGCAGCACATAATGCTCACTGTAGTACAGACAGCAGCACAGTTATCATGCTCTATTTCACAGCATTAAAAATGAGCTATTCTCCAAGCAGGAGAAATCTTCATATCAAAGATTCAAACACCACAGGCTTCGATGCTGTCAAAAGAGATTATTTTAATTTTTGATATGCCTCTAAGTAATCCAAGACTTTACGAGTCACAATGGAAAGTGAATCAGACTTTGATGCCTGAAGGAGGCAGAAGTCCTAGCAGAGTCCAAGTGAAGGGAGGTTTGGAACACTCCACATGGCGGACTCTTCCCAGAGCCCAGCCGTGATCCACAGAGGAGAGAACACATTTCAGATGACTCAGGGCTTCTCTACCTGAATATCGAGATGTGGGAATAAGAAGGGGGAAAAAAGGGATTTCTGAGACTGACCTTTCAAGTTTGATCTCTGAAGATGCAAAGCTCTCCCTGGAGGACCACACGCAGACCAAACATGCCCTCCTGCCCTCCAGTAGTCACCCACTCTAAGTCTTATTTCTGTTACTGGTTTACATGAAGAGGTTTTGTGTTCTCAGGCTGAAATTCTCCACTGGAAACCCAGGAGTGGGTGACAGAGCCTATCAGCATCCTCTGCTCAGCTGACATCTCCCCAGTTCTGTCCCGGAGCAGCACCTGCAGCCTGTCCCTCGGTACCGTGGGGCAGCACAGCCTCCAGCACCACTTAGGGCACGGGGAGCCTGGCAGACACTGAATGAAACGTCCCCTAAACAAGGTACAAAGTTTCCTTAGATCCTTCTCGACACAAGACCCAAAATGCCAGATCACCTGCATGGAAGCACTGTCTGTAACAATCCGTACAGCAGGAAACACCGTTCCTGTGTTAGGATACTGCTCTGCCACTAGGCTTCATCCTACTCCTTAAACTGAATTTCCTACCCTTCCCACCTTTAGCTGTGGCCTCGCTCACCCCCTGGGTTTGCTGCAGCAGCTGTACATGAATCTCCTCCCAGCTGGCCGGGCTGACCCTCCTGCCCCGAGCCGGTGCCACCGCGCCCGGTCCTCCCGCACAGCCGGGCTGTGGCCGGCCCCGGGGGCCAGCGGCGGCTCCTGCGCAGGGCTCCACAGCAGAGCACAAACTCGGGCACGCTCCTTGCCCTTCCTGCCACCGGCGCTAGCCCTCAGAGCAGCTTCCGTCACTGGGGGCTGAAGAATGAGAGAATTTAGTCACGGCAGAAGATGCAACAGTAGCTGCTCTAAGAGGGGTTTTACTTCTCCAGGAGTGAGAGGCAGAGCGTGGGGAGCTAAGCCCCTCTCCCCCACTCTCCCCAAAAAAGGAGAAGCAGAACATATGCACACAGCCCACTGATTTCTGCTGAGGTGGCCCAAAGCCAGCATATAAAGCAGGCTGGGAACAGCTCTGAGAGCACATCTCAATTAATACTGCAGGAAACAATGCTACAGACATTCGCATTTTTAGGGCCAGGAACAAAGTATAAAGCAAAAAGAGCTGGAAACGGCATTCTCCCCTCAGTGCACATCCCAGGACCGATAAATGAGCCTTCACCAGCACTTCCCAAGGGTAACTGAGCTCCTGGGCAGGTGTTTCACAGCAGTGCTGAGCTGGCCCCTCAAGACACAAAGGCTTATGGCTAACCCCGGCCCTGAGCTGAGGAAACAGACTCGCAACAGGAGGTGGGACAGGTGCTGTCCTTGTCCCCTTCTGCTTCTGCCACTGAGTCAGCCCATGCAAGCTGTGGCCAGCAAATCCATACAGCCCCTCCTCCGTGGGCACACCCAGGCTCCCGGTGGCACACAGGAGAGGAGGAGGAGGCCTCCTCTTCATCCCAGACTGCCCTGTGGGAAGGTTCACCAGGGATGCACCAGTCAGCATAAGTGCACTGAGATGTAAGCAGGCTGTTCCTTCTTAGACCTGCTGGATGGCAGCATCTTTTCATTAACAGTGCATTTATGCGTGTGGGGTTTACACGTGTGCAATGATGGAGTCACTCAGAGGCTGCTGCCTCAGCAAAGGCAGCTCACCAGAACTGGCCACGCCTTACAAAGGTGCCTGTGAAAATTCCAGGTTAGGCAGGTAAACTGGAGCACCTTGACAAAGCTACTGAGCAGATTTTACTTACTTTTGGGAGAAAGCAGCATTTTTCTCTAAGGAGTTGATGAGCAGTTGTGGGTTGATTTTTCTTTTTCTTTTTTTAAAGCAGGTTGATGATGAAAAATCTCAGAGCAGTATGACTATCATGAGAATGATTTCTAAAGCAGGAAGCATGACAGCCCCACACCCACAACAGCAGAAGCAGCTGCCACACACAAGTTGCCAGGGCTGCTCCTGCACCACTTACAGCTAATGGAACTCTGACACTGTCTTCAGTTCAGAGACTTGCACGGTGCAGAATTAACTCAAAGCCCAGATAAAACAGGAAAAACAAATGGGAGGCAGTACCCAAGTCAGAAGGTATTACACATCCTCATCTCAAAGCAGGAACTGGGTATGATAAAGCCCAGCCTGAGCAGAAGCTCCAGAATCACCACCACTCACATTCAGGATTTGCAGCACTAAGAAAAGATCTCATCAATAAGAAATATCAATAATTAAAACAGTCTCTAACCTCATGTAAAGTTCCCTGCAAAATTACTTCAGTGCCTCTCAGACTCTGAATGCTGGAAGAGAAATTTCTTCTTGATGCCAAGGGGGAAAAAAAAAATCAGAGCAGGTTGTTTCATTTTTATCTGGAACATTTCCACCTGTCCGCCTTTTTTCTGCACAAAGCCCTTCCACGCTCATTGCAAGTCCATGCCTGACACGGGAAGCTGCTGGGTGTCAGGATGACTTTCGCAGCCCCTCTGCTCTGCCACAGCAGCAGGGAGCCAGAGCTGCCAGCTGGGACAGGACAGGAGCAGGGCACTGCCTGCACCACGGAGAGGCAGGGACCAAAGCCTCCGACCCTGCTGTTCCTCGGGGTAAGGAGACGCAAACCCGGCCCTCCGCAGGCCTCTGGCAGCACGGCCAGCGGGGGAATCATCCTGCCTGCGGCTGAAAAAGCTCGGAGCAACTCTGCCCTACAAATGGCAGGAACGAACAGGCAGCACCCCAGTGCCCCCGAGCCAGGCAGTGTCTGCCCTGCCTCAGAAACTCCTCAGGAGAGCAGATGCTTTCTTCTCCGGAGGTCAGGGCAGCAAAGCAGCTGGTTCCAAAAAAGCAACAACGCATTGCAGTGCCCGAGCTCCCAGGGCCTGTTCCACTGTGAAAGCAGCAAAAGCAGCACAGGAGGGGAACAATCAGGAGTGATAAGGATTGCCCCACTTTGAGCACTGCTGCCTGCTGTAAATCCCTGGTTACAGGTCAGCCATCCCCACAGCTCTACACGGCCAGCCCAGGACTAGCGTTGTCTCTCCTGACTCTGGCACAGAGCTGGTGCAGGCGCTGCCCACTGCTGCCCTGTCCCAGGGACCTGCACTCCGGGCTGACCCAAGGACCCACCCCAGAACAAACCACGCTGGGATCTCCCCAGTGCCCGAGGACCAGCCCTGCTTGGCACACATCAGCACAGTGAAATCTGTGCAGCAGGGCTGCGAACACAGCAGCTGCTCCCTGGCTCCTACCCCTCTCCTCACATGGAGGAGCTTCAATTCTGTGGCACAGTCTGCAGGATTTGGGAGGTAAGGGAGCTGTTGCCATAACACAGGCCTTAACCCTTTGCCTTCCTCCAGGCACTGTGTGAGATGTGCTGCACCCTGTTCATTTTCATGTTGCCCCCCGAGTCTGTTTTTCACAGGAGGGTGCAGGAGTACAAAACCACAAACCTAAGCAGTACTGATTCCCTGCCCCTACCTCTTCTGACTGGCAAGACCAGTTACAGGAAACCTTTTCCAGGGGAATACGATCAACTGTAAAAAAGAAAAGTACTTACAATCTTGGCCAAACACAACCACATTTCATGATTTTCAGAAGGAATCACAGAACACCCTTCACAAATAACAGACAGGGACATTTGCAGCCCAACTGAGCTGCTGCTGAGATACCATGGTAATGCTCATGCTAAAAGGCCTAATTCACTCTGATTTCAGAGCCAAACCAGGTACAGCAAGAGTCACCTCCTGCTTTTCTCCCAGTCTCTCTGGCAGCACATCAATTATCACCACGCTCAGATTAGCTCCTGTTTCTAAACAAATACTGGAAAGGTGAATCTCTTCCCCTAAAAACATCCTACAGCATAATTAGCAACATGTACTAAATGCCTGCAACCCAGAGTCATCTTCCAGAAAATAACTTTAAGGCACTGTCAGTTCAAACCATCAAATCTAAACCTCTTAACTGTGTATGGAACCTTTAAGCTTCTGTTGAAAGCCAAAGACGCGGCAAACAAGCTTACAGGTCTGTAATCAGAGATGTCAGACAGCAAGAGAGCCTGAAGGCTTGTTTTATATGCACCAGAAATACGTCAGCTCAAGAAGCATTAGTGTGAGGCAAGATTTCCTGCAAGAATATTTTAGTTACCTGAAGCCCGATTTTTATAATCCTCCCAGGTACTTTCAGTACCCACAACAGATCATAAAACACTTGTAGAAAAGGCACTTCAGGCATTTCAGCATTCACCTGACATGCTTTAACACAAGGAACAAACAAAAAGAATGATCTAGTTTGGAACTTGAGGAATTATCCTGCTCCAGAGCTAGCAGGATGCAAAAGGAGCCAGAAGGCCTAATTCAAGTGCCAAAATGTACCTCGGTAGTGTCACACGTCTTCTGGGAGATGCAGCTTCCCCTCTGGAAGCTTGTTAGGCAAGCGCCATGGAGAGCCAAGGCTGGGATCCATGGAGGCAGCTCCACATGGCCCCGGAACCTGCTCCCATCCCAGCCCAGCCTGCTGACAGACCGGCTCACATGCTCCATGAACGCTCTGAGTCATGCTGCTAAGGCTGGAGAACGAAGGGGATTCCAGGAGCTCTGCACTCTGCTCGCAGCACTCCCAGCTCCGGGAGGCAGAGGCCCGCGAAGGACGGACGCTGCCGCCCGCGTGCCCCGCGACCCCTCCGAGCACCAACTCACGGCATGCAAGCACAGTTGTGAACAGACAGCTACATGCACACTCCACTTTAAGAAAAGAGTTAAGCCTTTTCTTAAAGGCCTCTTTATTTTTAAATTCCTTCAAAACATAAATTAATTTAAACAAATCAGATGCAAAACACCTGTATTTTAAATTCGCATATATTTTACTGTATCAATCACAGCAACCTCATACAGTAAGATACACAAAAATAGAGCATGGTATCACTTCAATTCAACACAGGTTTGTACTACAGGATTCCATGACATATATACAGAGGACTTCTCTTTTTCAGAGCAGGTACAGCCCCTGCCCTGGTCACCGTAAAAATTACGTGGCATCACAGTTTTAGTTATTCACTGTAGTGTGAGGAGCCATATGGAAATCGAACTGGTGAACTAGAAGGTAACACCGTAGAGCAGCCAAACAGGCATGACACTGCAGAAGGTGAACAAAACCCAAATAACCACCGAAATGAAAACCACCCTTAGACTGCATTTTAATAGTAAAATTGTTTTTAAATTCTTCACTATATACATAATGTATCTACATTTGTGTCATATTTATATATATATATATATATTTATAAAAAACATACAAGACTGAAAACCTTAAAATCATTCACTTAAACAATATTCACCCCAACCTTCAGGGTCAGCAAGGCAGTACTTGCCCTTGACGTTATGCTCAGTTGCAGTCCCTTGATTCAGAATTTCCCTGATTGTTAAACACACGCCATTCACTTTGTTTCTTAGTGCAAACTGGACAGTGACTTACTGTTCTCAGCCCTCTGTAAGACCCAGGTTCCATCTTATTTCCATAATGCTTCTGACACCCAGTTATGGCTAAAATTATTTTAGCTATTTTACAACATTAGCCTATGTAATTTTCCCCTCTACCTACCTGAAGCCCTCCCCCCACTCAAAAAAATGTAAGACAAACGATCATTCATGCATGTTTCTGTCACACAGGGAGCGATGGACATTGAAGTTGAGAAGCCTAGACTCTAACAGTGATTAAAAACCCCAAAGTCAATCATTTCAGTGCAAAGTGGACTACATAGTTTACATCTCAGCTAGAGTTCTTTACAGATATTTTAAACACATTTAATTCTGCACATCAGATTAGGTTGCCTGATACTTTGTGCTAACTAGCTATAGTTGGAATAAGGGAGTTAGGATTCTTAGGGGTTTTCTTTTAATAAAAAACTAAAGTCTATTCATAACCGGGTGGTGCTTGGGGGTCAAACTGTACAGAGCCCAACACAAGGGAGTCCTGGTTCTCAGCCAGGGTTCCCAAGCGCTACAGCAAGAGACAAGGGTGATTATCTGATTCACATCCATAACTGATGGGTTCACTTGAACAGGAGTCACAAATGAGCTCTGATTTTTCACCAGGCCAGTGCTTTACTTGCTGGACTACACTACAGACTTGGCAGTGAATTTGGAAGCAAGCAGAACATTGATACTTACAATTTCCATAACCACAAAGAAAAAGCGTGCACTGAGAGCAAAATCCTGCAATTCTTAGACAAGACTCGACTCAGACGAGTGGCAGCCTTATCAGAGGGAAAAAAAGTCAGATTAAAACCCAAGAACTGATCAGAGCCAAGAACATCATTCTGCCACAGTGGCTATAATAAGCTATGAAATACAGTACAAGGAAAAACAAAAAGTCACCTGAACAAATAACCCAGAGAGACTTCATAGTTATAATGATTCTACCACTTTTAAGAACTCAACATATTAAATATTTATTAAAAATAAACTGTTTCCAAATCACCTATTTACAGTACAAAGAACAGTACTTAAAACATGTGCAACAGAAAGAAAATGGATACTCATCTGAGAGGACAACACTCCAGGCATCATCTGAGTGACACAGATACAGGATCACCTCTTTAAAATACCGTACAGTGAAACCCAGAAGGATGATATTGGCAACACCGGAAAATAAAGCACGTATCGTCCAGATTCAGGTTATATAAGCTCAAGATAAACAACCAGGAGAGAAGGGGAGAAGGAGGAAACAAAGACAAAAGGAAGAGATGTTGTGGTGTTTGCATTTTGGAGATCAAGAAATGCAGACACATCAAAAAAGAGTCCTTGTTGGCAAAACAAGCCATTCACGTATTTCCTGCACATTTTGAAGCCATACTTTATCAAAAACTGGCAGTGGTTTCATCACTCACAGAAAACGAGAATCTTAATTCTCTGACTTTATTTTCAAACCCTGCCTGGTTTTATTTGGGCAAAATGCGATATAATAGGAAGGTGTGATGTCATGTTTTAAAAATAAAACAGCTGCCAAGTTTTAAGGAAAAATGTGCTCTTCTCCCCCATATAAGCTGAAAAGCAATGATCATTTAGGAGTTACCTAAATTATAGCAGCATGAAATCTAATGGATCTGCAGCATCTGTGAAGCCACAAAAATCAAGAACTGGCACCTGATCACTGAACCATGGTTCCAAATATTTGGACATGTGATTTTGGTAAGAGGTCAGTGTGGAGTCAGAACATTAGTTAGGATAGCCCTTTCCTCTCCCCCTTCCCTTCCCTTCCCAAACAGACTCATCCAGTCTATCTATAAACCACGTGGGACAGCTGGGATGATTTATAGTTTAACTGGTTGTTAGGCAGGAACCTGTGGAGGTCGCTCTTCCTACAGCAGGGGTCATAGTAGTAAGCGTTGAGGCAACTGTCACACGAGACCTTGGAGCAGAACGTGCACGTGTTGGCGGCTCCCGAGCGGTTGCAGAAGCCGCAGCGCGAGGTGCCCGAAGGCTTGGACTTGGAACTGAACTGAGCAGCTCTGTCTTGACTCTGAGTCTGTGATGTGTACTGAGATTTCTCCCTCAGAGCAGGAGACAAGCCATCGCTTGGGAGTGGTTTGATTGAGTAGGAGCTCTGTTTCACTGCTGGGTACTCCTGCCTCGAGCTGAACAGATTGTCACACTTCTGGCAAACAGAAGTGCCACAGGGTATGCCACAGTTCTGGCACTTGGAGGAAGCTGTGTCTTTGGCTAGGTGGGTGCGTTTGTGGTAAACAGGGTTGGCATCACTTCTCAACAGCCATACATCAGGCTTAATAGCGTCTTGTCTTTTAAAATTTAACATACTTCTAGAATCGGGGTCAGTATACAAATCTAAGTCCTCTTGAGCAGAAAAATAGGAGCTGTAAGGGACATTTGTTCTTAGCATGCCATTGTGATGAGAGGAAGTTGGCAAGTATTCATCTGAACACCCGTGTGGGGAGCTGGACATGGTCAGCAGAGAGGGCGACGGACGGATAATTTCATCTTTAATGTCATCTTCTGCATCGACCAAAATCGGCTCTTTCCTGAGACTCAGCGAGCTCATCAAAGGTGGTTTCTTACTCTCCCAATAACTATCGTACGTGTCCACTGACTTGGAAGGCTTGCTCACCTTTGGCTTGAAGTAATCTTTCGAGGCGCGTTCGCTGGCCGATTTCTGGAGCACCATCCGTGCCATGGACGTGTTCAGGGTCTCCTTGCACTCCAGGCGCCGCTTCATGGCCTCGGAGCAGCCTCGGACGTCCTCGCTGCTGTTCTTGCGCTCGTTGATCACATCGATCTCAGAATAACCCTTATCCTTCACTTGCAGGTGAATTTCCAGAAGCTGCTCACATTCCACTTTGGCCAAAAAGAGCTCAAATGAAATCATTTTCACTTGAATGGCGTCGACCTGCTCTTTGAGCTTAAACGATGTTCCCAGTTCTTGGACATAGCCCATGTAGTTCAGAATCTGCCTTACATCATCTTCGGTTAGAGCAGACTTTACATAATAAACAAAAGGTCCAGTGTAGGTCTGAGGGGGATGGGGGGAATAAAAGGAAAACTAGGTTACAAATTCAGTGGTGGACTAGATGTTCGGATAAGTCCGTGACAGAGACCATATAACGAAATACAAAATAACGACTCCGAACACATGCAACTGCCTGGGCAAGATGAGCTCAGTTTCTGCAGCTCTCCTGCTCAGCAGATGGAAATTCCACGAGGCAAATTCAAAGTAGGAGAGTTTTCATTCAATTTAAAATCCTGATTAACATAATGTTCTCCCTGGTGATTTAAATCACTCTGCTCTGCACTAACATTAACTTTTATGCATACCGGACATGTTTGCATTTACAGAAAATGTGCCATGAAAGACAAAAAGGCCAGGATTTTGGGACCTACCCCACCCAGGGACAAGCCGGAGCTAACAGGAACTCAGAATTATTGCAGGAGTGCCAAACTCCAATTCAGCTTTAAATATACTTGAGGTGCACACTTTTTTGTGTACTGTTACTATACAGTTTCAAATGTCAGTTTTATTTAATTTAGCATTAATTCGAAAACTTCCACTACAAGAGCCTCAAAAGCAAAGCCATGAGTTTCTGCAAGCTGAAATACCCTCAGCATCTGGCACACCTGAGGGACGTGCTTAGCCCAGTTCAGCCTGTTCTGAGTGCAGGCAGGAGCAGTCTGCCCACCACAGGTAAAAGATGAAACACAAAACTCAACAGCTGAGAGCTCCCCATGGGACTTCACCACCCAAGCCCAGCAGTGAGTTCCCACTTTTCCCTCTGGGAACCTGCCATAGGTGGATACATTTGAAAGCACCTTAAAATCAAAACTTTAGGAACTGAGCACTGAGAAGCAGATCAAAGATATTCTGAAAACAATTCTTTTGCAGAAGTTCCTTCACCATTGTCATACAGCTTGTGGGAACCCCAGCAAAGCATCCACTTGAACACATGCACTGGGTTTAATACTTGTGCCCAGTAACAACTGTGGCAAGACAAATCAAACTCTGAGTGAACTTAAAATCCAGCTTGACCACTCACCATAGTGAAAGCCTCTCCAAGTAGAAATAAAACAGTGCAGCAGGGGAGGCTGAACAACAACCTTGAAAAAGCTCTTCTCCTACTTTATACACATTCTAATTGCAGATAGTGCTTGTACTTCTGTTCTTGGGATACTCTCACCAGCACCAACTTCACTTATTTTACATAGAAACTTTCCTATGGCTTCTGTTTACCAACTGTATATAGAGAAATATATATATATATATATATATAACTCATCCTATAAATGGAAAAAAAGAGAAGCCTTTAAAAGAAATGCATGAAATGTGTTCACAGAAAGGAAAATAAATCATGTTCTCACTATGGCTACATAAAAAATGTCTTACCTTAATGGTTTTGAACTCCTTTTTCCAGGGGTACAGAAAGAGATTAATTCCAAGTGTCTCAAGCATGTTGAACGCATTACGGAGACAATGTAAACTTGAGGATTTTACAGATCTCAGTGAGTTTTCAGCCATCTCATAAAATTTTATCAACCGGAATCTATAAAAGGGATCAATTTTGGGAAGGCAAAGTAAGGCTGCCGCCGCGACTCGCAAGTACTCATCGTTAATAGGACGCTGCTTGTTGTCAGAGGCATTCAGTTTGCATTCGTGGAACTGTACATACTTCCTAAATAAATCGTCTTTATATTTTGTATCCATTGAAATCAGTTTTTCCCTCGCGCTGGGGGCAGCTACCTCATCTCTTTCATGGCTACTTGGCAGTAGGTTGGGTATCTGGCATTAGGAATCTTCAGCAACAGCAACTGTCCTGGAATAAAAACTGAAAACAAAGACAAGTCATTGCAGGTGCACACATCCCAGACATCCCCAGCATCTCCCTGCCCCTGGGACTCTGTAACACAGAGCAGCAGCTCCCTCACAGCCTCTCCAGGACTCTGAAAAAGCACAGGAGCCACTGTCCTGCTTTCCACCGTCACTCCCCAGTTGTTTTCCAGGTCCCTGCCCAAGTCAGCACCACGAGCTGACACTGAGCAAGACTCTGAGACCTTGGTACAACAGAGCTGGGCAGGCTCTGGGAAGCCCAGTGAGACCTACCTGGGTCCCAGGGAGAAGTAACTCATGGCAAAAAACTGCAGGGAGAAGGATGAGTTTTTTAGAGTCTCTTCTCTGCATTTTATTTTGCCCTTTCAGTTCACCCAACCAACACAAACATTATTTTAAACAGGCACTGGGAGATTTTTGTTTTTACCTCTGCACAATGATATAAAGATTTCTTAAAAATCGCACAGGAGTTTCATTTTGCTCATCTTGTGAAGGTATCTGCTTTCCCCCCCGCCCTGTGGCACAGGACTGTCCGTAGGCTGAGCAGACTTGACTTTGCCTTTTGATTTCTAACATTTTCTAGGCTTTTGACAGCCACTGACATTCCTCCTGCTGGTACCCTCAGTGCAGCCCCGTGCTGGGGCAGCTCTGCAGCCACCTCCAGAGGACCCACTCCTGCCTGCTGCAAACCACAGCCCAAATTCCAGCTGAAAGCTGGCAGCTGCAAACACCACTGTGATCTTTACGGCAAAAAAGCTACACCTGCCACCTTCAGCTGCTCTATGAGAACTGAGCACAACCATTTCTGCGTCAGCATCACGTATGCTTTTGTTTGCAGGGATAGTTGTTTTTATGGATATACTGATCTCCATATTCACTGCACTGAGCTCACACACTGAGCTGAAATAGCTGGTGACAGAAGAATCTCCCAAATGCTGCTTCAAGAAAACCAAGGTAATTAACGGGCCAACAGACTCCATCTGGAATGCCTGAGGAACTTGTGATCAAAAAGCAGACCACAGGCTTTGTTTATTACATAAAAAGACAAACCAGCTCCTGACCAAGGGAAGAGGAGGTGGGAGAAATCAGTACACTGTTTCAGATGCAGTCAGTCTCAAACAGCACTTCCGAAAAACTTTTCACCCAGTATTAACTGCAGCTGCTAGAGCACTGATCAACACTCCTGTTAAAGGAAAATCACTGTTCAGAGCAAGATCAACTGAATGAAAGGAGCCAAAACACAAAATACCAACAACCAAGAGGCCAGGCAAACAAACAAACAACAAGATCAACAGCCTGGCAGTTAACATTCCTTGATGAAAGGCTGTGCTCAGTGCCAGACCTGTGTGGGGAAAGTTAAGTAGCAGTTTGGCTTCTGCTCCAAGGCACACGCGCTCATGTCAAGAGACAGGCTGTGAATCACAGGAAATGTGGAGTGCTAAATTAACATCTGAGCATAAGGCCAGGAGCAGTCCCTTCCCTCTCCACATTCCTCCGCAAGTTGTGCAGGATGAAGTCTGTGGACGAAGACAGCAGAGCCTGTTCCTTGGCAAGAAGAGCTGCACACGAGAATTGCAGAGAGATCTTTGTCTGGCACGTCAGCAAAACACCCCCAGGACAAGGAATGATCCTGCGCTGACAAGGAGCTGGATTCGGAATCACAGTTCTGCCATCCCCACCAGACAAAGCACTTGGTTACAGGTCAGACACGTCAGGGTCAGGAAGTCCCCAGATGAAAAGAGAGCCCTTCATCGAGGCCTTGCAGACTGCGGCTCGCAGAGCCTCTGCCAGCCCTGCCTGTGCCCCGTGCTTTGCACCCGAGCCAGGGCTCACACAGCCCAACGAACCGCGACAGAGCAGGGCCTGCCAGCCCTGCCAGGGCTGCTCCAGCACACAGAGCTCCAGGCAGCACAACATGCCCGTCCCGGCAGCCCACCCAGCAGCAACATCCATGGTTACAGGCTCCGGAGAGCCTCACGATGCGAGCAGGCACAGATAAATATAGGTTTAAGCAGCACCCTGACTGACAGAATGCATAAAGGAACAAGGCCGCTTGGCTGCAAAGCATTGACTCCAAACCTCAAGATTTCCTAGAGATGCAAGAATAGCAAGTCCAGATCGGAGTCCAGTGCCTGCTGTTGAGACAAGAGAATGTTTCTATCCCTCTCCAGGGTCAAAACCTCACCCGAGGGAACCAACGACTCTGACCACGCTAGACCACTCGGTTGTACAAAAACCCTGACAGCAGTAGGGGAGAAACAGGGGACAAATACACCCTTCTGTTAAGGTACAGCCTTCTCCTACAGCACAGCCCTCTCCTACCGCGCCCAAGGGGCCAGACACGCCAGACTGACCCCAAACGCCCGAAAACGCTCCCGGACACAGGGCCTGCCAGGAGCAGCGCCGAGCGCGGGCAGCCCGCGGACCCACGCAGGAGGTGGCGCCCGCTTGGGGCCGGTCCGTGCCCGGGGACACTTGTTGCAGATCCGGCTCGAGGAGCCCCGGGACACCGCCCGGGCCTCCGCGGCGGCACCGGCCCCGGGAGCTCCCTCCGCCCCCGGCCGCCTCGCCGCCCTCGCTGTGCC
>VZTI01003341.1:786607-805125 GCA_013397865.1 Struthidea cinerea
TTTTTTTTTTTGTAACACCATAACCACTTGGTAACTTCTAAGAACCAGTATTTTTTAATGAAGGACAAGACACTCCCCCAATACCCTGAGTGTATATACCCCGCCTGTAGAAGGTGTAACTATGCAATAATACAGTATCCCAGTAGCTGTGAAGCAGCTGCTTCTCCCCAGCACAATGACAATTTGCAATGCCTGCGAGATTAACAGTGTCCATGAAAGGCAGGGGTAGCCATTTCAAACCCCAGCCCTGTTTACAGAGCAGCTATGCACTCAAGCACCTGTTAATATGACTCTTAACAACTGCTTTTCAAGAGAACTGTGACTAATAGCAGGCACTTGTCAGCTGATACAATGGTGGCCTGTCCCAAGGCTGTCCATCGACAGGTGTGTGCCAAAAGCCCTCTTTATGGGTATTGACAGGTGCCTCCTGAATGCATCTTTCTTTGGACATTGTTTTCATGGAATCATTACAAAGAGGATGTTTACATTTCAAAGGTACACTGGTATTTATATTTTTGTGCCACAATTTTGTACTGATGAAACTTTTTATATAATTATATACAGTTTATTGATATTCAATAAAATGGTTAATTTATAATAGGGTTTTGTGGGTGCTTGGGGTGAATATGCAGCTGTAAGGGGGAGTGCTGTGCGGACTAGGGTACTGGGCTCAGCTCTCCCTCCCATCTGGTGCTCTTGGCCTCTGGCTGCAGGTGTCTAGAAAGGGGCATTTGCAGGAGGGAACGTGTGGAGCAGTTGCCTCTCGGGAGAGGAAAAGTCAGGCTGAGTCAGTTCCTGCCAAAGGGCTGGGGCAGCTGTGCCGTGGTGCGGGCTGGGGGTGCAGTGGATCTCCCGGGCTCCATGTGGGAAAGCACAAGAGCTTTCCTTGTCCCTCCCAGCCTGCCCGGGTGGGTGCTGGCGTCCCCCCGGAGCTGCTGGAGCATCTGTGGCCTGCCCGCGTCCCTGAGCACTCCCTGGGGAGCAGGTCCACAGCACAGGGCACTGTTCCTCTGGGGTGGCGGAGCTGCCTCTGGCTCTCGGCAGGATCCTCAGCCTCCCCAGGGACGCCTCCAGCACCAGGGTGGGTGACCCGATGTGGGTGGCGCGGCAGCAGAGCTGACACATCCTGTTGTCACCGCAGAGCTTTCAGCACGCACAGGAGGGGCTGTTCCTCACCTGGGGGGCACCCGGGGGCGGGTGCTGCGGGATGCCCCAGTGTCTGCCTCGAGGATTTCCATAAGGAAGCTCCTAATGCCCCAAACCACCTGCCTTGCACCTTCCCAGCCGCTCCAATTCGGGGTGCTTCGGAGTCTGCAGCCAGGCTTACTGCCTGCCTCCCCCGGGGACCGGAATTTTGTCCTCTCTCCGCATTTCCTCAGTGCCATCTCCTGGACATTGCTTTCGACCAGGGAATAAAAGGCCACGCGTCCTTAAACTCTCATTCCCCTCCAGCCCGCGGGCGTCCGGCTCCCTGCCCCTCTCCCAGGGGCTGTTCAGGGCAGGAAGATGTGTGTGGCTGTAAAAGTCAGCAGAGCTGCTGCTCGGCCCTTCTTTAATTAAGAGCTCACCCGGTATAAACTGACTTTCCCAGCCGAGTTGGACTCATTACTCGATTATTAAGCAGGGCAGGAAGTTTTGGGTTTGCTCCTGTGTGTGCTTTTCTTCCTTTTCCCAACAGGAAGCGGGGGAGGGGCACTAATTACTTTCAGCTTTCCATCCATAAAATCCTGGAGCCGCAAAAGCAGCTAAATGGTTAAAAAAAAAAGGGGGGGTGGGGGGGAAAGACCAATCTTAAGAAGGGACCACCTGCAGGAGCTGGAAAGGAGGGTCGAGGGGTGGGTGCGCTGGAAGCAGCAGCCCTGGCAGCCCAGCTGGGGTTGGCTTTGCAGCTCCGACAGCCGCATCAGGGCCCTGCACCGGCTGTGCTTTGTCCCCGCCCACGTGTGCCAGGGCTGTCACCACATGGGGACCCTGACCCTTTCCCGTGTCATTCAGGCTCTTGCTGCATCCCCGCACTGGCACCCACCGGGGACCCCTGCCAGCTCCCTCTCAATGGGCTTCAACTAATATTGGTCAGGCCGGCGGTGAGCGCTGTGAGAAACCTCCTCCTTAGCAAGCGTTGCTGCTCTCAGTTGTGCTCCTGGCTTTGTCCAGCGCCTGGCTGGGACGCCAGGCTTTTAGAGGGAAGGTATAAACCGGGTGGAGAGCAGCCTAGGCTCGACTGACAAATCCCGCTGGCATTCAAACACAAATGCAGCCTTAAAACACTGGAAAAAAGAAATGCTGCCTGTTCTGAATCACAAAAGCACAGCCCACTGGCACTTGGGTTGCTTCTGCATCTGCTTCTTGCCCTGCCCTGTGCCCTGGGGACACGGTTTCTCAGGTGATGTCCCGCCCCTTGGACAGTGCCTCTGACGTCCCCAGGTGTCGCCCAGGTCTGGACCAGCTGCTGTCCCGTCGCAGGGTGATGAATGTGCTCCAGATCTCTCCTTTTCTGACCAGCTGCTCAATCTGCTACTGCAAAAGTACTTATTTTTTCTACCTGAGGGATGTTGGGGTGAGCAGTGGGCTGAGTACCATGGCCAGGACAGCCTTGGGTCCAGCTCAAGCCAGCTGCAGACAAGGGCCATCCCTCCTGGCCTTTCTCTGCCCTTGCAGACCTTTGGGGCTCTGTGCTGGAGAAGTGCACCGGGGAGCTGGGCCGGAGGACGAGTCGCAATGGCTTTTTCATTTCATTTCATTTTCTGAAGGAAAGCCGCAGAGCAGCATCCCTGGCAGCAGTGCCGTGGTGCCCTGCCCTTGGTCCCCTGTGCTCACCCGGACAACCAGCGCTGCTCAGCGAAGCCTGGGGTTCATGGCAAAAGTTCAGCAACTTCCCTCCCTCTCAGTTTTAATGCCCGAGGAGCCAAACCCCCGAAAAGCCGCCGCCCGCAGCCGCGCGGGCTCAGCCAGGTAGCGCAGGCTGCACTTTGGGGTGGGAGCGGGGGCGGGGGCAGCCGGCGATCAGCGGGGGAACCATTTGGTGACCACCTTGTGTGACCATCTGTAACAGATTACGGTGTCAGCGCTCGTAAAAGCCGAGATCCAATCAAGCGCCCGGCAGGTNGGGGTGCGGGCGGTGCCGGCTCCGGGGCTGCCGCGCTCCCCGGGCGGTGGAACGGCCGCGGCCTCCAGCGTTTGAACTCCGCTGTTTAATTTCCACGGGACCTTTAAACGAGCACGTACGTCCCCTCAGCTCCTGGAGCCCTTTCAAAGGCTCCAGGGAAACCACAAAGTGCCTTTTCTTCCCAGAGAGGACTAGTGTTTTCCCCCCTCCCTGACACGATGTAGAATTAAGGGTGTTGGGAAACCCACCCTGGCGTGAGAGCCCCCCGGGACAGACCCATGTGGAGATACCGAGTTAAAAAGGGCTTTAAAGCTTCCATGCCACCACTTGAACTCATCCTCTCCTGTCTCTGCAAGCATCTGGAGCATCCCAGAGGTGATGAGAAGGGAAGCAGGAGGATTACAGCCACCTTTGCGAAGGCTAAGCTTCATCTCCTCAGTCATTTGCGGGCTGCAGTTCCCAGAATTTCCTTTTTCACCCCTTTCTGTCCCCATGTCTCCCAAGGACAGGCACAAGGCACACCTGGTCCTTGTGCTGTGAGGATGAAGAGGAGCTCTGGGGCCCCCCAGAATGCCTCCTCCTACCTCCAGGGCAGTAAAAAACAACAAAAAAAATGTCATTGCAAACCTATCTGATAGAAATGTTCTCATGATTCTGTGATCTCCTGCATCCCATACAGCCTAAGCAGGAGCACTTCCAGCATCTGAGCATGCAGCCCCCAGAGAAGGCAGCCAAAGCTCAGCCCCTACAAAGTGTAGCAGCCTAATTCTTCTTTTGGCTCTTACCTTAGCTAGAAAAAGCTGAACAAACAAACAGAAACCGGGCAGAATCCAGGGAAAGGCCCGGGCTGAAGCCAACCGCTGGGTGGCTGTTCCTGATTTGGGGAAGGGAATGGTCGGAGCTTCGTGGCAGAAGCTGGGATGGCTTGTGGGGTGATCAGCAGAGACAGCATAGGTTTCCCACTTGAGAGAGCTGGGATGGATGCAGGAGGCCTCGGAAGGTGTGTGAGGTTTTCCCTGTCTGGACAGGGGCAGCAGGTGCCGGTGCAGGGCTCAGCCTGTCAACAGGCAGTCCTGGTGAAAGCCTCTGTCCATTAACAGCTTGCCATAAGGAGTGGGGCTCACAAACAAGCTGCAGGTGTAGCTATTGTTTTTCTGCCTCTGGGCTATTGACATGAACAATAATCTCAAATTAATCTTTAATCGGATGGTGAACTGATAGCATGAGGCTGGGGAGGTGCGAGTCTTCCCATGCAGATAAAGCACAGCGAATGCAGAAGGAGAGAGCCAGGCAGCCCTGGGGAAGGGCTCTGAGGCTGGAGGACTGAAATAAAGGTGTTGTCTCCCTGTGGGTGCAGGTGGTCTGGGTGGCAGCAGCGCCGTGACCTTGTGCTGTCTGCGCTCGCCTTTCTGGGCCTCGCCTCTCCCAGCGAGTGCCCCCTGCCTGCCCCCCGAGCAGCGGGACGAGGGCACGGGGTGATGCCCAGCGCACCACAGGGCTGCACCGGGCCCCAGCAAAGCCTCAGCCACCTGCCATAGAGCTGGTAAGTTTAATTTCTTTACCTGAGGATGGACAAGAGCCACCAGCACACGCACAGCAGTGCCCGGTGTCCTCTCCACAATAAGAGGTGCCAGAGGGAGCGACCAGCCTGTGCCGACCGCTCCACAATAGCAATGCTGTGCTGTAACTTATTGGAGATCTGCCTAGAAAACCATCAGAAAGTATTTTAAATCTAGCATAGCATACATATGTATGGATCACCTTCTGTTTTACTGGGCTCTCCGAAAGCAATGCAAGGCCTGTTTTACTTTTCCCAATAAAAAGGCTCACATTTCACATGGAGGAGATTGGCGGCTCCCGAGCTAATTAGCCCGGGTTTCCCTCCACCTCCACATTTTCCACGCAGGGTTATGCTGGCGACACTTTGTCTGTGGCCGCTGCGGGAGGACGGTGCTGCACATTGAGCCTCCTTTGCCGCGATGTGCTGCAGGCAGAGCGGGGCAGGGCGAGGAAGTGGCGGCGTGTTGTGGCACGGAGTCATGGCCCGTTATAAAGAGCTTCAAGGGCCTGCATTAAGTCATTACTCAATTAGCCTGTTGGTAATAGCACTTCATTAGAGAGACAGTTCCTATTCACTGGCCTTAATCCACTTTCTAAAGCCAGGGCTGGAGCCATTGATCGCTTTTCCCGCTTTCCTGATGAGGCAGAAAGTGGTTTTGGAGAGTGGCCCTGCAGTGGGCAGAGGGGGGAGTGATCCTACTGCCGTGGCCGTGGCCGGGGCAGCCTCCTGCCACCCTAAAACCATGACAGGGGTGGCGGCACCCAGCCCCAGCAGCTCAGGGATGGCGGGGAGGGCAGAGCACCTGCCCTTCTCAGAAATCAGGCTATGAATCAGGGAACAAGTGAGTTTTGGTGTCAAGCCCTCGGTGACCACAGGACATGGCCTCTCCCCACCCAGCCGGCTGTGAGCCCATGCCGGGGAAGCTCCTGTGGGACCGGCTGTGGGGACGGGCACTGCCTGCCCAGCCCACGCCTCGCTTCGGTCCACGGGGGGCCAGAAGGAAAAGCTGCTCATTTTATTTCTCTTTTATTTCCTCCCCCACGCTCTCTGTGACATGCAGGGCTGGGTGGAAACCGAAGCAGAGTAGGAAGTGGTGCGAGAGCCACACGCAGGAAGCCGATGTGTGTCAGGAAAGGATGTCAGGGACCGAGGGACGAGCAGCTGGCGCGGGAGCTGCCCTGCCCGCCGGCGACTCTTGGCTCAGAGGGGCAGAAAGCACACAGAGCCCTTCCTCTGTCTGTAAAGGCGTCTGCTGCCACTCGAGGTGGGGACAGAGCAAACGCAGAGGTGCAGGGAGCTCCCAGCCCAGACCAGGGTAGCACCACAGTGCTGGAAATGTTCCCTGTGTCCCGCCCGTCCAGTTGGCTTCAAAGCCTGTGGAGTCCTGCAGGGACCTGGTCCCCCAAATCCCCCCACCACGATGGCCAGAGCATCCTCAACTGTGGCCCCATGGCTTAGGGCCTCAACCGACCAGAGCCTGCAGGTGCCTCATCCACACACATCCACATTCCCCAGGGCATCAGCCGGGTGCCCCCTTCATGCCATGTTGCCATGGGAGGAGCTGGGCTTCCCTATCCCATAAAAAAATAACCTTTGCTCACACTTCTGAAAGATTCAGCTTAAGACAGAAGTTGCTTTGTGTCAAAAGAAGTGCTGGGGTAGGAAAGTTTACTGCCCTGGTTACAGCAGCTGCTGTCTGTGATCAATATCATCTAAATTTTCCCCCCTAAACCTCACTTTACAGCAATAATCTTCCATCATCGCTTCCACAGAGCTGGAGGGCAGCAACATGGGGCCTGCACTTGCTGGAAAAATTCATAGTTATTGGTAGTTGTGACTCAGATGAGGACCTGAAGGTGAGTTTTTGAATGCAGATGCTGTGGTAGATGGCAAATGGTTTCCTTCAAATGGTCTTCAGAGCATCCCGGGAGCCAAAACAGCAACTGGCACGTGCCTGTGGGACAGTCCTCGCCGGCTCCTGGGGGGAGAGGGAAGGCCGGTGTGTCACACAGCATCACCCATCGGAAACTTCAAATCTTCCGCAATTTAAGCAAACACCTTGTTTTCATTCAAACCCTTTTGCCATTCCATTCTGCTGGCTACTTCTCTCCGAAAGGAAATAGCTGTCCCATAAATAAAGGGTGGTGGGAGGGAGTGTGGGGGAGGCCGTGAGTGCAGATGCAGGAAGCTTTTCCCGGCGTGCTCTGGCTCAGGGCCGGAGACACCAACAAGGGAAGAGCAGAGATGGTCCCTGGCACAACGTGTGCCAAGGAGCCGCTCGCACGTGGCCACGCCTGGGGCACCCCCAGCCTTCCCCTCCCCACCCCCGTGCATCGCCCCCACACCCTTCCAGCCAGCCCAGCACGGGGGGGCTGAGAGCAGTCCCTGCCAGGAGCCCTGGGCTGGGGCTCCCGGGCACTGGAGCTGTTCCCACTGCAGCAGGAGCCTTGGATGGGAGGCACCTGCAACAGCCCCACGTGGCACTGAGGGAGGGCAGGCCAGCAGAGCAGAGAGCAGCCGGGTGGGTGCAGGTACCGCATTCTGACTCTGAACCCGCTCTGCATCCTTGGCCACGGCAATCCTCTCCACATGCACTCTTTTCCGTGCACAGTGGGGAACATCGCAGCGCAGCCGCAGCCGTAAGGAGCCTCCGAGCCCCGTGCTGGGGAGCTGGTGCACACAGCAGATGAGCCAGAAGATGAGAAGGGGCACCAGGACCGGAACCAGGACCCTCCCAGGGACCCTCTCCAGCAGCCCCATGGGGAGGCCTGGGACCCGCTGGCCCCGTGTACCTGTGGGTCAGGGCTCAGCTGGCTCTTGGCGGAGGATGGAGATGAGAGCTGGTGCCCACCCAGGGAGGTGCTGCCCGCGCTTGTTTCAAACAGCCGTGGTGCCAGGCTGCAGGGAGGATTTCAACTGCACCATGATGGCCTCTTCACAAGGGCCCACCTGCTGTTGGGCTGTGTGGGATCTCGCCAACATGATCTTGTTCTGAGGCAGAGACCTGAGCTTTCCCAGCTGCTCTGTGTTTGGCTTTTTGCTTCCTGTGCCCCATTTTCCCCCATTAGATGGGTTGGATGCTGCAAGGTATGCCAGCCTGCAGCCAGGCTCCTGGTGCTGGGTCTGGGATGTGCTGCCGAGCAGGATCTGACCCCAGCCCACACCACAGAGGTTTGCCATGGCCTTTGGTGGCTCTGCGAGGGAGGGCAGAGGTGGATGCAAAGCATCCCCTAAAGCAGAGCACTCCATGACTTCTGATCTCTGTGCAGCCCAGCCTGCTCGTGCATGTGCGTTGCAGGTGCCCCGCAGGCCCTGCTGGCGAGGCCGGCACTGCTCAGTGCCACCAGGGCAGCCCTGTTGCTCCCCAGGAGGGAGAGTCGGCAGCTGAAGGGTTCATCCCACAGCCACCATCACGCAGTGCCTGCTCTACATCAAGGAGCCCCGGCACAGATCAAAGCGCTCTGAGGTTTTCCTTGAGCAGCTGAAGGGCTCTCAGAGGGTGATGTGCTGCTGTCAGCAGCCCCTGGCCATGGGGATGGGCTTGTCCCCACCCTGTCACAGCCACCTCCTTGTCACTCATCCTGCAGGCGGGCGCTCGGCCGGGTCTGTGGGCCCTCGGCATCCCCGGCACTGAGCTCCCCGGTGGGTTTGCAGCGGAGCCAGGGCTTGCAATGCTCCCTGACCCTTGCCGAGGACAGGCTGGACAGCCTCTTGCTCGGTGTCACCCATCCTTGCCTGTGGACTGGGGGTGATGGCAGCAGTGGCACAGTGGTGGTGACTGTCACAGTGTGGGAGCTGGGGGGGTGACAGTGCGTGGCCTCTCCCGGGGAGCATGGAGATCTTGGATGTCTGGTATCAGCGAGGACCAGGGAAAACACTGTGATTAAACAGAAGGAAAATAATAATGGCTAATGCTTCCAAAAGCAATTTGGGGAGCCTCAATTTAGAAAGCCAAAATTGAGCTCCCTTGAAGAGACAGTTTTCCAGAGGCTTCTCCAAGACGTCTGGAGGAGTCATCCGTCGTCTGGCACCAGCAGAATTTGCCATTTCTAGGAGCTGTGGCCGGGAAGTGCTAGTTAAGATTCCTGCCTGGCGCTGGGGCTGCCCATCCCCGCACACGAGGAGCCGTCTCGCAAGCCCTGCAGCTTTGGGACGGGTCAGGCTGTGCCAGCGACACCGGGTTAGTGTTACCCCGGGCTCGGGATGTTACCATGAGAGAGGTTTCCGAAAATAGTCCCTGGCACCCCTCCATGCTGCTGTGCCGGGCCAAGTGTCTCTGAGACTCGCTTCCAGCTTCCCCATAGCCCAGTGGGAGGAGGAGCCTCTCTCCCTCTGCATCGCCTTGGCCCCCTTCTGCCCCACTCCCCCTGCCCAGAGCAGAGCCCCCCTTCCCCTGCTGCTGCCCAGCTCTCCTGGTTCCATGCTGAATGAGCCTGTGTACATAAAATTAGCACCCTTGCAGGAGGCTGCCAGGGAAACCTGCCCTGGGCGGCTGCAATGGGAAGCAGATGCTCCGTGATTAAGCCCACATGGGCAGGGCAGTGCTGTCCCCCAGCAGGGCCGTGGTGCCCGGACCAGGGACTGAGGGCACGTGCCTGAGCAAAGGCTGCTTTGGGCCGATGGAGGGACCAGATGGCCAGGGCTGGGGGGGCTGGCAGGATGGGGCCAGGGGAGCTGCTGCTGTGTCCCCACGAGTGATGGGGCTCAGGGTGGAAATGGGCTCGTACAGCAGTGCAGCTCCCCAGTGGCAGCGCCCCACACTTGTGGGAGCCAAGCCGGACTTTTCAGCTCAATCTGGCTGAGAGAACTGGGTGAGATGAGGGCTGGGAGCTGCAACCCAACGGCTCATGCTGCCAGGGATGAAACCCTGGAGGCCAGGAGGGCAAGAAGAGCCATCCCCAGAGCAGCTCCAGCCCAGCATCCCCAGCTAATGCCATTTGCAGACCACTTGTAGGAATGAGCACCTGCCAGCAGCTCGACTCCCCAGAGCTGCCCCTGCACTCAGCCCTGGTCACTGGGACACTGCATCTCCTCCCTGCAGCAAGCGGTGCAGCAGAGTTTCAAAGTCCAGGGGCCCTGCCCGGCCTCTCCGCGCGGCCGCGCCGGGAGGTGCAGAGCGAAGAGGTGGGTTCAGTCTGCGGGGGAAAGCCCTGCACGGAGAGCTGTGTAACCTGAGCACCATTTCCTAGATAAGATCTAGGCAAAGGGGGGCAGTTTGCAAGGTCAGGTCGCAGGGGGCTCGCTGACTCCTCTGAACACCAGCCCAGGACCCCAGCACCAGCAGGCGAGGGGAAGACACTCATTGGTGCTGCCGGCTTTGTTTCTTCTTCTTTTCTTCCCCTTCATGGTTTTATCCCTGAAGGGGGGAAGTCCCCATTTATGTCCTGCCCTTTCCAGTCTCCCCAGTGTGGTTTCTTCAGCCTCGCAAGAAGGGATGGCCATTTCTGTTTCTTCTCAAGGCATTTTTCCACCCACCCTCTCTGGTCCTGGTGGGAATTGTCAGCTTTCAGATAACGAGAAGGATGAATTGTCGTACAGGATGTTGCATGAAGCCCAAGTGCTATTTGCAGGCAACTTTAATAAGTAATAATAAGGAGAGAGAACTCCAAAGGAAGTAACCTGGTACAGCAGACAAGGCAGATTTATCAAGGCAGGGAGGAAATACTCCCCAGAAATGAATCTGGCATGAGTTCCTGCACACCAGTCCCACGATCCTGTCTGCCACCACAGGCAACTCTTATCTGAAACAGTCCAGTGTTTAAAATAGACTGGAAAATAAATAGTCTTCCAGCACGGCTGATCCTCCAGAGCCTGCAGTTCATCCCAGCAGCATTTATGGTTTTCTCTGGAGTGTTTCCGACATGTACTTCAAGACCTTCCAACTCTTTTCTCCTCCCCTGCTTGTGACATTAATGAACCTTTAGGGATTCTTAAAGCACGTTTTATGTGGATGCATTTTTAAGCAGGAGAAGGAGAGAGCGGTTCCCAGCCCAGGGTGGATGCAGAGTGGCTTTGTGAGGCGCACTCCAAACAGGAATCCATCAAGTGCCAGGGCTAAGTGTGGCTGCGGCAGCTCTGCTCGCGTGAAGTTGTTTAATGTTCATTGTTCACAGCTGTGTCGCCCTTAATAGAGTATTTTATTGTTTTTCCAGTTGTGCTTAAACCCATCATTCATTATGCTGCCCAGCCAGCGAGTGCCTCACCTTTAATTGATGACACCAGACAAAATGCCTGGTCAAAGTTTCCAGTGTCTCCACCACAACTGGGACTGGCTCCCTGCCACCCCCGGCCTTGCCAGAGCAGCTCAGCCCCTGTGGGTGACCTGGAGGACAAGGGGGACACGGCCACTGGGAGCTCTGGTCCCCCGTGGTGCAGCTCATGGGGAGCAGGGGCTGAAGCAGCGGACCTGGCAGAGGGCACAGGGTGTCCCTGGGCTGGGACATGAGCTCAGGTAGAGACACCCCGAGGGTCCAGAGTGCCACAAGCCACCCACTGGGTCGTGGGGAGGACCAGGCTGGGTGGCAGCAAAACCCCTGGGGCAACCCCTGCCTGCCTGGGGAGTTGGTGCCCGGGGCCACCGCCCTGCCCTGGCTGAAGCAGCAGTGACCGGGGCTGGCAGAGGCAGAGGGGAGGCCCCAGCAGCCCCAGCTCTGGCAGCAGTGTTGCCTCACACAGGTACCCCTGGCTGGCTCTGACAGCCCCCAAATGGACCTGTCTGGCCAGCAGAGTCATCTCCCCATGCTGTCCCTGCGTGCCAGGCTGGCCTGCCCCACGTCCTACCCCGAGCCACCCCACAGGCCCGCACATGACAGTCTGTATGACAACGAACTGCAGTGACCAACAGTGTTTGCTGGAAAAGAGCCTCTTTGGCAGGCAGGGAAGCTTTCCTGCTCTGTGTAAGGCCTGACAGACTCTACAGTAGTTAAAAGGGACAAGCATTAAAGAAAAAGAACTTAAACAGCCCCAAAGTGAAGGGCCTGTAATTTATTTACTCCCCTCAATGAATGCTGGTTGCAAATCACTGTATAAAAATAACTCCTTTCTCCAACTTTTGATCTCTGATATTCCTGTATTTCCCTGGGGAAAATGTAAATCTATGAACTTATTACTAATGTTTCCTGTCCCTGACAGTGGAGCCAGTTGATATTTTACTTGAGAAGCTGGAGAAAAAAAAAAGTAGCATAAACTTAATGACTGCAGACTGTTTCCAATCTTAGTTTCACTTTTCAGATGTAGAGTTTCCATCTTACAACAGGGAGAGGGAGATTTTTAAATAAAACATGATTTAACTTTAGCCAAACTTCCTCCTAGTGTTTATGCTTTTGGCTCGGGGTTTGATCCAGTTAAAGCTGGTTCCCTTTGAAGCAGCCCCGGCTCATCACTGCGCACCGTCACGACGGCTTGGAAATCGTCTGTTCCGCTTCTGGATCCGAATGCCCCAGCCGCTGGCTGCCTCGCTGCCCTCCTGCCTTGCCCTGCCTCGGGGAGCAGCACCCAGCTCCCGCTCACCCACCTGGGCAGCGGGCAGGGCGGGTGATGGTGCGGCGGCACCTGCGCTGCCGGGGCGTCCCCTCGGCTCTGCTGCGGCACCCGGCCCGGCCACCGCAAGCTTGGCTGAAAGAGCAGCTCCATGGCACTGCTGCCCCAGCCACGGTCCTTCTGTAGCCCCAAAGCCACACGCAGGAGCAGCTAGTGGGGAAGTGCAGGACAGGAACTCAGGGGTCCAAAAAATGCTTGGAAAGTGACCAGATTGTCTCACTTTGCTGTGTTCCCCCCCGAAACGAAACATGTTTCTAGTTCACAACAGGCTTGGCTTGGAAGTGCAAGCTCTTTAGTGGCAGCTCTGCTGCCCAGGTACAGAAAAATCTCCAAGCTTGTTTGGCTTTTTTTCCTATTTCTGGATAGAAAAAAATCCCCCCGAAATCTCAGAGCAGAGGGAGGTAACGCCCTGGCAGCGCTGGGAAGCTGCAGCCCAAGCCTGGCTCCTGCACAAACGGCCCCTTCGGCTTCTCCCTCTTGTCCCCATCCCGGAGAGCCCCGGGACGGCTCGAGAGGGACCCGCAGCTCCTCTCCCGCACACTCTGCCCGCCCTGCAGTGCCCTGTCCTTCGGGACTGCCTGTCCCTGTCCCTCCCGGCCCGGGCTGGGAGCTGGGGTGCAGGGACGGAGAGCAGAGGCGGCCCCAGCCCCGCCGCTGTCGGGAGCACAGCAGACGCCGGGCGGGGAACTCACCTCCCGCAGGAGCAATTCAGGCGCTGCTTCGACATCAGCCAAAACACAGGGAATAAAAGGAACTTTAATGGGGTCTAAGTTGAGCTGTGCACCCTGGAGGATTCCCGGCTGCCTCTGTTCGTGTCAGATAAACAGCTCTGTGACTGCAGTAATGTTTAACATCCCCTCTCATTATCTCTCTGGCATCCTGGGCTCCTGCAGGGATTGCAGCCAGGCCCCAGCCACGTCTTCCCCCAGTCCCCATCCTGCTAGCTGGGCTGCAGCAGCAGTAGGACAGCCATCCCACCACTTTTGGGGCCATGGTAGGAGACAGTTGGAAACACCACGCTGTTATTTTCATTTCCCCTCATGGTAAGTACAGCTCGGCACAAACCCACCTGCCAGCCATGGCCAGCCCATGGGGACAGGGCCACAGCAGGCTCTGGCAGCACCCACGGGGTCTAGCAGCACCCACAGCTCTGCACAGCCCCTGCCCCACCCCAGCCAGGCTTTCCTCCACTGATCCTCACATACCTAAATAGGCCAAAGAAGAGAAGGAAAAGCCCAGGGGAGGAAATGGCCCATCCCCAGCAGCCCTCAGTACACATTTCCTCTGCTGAGTGGCCAGGAAGGCCTCGAGTGGATAGTGGGGCCATCTCCATGCAGAGTCCTGGAGCTCTGGCTCCTATTCCTGTTTTCCAGCAGGGAGCCCACTCCGACCCACGGTGATGCATGAAACACATCAGCTGCCCAGGGCTTCGAGCACCCTTTTTACCATATCCACCCGGATCTGCAGCGGGAATAGCCAGAGAGGCCCCTCTTCCAAGGTTGCAGGGTTCTGATACAACCACATGTGGGCTCATCCCCCAGCCGTGGAATTCCCTCTGAGGCCATAAAATGAGCTGTGAGCCTGACTGCATCAGTTTGGGATGAGGGTGTGATTTCCCTGGGAGGTGTGGGACAGCAGCCCGGGAGGCAGGGAGGTGTCCAGCACGCCGGGCCTCTCAGGGCTGCTGAGGAACAAAAGCAAAAATTGCCCTCCCGGGTCCCAGCCGCTGACCCTGGGAGCCACCACGGCAGCAGCAGAGGAGCCGGGGTTCGGTGGGAGGCCTGGGATGTTTGGGCTAATACGAACTGAGGCTTTTGCTGGTGCACTGGTGACTGAGAGAGCTCAGGGTTTCACAGGCACCCCCTCTTCAGTCCCCGAGGGGGCACAGGGAACCACAAGGCATCGGAGAGGTTTTCGTATTTCCCCCAAAGTAAAATGCTGCCTGTGCAGGGGGAGCCGGGAGCAGTGGGTGAGCGGGGACCCCACTGTGCCCGGGGGTCTGGCCGGGGTGCAGCCCCTACCCCACAGAGCCCTGCTGCCAGGCAGGCCGTGCAGCCTGATGCTGACGTGAGTCGGAGAGCTGGAAAGTTTCCTACATACCAGCGTTAGCAGGAATGTTATTTACTGAGCGAGGGAGAGGTCTGACAGCGCAGAGCGGCTCTCGCCGGCTCTTCCCCATGTATGGATGTGGCCCGGTGTTACTCAGCAGGATGCGGCACAGACGAGGCACCGGCGCCCCGGGACGTCTCCCCTCGCGGGAAGCTGCTGTGGGACTGGGCCCCGAGCTGCCGGCTGGAGTCTCGGGGCCGAACGGCACCGCTCACCGGCCCTGGGAGAGGGCCTGGCACGGCCTGTGCCACGGCTGCTGCCCGGGATCCCCTCGGCTCAGCAAGGCTTTGTAGAAGCGAGGGGACACAGGTGGGACGTGACCACCAGCACGCGGCCCCGGGGATGCACCAGGGCGAGGGGAGGCTGCCTTCCCTGGGAGCGGGATGAGGGGAGCATCTCACTGAAAAGAAACTCAAACCCACCCTTTCCCTTAATAAGCCTCGTTCAGCTCAAAGCAAATATTTTTATAAAAGTGGGATTTCACTTCCCATTTATATTTCTGACGTTTGTTGAAAACTGACAGCATGTTCAAAGGGAAACACTGTTTCCCGAACCCCTGGACTTTTCCCAGCCCCAGCGTGGCCCCGGGGAAGCCCGTCCGTGTCCCTCCTGCGCCCGGGGCTGCCCGCAGGCGGGGGATGCCCACCGCCCCCAGCCTCCCTCCTCCCGCTCGGGATAATTATTGGTCATTGAGGGGGCGGATTCTCCTGAGTCACGGGCACATCCGAAGGCTCTGCTCTTCTCCCCGAGGGTTTCAAAGGCTTTGCAAACAGGAATAGGTGCAGCCCCAGAGTTAAGTCAACAGAGCCTCCTCTGCCGGGGGGCACGGGCATGGGCGGTGCACGTCCCAGCCGCCCTAAAAGCCTGGCTGGTGTCCACTGTGCGCGGACAAGCAATTAAACACAGGCACTTTTCTTCTCCTGCCTCCCAATTCTGTTGTTTCCCCCCTCTTGCATTCTCTCACTGCTTCCCCTGCACCATCGTCCCTGGGCTGCTGATATTCCTGGAGCAGCCCCAGCCGGCACCGGCAGCAGGCGGGAAGGGAGAAGCGATGGGATTATTCCTGAGCAGGAGGCACTGTGAGGGTGGCTGAGCAGATGCGAGCGTTTCCCAGCGGTGACTGGCCGGGGAAGTTCGGCGTGACTCATGAGCTTCCCCAGGCTCTGAATCGCAGCATTGTGCTGAGAAATCACAAACAGGCCGGCACCGTCCCGGCACAGCGACATCCTCCTGGGTGCTCGCGCCTCCACAGCCTCCTCGGAGCCCCGAGGGGAGCGATATGGGGAGGAAAGCGGCCGCTTCTCCTGAAGCAGACGCCTCCTCCGATGGCCAGGCTGGGTGCTGTCACCGAGCGCTTTGGCAGCTCAGAGAGCTCAGAGCTCTCATCCAGCCCCTTTAGAACGCCTCTCTGTTCCTTGGCATCCTGGGCAGCAAAGGCACGGCGCAGGCAGCCGTGCATACGTGTGCTCCCTCAGCAAACAAGTCGGGAAAGAAAGAAGCCAAGAGGAGCCTTCTCGCGGCGCCCCTCTGCCAGCACCACACCTCCCCGCGTGCCGAGTACACAGTTTATTTTCCTTCCCATTAAAGTCTCCCCACCAGCCTGGCTCTGGGAAACTCAATTTATGCGCAGAGCCCTGGGTGTATTATTGCTAGCGGGAACAGAGCAGGGCACTCAGCGCGGAGGCGGCCCCGGCAGCCGAACAAGCCGCTCTTTGGTTTCGCGGCGGCAGTGCCGAGCGGGGACGGGAAGTCCCCGTGCAGACAGAAAGTCTGGGGCTCCGCCGCCGCGGCCGGCGGGGGCTCGGGGGCTGCAGCCCCGCCGGGCAGACCGAGGGAACGGGGCTGACCCGGGGCTGGACCCGCAGGCCAGCGCGTGGCCCCAGACCGAGCAGCGGCACCTCCTGCGCATCCTGGGATAACGCTGGGGTTCTTCATGGCACGGGGCATGGAGTCACCCTCTGCCAGCTGGGCACAGCACGGCACAGCTGAAAAACTGGGAGGCTCAAAGGGTGGAGGGATGTGGGAAAGGCTCTGAGCACCCCCAAACCGTGGCCTATCCCAGTGAATGCCCTGGGGACCGGGAGCTGAACACAGGGCAGATCCATGCACGGGGCATTCCCAGCATTGTGCCAGGTGTTTTCCAGCTGTTTCTGTGTGCCTGAGCTGGCGGCACCAGTACCTGCTGTGCTTTCCCCCAGCAGGGCTGGTGCAGCGCAGGGAAAAGCCATGTCCGTGCTTCTGCACAGGATCCCCCCTGGCCTCCACCACCTCCTTCTACCCACTCCTCTTCTACACCCGTTTTATGTGACCTCAGACAAGCTAAATCCCAAATGCCTGGCGTGAGCAGGAGGTGACCTGCCATCCCCACAGCTGGTTTTTCCTTGCTCTGCAAGGTTACAATAGCTCCTTGTTCCTCCGTGCGCCCCACTCCTCTCCTGTATCACATCCTACACGACCGCTTTGCAGTGACCTCATCCTTCTTATTTTCCATGCCTCCTGCTGAAACCAAGGCCACACTCTGTGTCCCAGCCTCTGCCCCACGCCGTCTCATGGGGGTGCCGGACGGGAGGGGGTCTCCAAGTGCTGTCCTGTCCCCCTCGCCCCAGCACCCACGGGGACCTACACAATCAGAGTGCAACCTGGGGAGGTTTGCAATTGTGGCTAAAGGACCATCTGTGAAATCCATTTGCAGCTTTTTCCTGGATTTTTAACCCCTTTATCACCACTTAGCCTCAGGCTGCCCTGGGATGCTGAGCAGCCCCTCCCAGCTCCAGCCTTTTCTCTGGGGAACACAGTGACTCTGTAGGGTGCTGCCCCGTGAGGGACCTCACCCCAGATGTGTTTGGTATCAGACACCTCTTCTATTTCACAGACCAGAAATGCCTTGGAAATCCATGCATTTAGGCTGCTTGGCAGCCCTGCACATGGGGCTTCTCTTGCCCAGGTGGTTTAGGACAGCTTGGCATCTCAGTGTTATTTTGGCTTCTCAACACGGCCCATTTCCAGGGCACAGCGTTTTTTCTTCTTGGGAACCTTTCCTGTGCCCTCTCTGCCCCCCGTCTCTTTCATGTGGTGTTCACAGGAGCCTAGTTTACATGAAGCAGGGGAAATCACCAAAGGCTTTCATCCCCTGGGGCCTGGGACCTTCACACGCAGCCGGGCTGTGGTTAGCCAGAAGAAAACATTTGTGGTAGCCCAGGGCTGGTGAGAAACCAAGAAAGCTGTCCACTTCTGGCTGTGTTCCTCCAGCCCAGGCTGCCGCCCCGGGGAAGGGACTGCCCAGCTGGATGCTACACCAAGCCCAGTCTACTCGTGGGCTGAGGGACAGCGACAGGGACAGGGCCGAGCCTCCCCTTGGGTGCCACCCACTCCATTCCTGCATGCCCAGAAGAGCCTCTTCAGGGGCACACGAACCCGAGTGCCACACTGCCTGTGGCTGACAGTGCCTCCAGGAGGGTGACAGTGACCCTTTGGCACAGTGACCCTTTGGCACAGTGACCCTTTGGCAGGAGCTCCAGGACTTGATTGCTCACACCTTGGCACAGCAGCAGCTGAAAGCTGTTTGCCTCTGAGCTGCCCACTGAAATAGGAGCTTCCTCTTTCTCTGCCCCACTCAGGCATCACCTGGGAAGGGAAGGTCTGGGCTGCCACAACGGCAGGACAAACCAAACCAAACCAAACCAAACCAGACAGGACAGAAGCACCATCCCAAGAACTACACTCCATCTCTGTGGTAGGGGTGCTCCAGGGCAGCAGGACCTCGGTGGGGAGATGCTGTATGAAACCCCCGACCAACCCCTGTGCCGGTGAGTCACAAACTCAGCGATGTTGCAGGTCTGTCCCTGTGTCACCAGGGGAGGCAAACACGGAATCTCTCCTGCGTCCCGCTGGTTAATTATTCTGAGACTTTCATATTTAAAACCATGAGGCCTTGGGAGCCACACAGGCAGTGGGGGTCCACCTGTGACCCCACCTTTTGTTCCTCAGCTGGTGCTCGCCTGGTGCCCATTCGTGCAGCCAGAAGCCGGGGGAGATGTTTTGCTGAGGGCGTCAGCCTTGGAGCAGGGTGGCACATGCCTACGAGCACCAGCATGAGCTCACGTCTGCCGGCAGCGACACAGCCTCAAGTGCCTTAAGTAGGTGTTGAAAATTAGGAGTTTCTTTCAAGAAGCTCTGGGGTGGGAGGCATGGTGTGGCTGCAGT
>VZTI01003341.1:805142-819410 GCA_013397865.1 Struthidea cinerea
GGGCTGGGGCACGGGGGCTCTGGGGGGCACAGGGCTCTCCCCATGGGCACAGCTGGGCACGTGGCCACTGAAATGCTCCTCAGACCCTCATGACCCAAACCTTGGGCTGGGGAGGAGAAGGCAGAGGTGCCTCCATATCAGACAGAGGTTGTTGCGGACACCTGGCTGACTTGGCACTGCACACCCCATGGGAGGTGGGTGGCCACACTCCTCAGTCCTGCTCCAGAGCCCAAGAACTGCCCTGAAACCTGGATACAAGTACTCCTCCATTACCTGTGATGGTGTATCCTCAGGAGACTCCATAACAAGAGCTGCCTCACCTTCCTCTGCTGTCGGAGATGTTTGAGGTTCACAGGTGATGCTCAGAAACTGCCCCTGCATTACTCACTGCCAGGTCCCCACTATGGTGGCTGTGTTTGACAAGTGGGGCTGGGCTGGCTCCGTGCCTCGGGTTCCCCCAAACACATGAAGAAAACCAACCCCTTCCTAGGTGATGTCTGCCGGAAAGGATGATGGGGTTTTCCTCTGAGGGCAGGGTTTGGGCTGGACAGGGATGTGGTTAATGTGCTCTCAGGGAGGTGGCAGGGACCCCGATCAGCCCAGACTATCACCTGGGGCTTGGATCACAGCCAGGAGAGGTGGGAAGCAAAGGTGAGAAATGCGGAGTGCAGAGCCCCTGTGAGACGTGGTGTGTGGCAGGATCAGACCTTCCCCTGGTGTTTCACACAGCAATTCCCACATCCAGCTGGCAGCTCCAGGCGCAGGTCCTGTCACACTGGGGGATTGTGGTTTGCAGGGTGGCGGGATCCCCTGCCCTTGCAGACCGCTGGGGAGGCGGCGATGTGCTGGGGGAGGATGCCAAGGGAGAGTCATTCCCCACACCAGGCCAAGCCTCGGGATTTCTGGGCTGTTTTCCACGCGTTTCCGTGCGCTGGAGCTGTTGGCTCGCAGCGTGACAGCGCAGGCTGTTCCCCAGCCTCGGCGCCTGGCTGCAGCCCGGCTGCTCCACAGCCAAGAGCAATCCCCGTCCCGTCCCTCTCCGCGCCGCCACTCCGCCCCAACTGAGCTGGTAAGAGCCCTTGTGCAAGACGCGGTGCGCGCTCGCCTGCCCGAGGCTGCGTAACCTCGGAGCAGGTGCTCCTGCAGAGCTCCGCGGGCTCCCTGCTCCGCCGGGGCTGCGGCTCCGGGCCCCTCGCCCGGGGCACAGCGAGCCCCGAGGGGCGGAGGAGCATCCCCTGCCTCTGGCAGCGCCGCTGGGGCTGCGCTCGGTGCTTGACCTCAGAAATGCCTCGTGGCCAGGAGTGCCCCCCGTTGTGCCCGTGTGTCAGCTTTAAATGGGAGTTTTGGGTGTTACCCTCTCCTTCTGCGCAGCAGGAGCTTTGGAGTGAGTACTGCTACCGGAGCTGGCAGGAATGTTTTAAAGTAATGCTGTTTCTTTAGAAAGAAAGCTGCAATCAATATGGTGGGGAAGTGGATTTTGATTCATTTCTCTACTTGAAAATATGCCCCCACCATTGGAGCTCTGTAAAAAAATCTCATTTTTTCCAAGTCCCAATGATCTCTTTTTTCCCCATGAAATATAAGCTAATTAAATGCACTTGAAAACATTCTATATGTTCAAAGTGAAAACAAAATATTTCAGAAGTGTCTGAATGAGGGTGGAAGAAGTGACCGAGGCTGATCTAATCCAGGACTTGGGAATGAGCCTTAAAATTTCTTTTTCCCCCAGCTTTTGAAGGGGAAATTTTCAAAACCTCTACTGATCTTCTGTGCAGCCAACTGACCTGGGTGTTGCAGAGGGTATTTGGTGTCGCTTGTACTGCTCTGAAGGTACCAGGCTGAACAGAGTGGGCGCAGCCAGAGACCTGTGGGATGCGGAGATGGGGTGACAGGGACTGGTGTGTCAGGGTCAGGGCCAAAATGTGGCGCCTGGGGCCACATCTGCAGCACTGGGGTCGGGGCAGCAGCTGTCTGGGGCCTGTGGAGGAGGTGGGGGTGGGAGGCAGGAGGGTATTGGGGTCCCTTGGGACACTGGGGTGCCCAGGCAGCGCGGGTGCAGTCCCCGGTCCCCGCTGGTGTGGGTGAGGAGGCAGAGCAGCGTGGGGATCCCAGGGACTTGCTGGGAGCCGTGCTGGCCATGTTGGCTCTTTGTGTCACCAGCAGAGATGCCCTGCTGGCAGATGTTTTGAGGGCCAGCCTGGATAAAAGATGATTGTAAGTGCCGCCCAGACTTGACATTGTTTATTAACAGACATTTTATTGCAACATCTTGGGCCCTTTCCAGGGAGCTGTAGTGCAGCAGAGAGCTCGGTGAAACAGGCCCTGGAGCAGGCTGCAGTACCTGCCCTCCCTCCGGGGCTGCACAGGCAGGGTCAGGGCTGGCCCAGCCGCTCCTGGTGTCACCACTGTGCCACAGCCCCACAGCAGGGCCGGCACTGCACAGCAAAGCTCCTGTCTGAAACTCCAGGTGTATGGGGAGCTGCAGCAAAGACCCCGTGCCTTGAGCTTATCCCCCCAGACCTCTTCCCACGGTGACAGCCCCACTGGGAATCTGGGTGCTCCAGTGCTGACCAGGGCCAGGCTGTGGTGCCTTCGTGGGCCCCAGTCCCATGACCGGGTGGGTGACACCTGCTTCAATATGCACTCCAGCAGGTCAGAGTAGAGCAGATTTGGGGCTTTCCAGGCCTTTCCTGCCCCCTCTTCCCACATGTGTATATCCACCAGAACACAGGCATGGGAACCCAGTGTTGTCCTGGGCTGTGCAGAGGGACAGGTCAAAAGGAGCTAATTCCAGTGGGGAAGGGATGGATCCGACCTGTGAGGACCCTCCCATCTTTGCTGATTGAGATAAACATCCCAATAAACATGGGCTGATGCAATTATCACATGCAGGGAGACACCAGCCTGTCTCCCTCCTGCCTGGGGAGGGGGAGCGGCAGTGGCTGGGGGGCANTTAATATCCAAAGTGGCTGTGATAAGAAGCAGTTGCTGGGGCCGCAGGTGGGAAGGTGTCAAGTCGTACACACGGAGCTATAAACAGTGTGTGCCCATAAACCAGATCAAAGCAGAAGGAGTTTATTTTCAGAAGGTCTGCTTCCTCCACAGAGCCTGGAGACAAAGAGCTTTTGGGGGAAGGGGGGAAGGAGAGGGAGGAAAAAAGGGGGAGAGTTAGAGGAGGGGAAAGGATCGCGTTGTCGGTGCTGATTTCTGCTGGGTGGATCTCACACTCTCAGCAAAGTGAGCGGCTGCCCTGAGGGATGCTGGCTGGATCTGGCAGGTTCAGGGGTGTGAGTACCTGGTGCTCAGGGCATGGTGGTGGCTCGGCCTCCCGCAGTGTCCCTGGAGTGGCTGTGCCCCAGGGGGTGCAGGGCTGTCCCCCCCAGGGCAGAGTGGGCTGGGCTCCTGCGGGCAGCGAGGACAGGGCTGCTCTGGCCTGCCTGGAGCACCTGAGCCGTAAGTCACAAGCCCTTGAGCAAACTATTGTGAAACCTTGTTGGTTTGCAGAGCCTGTCCCTACCCTCCAGCCCCCAAATCAGGGCTCGGCTACTGGAGCGCTGTGGGGGGAAGCGGGTGCCCACCTGCTCCTCGGCCAGGGAGCTTGTGGCCTCTGCAGGCAGGAGGAGGAGGAAACTCAGGAGGGGGAAGGCAGCCACATCAGGTTTGCTGGCAATCGGAGCTCATGAGGTCAGAGAGCAGATGCTGGGGCTGTACCCGGTGCGTGTTAGCTCAGAGGCGTCTGTATCCTGTGCTGCCCGGGCTCACCTCGCCCACTTATTTAGACAGAAAATTCCCACTCCTTTTGCACTCACCGACTCTGAAATGAACCAGATGAAGCTGTTTGAGACAGACTTGTTCAGTCGGGGCTCTAGATAAAGATAGTCCTCTGAATCTCCTCATCCCCTAGTGCAGCTGGGCGCTATAGCTGCAGACCCCCACCACAGAGGGTTCCCAGTGCATTTGCCCCTCCTTCACACTGATGCTGATGGGCTCAGCAGATCAGATCCTGACCACCGTTCTCCAAGGGGAGAGCAAGAGCTTCTGGGTCTGCTCCAGCCCCACCAGCACATTGTTTCCAGCAACACTTTGGTCGCAGAAAGCACCAGACCCATGTGCTCCCTTGCACTTTCACACCCTAGTCCCTCCCAGCAGGCAGGGTGCATCCCAGGGGAACAGCCCACATCAGGAATGGGGTATTATCTGCTCCCAAACTGCCAGCACCTCCTGCGTGCTGCCTGCCCTGCTGGCACAGATCTTTGGGAATGTCACGCTGCGTCTGTAACAGATTTTGCTCCCTCCCAGCAGCATGGGAGCTGTTGTGCTGACCCCACAGCCCTCTGGCTCTCCTGGGGTGGGGTGTGCTGGCCCCTGCCTTGCAGGGCTCCCTCCCATGGGCCTTGGGTTTAAGCCACAGCAATTAAATGCCTAGGTTTTCCAGGACTGCTTTTCCTGCAGCCCCCAGCAGCTTCCTGAGCCTGTCTTCAGGGTGAAGCAAGAGTATTGGGTTCACTTTCCCTGGGAAGGCGGCAGCACCGGTCCCACACCACCCTGGCAGCACCTGCTGCTGTGCTGACCGTTACCTTCCCATTCACAACCGCGGCGAGGGAAACACATTGCATGGCCTTCAAGGGAAATTTCACTCTGGTTTGCACAAATATTTATCCCACCTGTTTCCTGCCTGGGCCAGCTCTGGGCCCGGAGGACGCGGTGGGTCACAGGCAGCAGGGCGGAGGAAGCGGTGGGGAACCGGCTCCTTCTCACACAAAGACCTTTGCTCTGCAGGGCTGTGTGGTTTGCAGCGGCCGTTCCTCTCCGACGGAGGGCCACGGATAGGATATCTGCAGGGTGTCCCTGCATTTGCAGGGGAAGGGCAGGGCGAGGGCATGGGGTGCTGCATCTCTCAGCTGCAGAAGTAAAAGCCCCCCACCTTGTCTTTGGTTTGTTTTCACCCACTCTGGAGCATCTCTGGGGAAAAGTGAACAGACTGGGAGACCATCGTGTATTCCTGACAGGGTGTTTCTAATGGCTGTCACCAGTCTGGTTTTAAAGGTCCCTGTTCCTTCATTTTGAGAGGGCCGTTCTCCGAGGTGAAATGGCTGGGACTTGGAATGGCAGGAAGACTGCCCAGTCTGGATCCCCTTCCCTCCCCACCGTGCGCTCTGGCTACCGCCGAAATGGCTGGCACGGCCACCTGCAGCCGGTCACCGCCAGCCCTCGCTTCGGATGGTACAGAGGAGATGCAATTCCCCGGCACGGAGCTGCAGGGGATGGCGCGGGCACCCGGAGCCGCCGGTGCAGGGGCAGGCGCCGCATCCCCGCCAGCCGCGGGGCACCGCCCTGCTCAGGAAATCCCTGGCTACCGAGCCGGGCGCCGGGAAGGACGGCCGTGCTATTCTTACCCTCGCCCCTCGCCTCCCTCCCGGCTGGCTGCGGGAGACAGGATGGGCTGGATGGCTCCGACGCCGCGCTGCGCACCGTCCGCGGCGGCGAAAGCGGGAGGAGCTCGGCTCCGGGGTGTCCGCCCAATCCCACCCCTAAAATTAGCTCGAACCATCCCGCAGGCAGCTGTTTCCAGCACAGCCCCAGCTCCCTCCGGGGGGCTGCTGCAGCCCACCCCACCTCCCAGTTTCCCCCATCATCGCCGCCTTTCTCCTCTTTTCCCAGCCAGCCCATGATTCATGCGCACAGCTCATGGAGCCTCCCTGGAAAGCCCCGAGGAGCGGCTCAGGGACGCATCTGCGGGCCGGCACTGTCGCCAGCGCCACTCGCCCGCCGGGCCGGTCAGCACCTGCCCCGGGGCAGCATCGTCACCTTCCTGCGCCCACGCCATCGCAGCTTCCACCCCGCAAAGCCGTGCCAGCCGGAGGCACCGTGCCGGGCGGGATGCTGGCAGGAAGGGTTTGACTCATGCTGGAGTTAATGAAAACAAAACTGCAAATAAATAGCATTCGCACCGTTTCCTTACAGGAACGGGCCCCCGTTTCCTATGCCGGTGCTCCTCGGGGTGTTTCACCTACAGGGACTGACCCTGCTGTCATGGAACTGCCTCTGGCGCCAGGGCTGCGCCAGCGAAAGCCCTTTCCAAGTTTATCCTCGGCTGAAGAAAGTGAAGGTAGTGGCTGCACTGGAGTGCCTGTGCTTGGCCGCTGTGAGCAGCCCCCAGACCCGAAGGGTTTAATCACAAACCTGAACCCCAGCCTGGCTTGATATTCTGGCAACCTCCAGCCATGCTCAGTGGAAACCTGGATGCCATTACGGACTTACCTGGGCCGAGTTTTGAGCGAGATAGGCTATTCCTTGGGCAAACATTTCGATTTTCAGTTGGAGGGGAGCACATAGGTTTTACAGAGTGGGTTACATCCCTGCTCCACGCTGTGCCCCCACAGCTGGGGCCGAGCTTTGCTCCACAGCATTCACACCCAGCACCTCTCGCTGCCCGCGCTGGGCCCTGCCAGTCCAGCCAGTCTCTGTCCTTTTGGCAGCCTGTAATCCATGTCCGCAGCTCCCTGGGGAGCGGGCGGGGCTGGGGGATGCTGAGGCGCTTGCAGCGGGGCAGGCAGCTCCACACCCTCAGCGGGGTGCTGCTTTCCCCCAGAATCGCGTCACAGCGTGGATGGAATCAGGATTCAATGTTGGCTTTTCCCATCCTTTGCCCTAATTTCCCAGGTAATTTATTTACCACTCAGAAAAGACTGAATGAGACTCTGACGGCAGAAATCCCCACGGTGTGCTGTGAGAGCAGCCTGACCCAGGGTGGGCTGTCCTGCATCCAGGCTCCCTCCAGGTCCCTTTTCTCTTACCCGCGTGAGAAATCAGGTGACTGAGCGTGCGGTTGCCGTGGGTGTGACACAGCCAGCCCTATTGTCTAAAGCCCCTGCCGAGGATGCTCTTGGTCAGGGCTTCTCTGAGCCTCTTCCCAGGGCCGCACAGCAGCTGCCAGCGGTCCTGGGGAGCAGCAGCCCCCAGGAGAGGCTGGAGAGCCCCAGGCGTTTCCTGCTGAGGCAGCACATTCCCAGAGGGAGGAAAGGTCGTGGCGCTGGGGCTGTCCTGGTTTCCGCTCCCGCTCCCAGCACGGCTGTCAGCTGCCGCAGCTTCCTCTGGCTCCTGGCCAGCCTTTGCAAGGTGCAGCCCAAACCTGGCACCAGCGGTGGTCCCGCTCACCGGCCCCTCGCCCACAGCGTCCCACCCACGCCAGCAGCCACGTCTGATTATTTCTCTCCTGGGTGATTCGGGTGCTGGTCAGGCACAGCTGGACAGGGCGAGCAGTGCCGGCCACTCGCCGGGCCGGACGCGGGTGGCCTCCCGGCTCCTCCGGTGACACACAGCCTGGCGGTGACAGAGACGGGTCACTTCCCTTCGCTTCCCCCCTCTGTCCTTAGTGAAGCACCTTTCCCATTCACCCTCAGCTCCCACGGTGGGGGGAGCGGGGCCAGGGCTGGCAGGTGATGGGAATGATGGAGGGGATGAGGTCTCCATGTGGCACCACAGGGATGCTCTCTTCTTCTTGTTCCTAGACTGCCATTTATATAAAACCGAATTTTGTACCATCCCAATGACCACGTCCATGTAATATATTGCATTCACAATGTGTTTAGCACATCATTTAAAGGAAAATGTGAAGCAGAAGTATCTAGCACAGTTCTTAGTACAAAAATTGAAGCAAAATTAACCAAAACAATCATGTGGAAATGAAACTTTGAAGCTTATTAAAAAAATCAGGCACAGACCTCATTGTGCCAAAACCCCCATTAGCATGAGTCATTTCAACTCTCCTCCAGGGAAAAAACACCGAAATGCTCATGACCTGGTGAAGTGTTTCACTTCTGACTGCCCAGGCAGGTGGGTCCCAGCACCCCAGAATTTCCCCTCAAAGCCCAGGTGATGCTTATTTAGTACCAAGGGAGAAGAAACCCAGGTCAGACCCACCCACCATCCCTGGCCAGTGATTGAATCAGCCACAGGTTTTTCTTGTGTTTCCAAGTATTGAACTTCCCTGGAGCTCAATTTACTCCCAAAGTCCATTTGTGTCATAGGTTTTAATCGTAATTTTATAAGGTTACAGTACAGTAGGGGCTGATAGTCTCTCGTGGTCCCTGCAGGTGGGTGTGTGCAGGGGCTGCCACGGGACCTCCGGCTGCTGCTGGGGCTGGCAGGAGGGTTTATCTCCCTGCTGTTATCACCCGCCTTTCTCCCCAGCAATCAGCCAGGAGCCCGACCTCCTGCAAACGGGGGATTTAATAATCTCTGCAAGTGGAGGGGGCTGAGGTGGGAGGGCTGGTGGGTGCCCACAGCACACGTCACCTGGGGCAGGTGAGCAATGGCAGCCAGAGGCTCTGGGGTGGGGGCCCAGGATGAACCCACTGTGGAGGGTCCCATCCCCAGGCAAGGAAACTGAGGCACACACAGCCCCGCGTTCCAGGCGAGCCTGTGCCAGGAGCTGGTCTGGGACCACACGGCTGCCCCCAGCCAGGGCTTCAGCTCCATCTTCCTGGGGGGAGAAAAGGACTTACCTGAGCTTCTTCAGCACTCAGAGCGTGTTTACTTTGGCTGCGGGTTAATGTATACGGGTTTACTCATCTGATAGAGAGATCACTGGGCAGAGCTGGCCCTGGACAAAGATGTGATAGGTCTATTTCCTGCCTGTTCCAAAGCCTTCAGCCCCGGCAGCAGCACAAGGCTGCCCCTCGTTATCAGCATCCAATCAAAGCATCTGAAATTCAGGCTGAACATTTTTGCATATTTTTCCATCAAACCTCCTGCCTGCTTTGGGAGCAGGTGCTGATGCTGTGTCTTTCCCAGCATTCCTGCCCGAGCACACAGGAGCAGGACGAGCAGCTCCATGGGCAGGCTGGAGAGGAGGGAAGGAGCTGCCACCCTCACAGCCAGGTCAGGGCTGCACCTGGAGGCAAGGACAAACTGCCCAGAACATCCTGCCCAGCTGTGCCCGGCAGTGGCTGCGCCAAGTTCAAGTTCCTGGCTGTCCCCAGCCACACCCTGCAGCCTGACCAGCCCCTCCTGCTCCTGTCCCTGTCCCCATCATCCTCCCCTGATAACACGGGGAACAATAGCGGCGGCAGCGAACTCAGGGCCAGGGCTTAGGGGGCCGAATGGGTGAACCAGGGGAGGGATGAAAACAAACACAGCCAAAAGGGCTCCTCCAGGCCCAAGGCCAGGGCCCTTCCAGGGATTAGGTCCCCTTGAGCTGGGGTGAAGCAAGTGTTTACCAAAGCCCTCGCTGTCAGTCCCAGCCACCCTGTTTGCAAGAAGGGGCTGTGTGCGCCCCACGTGTGCCGGGGGCTGTGGATGGGGCCTCTCCCTGCCCTTGCTCCCCATCTGCACCCCGGTGCCGGCTGTCCCCCACCCCAGCAGGACCTGGCTTTACTCCTGTGCCAGGACAGTGCTTCACCTGCTCCGGGGGGAGCTGGAGGGGGCCGAGGGGTGGCACCCCATGAAGAAGGACTTGCCTACCCCTCCAGTTGCTGGCCATGGCTGCACTCATCACCGGGCCCACCCAGCCACTCTCCTGCTGGTGGGGAGTGAGGTGGGAGTGGGGAGCATCCGTCACACAGCCTGGCAGCTCCGGCCCTGGCTCACACTCCGAGGGGCCGAGCATCCCTTTCCTGCACAGCCCGTCACCTCCACCCGCCCCTCATCCCCACAAGACACAGGCTGGCTCTGTGCTCTCCCCCTGCTCTCTCTTGGCAGATAGTTTGCTGACGTCTTGCAGCCGAAAAGCAGGTTGATTTGAATTTTCCATGGATGGCTCAGAGTCACGGATAATTCATTATTCACACCTCTCTAATTAAGCTGCTGCCCAGCAGGCGAGGCAAGGCTGAGAGCAGCCACATGTCCCCTGGCCAGGGCAGGTCAGCAAGGTCCAATGTGGCTTGAATTTGGGCTGTGGTGTTGCTCACCCTTTGCTACACAAGGGACACAGGGCTGCTTTGATAAGCAAGATCCCGGGGGTGGGAGGTCTGAGAGCAGCGCAGAGGGAAGGGCAGCAGCCTTTTGGGAGTGTTTTTCCAAACCTGGAGCCCAGCTCAAAGTCCTGCCAGAGCCTTTCTGCTCCCGAGGAAGGGCTGGACGTGGCACCAGTCCTGCAGCAGCGACTTGGAACCGTGCAGTCGTTCATTGCCCGCAGAAGGAGCTCGTGAAGCTCGCAGCCAGTTCACCGGGGTTCGCACTCGCTGCCTTTGGCACTGAGGCTCGTCCCGCTGAAATCACAGTCACGGGTGCTACTGCACGTTGTCGTTCCAGCCAGCCAGGGAAGCAGAGCAGCACGGCAGATGGAGGGACTGATGTGAGCGCAAGGCAGCTCCAAGTGGGGAAAGGTGCAGTCGGATGAGCTGGGTTGGCACATTCCCCCAGAGCATCCCCGGGCCGCCGGCCCGCGGGGCTCCGGGCAGGGCACCGGGGGGGACGCGCGTTCCCAGCCCCGCTGATGAGAACTCCAAATGCAGTCGGTGGGCTGCTCTGCAGGCAGCTCTGCGCCGCGAAGGCAGCCAGGGCCATTTTAATCATTTCCAGATTTGTGTGGGAGGTCAGGGCCCTGGGGTGCTGCTCCATGTCAGTTTTATAAACACGGCAGTTTTTCCAGATGGTCTCTGGCTCCAGCCTGGCTAGCAGGTTGATTGGGCCAGACCAAAATAACAACAGGTGGAGAACAGGCCATGACTGCCTGACGCTATCTCCTTTTTCCATCTATTCCCCAAATGATTTTTTCTTTGCAGAAAACAATTAAGTTTTGCAGGGGCAGGGGCGGGAACAGTGCTGGGCTGTGAGCTGAGGCCCCACGCCTTCACTGCATGTGTGAGAGCAGCATCTGCCTTGGCTGGTGAAGCCAGGACAGGGCCAGGACCGGGCTGGGTCCCTGCTCACTGCCGGCAGAGACACCGCCGGGCTTCCAAGCACTCGGCAGTTCTGTGGCTGGAGGATTTTCCTCCATCCTCCCGAGGGCTGCCTGAGTCAGCAGATCGGTTGCATACCATCACGCTCTTTCATTCCCTCCCCTTTTTTCTTCTGAGTTTTACAGCAAGATGAATTTTTTTATCTTTTCTGTTAACTCCCAAGGACATTTAGTGCCAAATGGGCATTGTGGGAGCATGCTGCCTGCACCCCTCACTTCCAGGGCCAAAAGGGAGCCCTGCATCCCAAGGTGCTCTGTGGGTGGCCAGGGTCCATCTGAGGCTGCTGGATCTGGTGCTTTCCCGACACTGCCAATCCACCAGGACCGCTCAGAGCAGGGCCAGCTCCATCCCCTCCAGCTGAGGACCATGGCAGCGCTTCCAAATGGGTGCTCAGAGCCCCAGGGCTGAAAAACCAAACAGCACAGGTCCAAGCTTTGGCTTTGCACAGGAGCACGGCCGTGGCAGCTCCAATGCCCCCTGTCCCTCCCTCACCATCACCCCTGCAGCAATGGGAGCAGCACTGGCTCACTGGGCACGGCTGCCCAGCCACAGGCAGCGCTCGGGGCAGCCCAGGCAGAGCTCGTGGCATGGAGACATCTCTGAGCCCAAGCAATGGAAAAACCACGGCTGTGCACTGGCAACGGAGGGACCTGCTCTCACATAGAGAGCTCTTTCACATTTCCCACTCGCCTTCCTGCTAATGTCTCTCCGCAGGCCAAAGCTTCCCATACAGGGGATGAAGCTTTGGCCAGAGGTTGTAAACTGGTTGTGGGCGTAAATAAAACAGTTGCATGTGCAGCCCTGCACGCCAAGCCCAGCACATGACCCTCCCTGCATCTGCGCCTCGCCCCACGCACGCCGCGGCCCCGCACGTGCATGGGGCCGAGCTGAGCACACACAGGACTGGGGGAGGAAGAGGGAGATTTCCAAGGGCTGGGCTCACAGGGAGGTTTCACACGGCCAAGGGGCCATAGCCCACCATCCCATCTGTGCTCGTGGTGCAGGTCTGTCTCCACCTCCAGCATCCAAAATCCTCAGCAGCATCCTTTCCTCACTCCATAGCACCAATCTGGCATCACGCATCTTTATTTCCTAAACTCAGGCCAAACCTTAATTGGCCCAGCCCTGTCGCTGTGTGACAGCTGGCTCTGACACCTTTCTTCAGCCTGCCCTGATTCCTTCCTATGGAAGGAATTTGTTCCTGCACACCAACTCCAAGGATTGCATGTCCCCCTCTGCTAATCGCACAATCCCAAAGTAACTCTGTATCAAAGGCCTGCTGTGCTGCAATTTAGCATTTAAGTCCAATTTATTCCATGCCTATTAATGGAGAAGAGGCTCCATCCCATGACCAACGCAAAGCACTGGCAGGCAAAGGACCCGGCTGAAATGCAGCCAGGCAGGGGAAGCAGCTTGAGCAGGCGCTGGAGGCTTGGCCAGCGTGGCCATCGTGATGTGCTCGAGGTGGGGGGATCCCGCTGCAGGAATCAGGGCCGGGTTTGTTACTGGGGCACTGGGGGTGTGCCCAGCGGGGCCGGGTGAGTCCTGCCCGGAGCAGGCAGCAGCCCGTTCCCAGCCACCTCGCCCGCTCTGGTGAGAAAGCAGGGGATTAGAAAGGCCTCACCCTGTTTCCATCAGCTCCTAAAATGGAAGTTTGGAGCACTGGGCAGTGGGTCTGGACAGTTTTACTCTCGCAGGCAGGTAGGCAGTGAATCTGGAAACCCTCTGCGTGGTGGGAGCGGTGGCAGCAGCGCAGGGACTCACCTCCCCCAGCCCTTTGTTTAGGAATCCCATTTCTGCCATGTCTAAATATGCCCTAATCCTACAAACACTTCCCCTCCAGGAGAAGGAACAGACCTTAGGCTGATTTTTCTCTGCAGCCCTTTGAACACACCTGAAACCTTGGGATAATAACGAATGACTTGGCTCTGGCATGGCACCTTTTCCCCTTGGATATCACCTTCCTTTCCATAGCTTGAAGGTGCTATCAGCCCTGTTTGCAGGTGGAAAAATGGAATTGTGTTTCAGTGATGGAGGAAGCCTGGTCTGAGCACTGTCACTGCACGATGCCAAGGGCAGATCCAGCACCAGGGTGTTGGGCACAACCGTGTGCACTCAGAATGTTTTGACAGGTTAATTTTGTCCAGATGTTTTTTCGCCTGTGGATACCTCTCCCACTGGTGCCAGCCCAGCTCTTGCCTGGCCTCCACTGCCTGCAGATGGTGGCAAAACCCCCCACAACCCCTCAGCCTGGAGCTCTGGAGCCCAGGGAAGTGTGGCTCCGGCTCACCTTGGGCTGCACCTCTGCAGGGCACAGCGTGTTTGCCCCAACAGTTCCTTCTGTTGGCACTGACATCCTCCTGGATGCTGACACCCAGAAAGAGCTCTGGCAAATCCTATATTTGCACAACGCACAAGGAAATTGTTTGTATAAAATCATTGGGTTTCTTTGGAGGATTTGGAAGTTCAGTGACCTGACAGGCTACAGCCAGCACTACAGGAGTTCCAGCTGGAAGAGACATGCTGTAGATTTTTCTCTAGAACAGTGTTGGGTGGAAATTGCATCACTTGGGAAAAAGAAACGGGGGGGATAGGGAAGGAAAAAAACCACTGTATTGGCGATAGGGACATTGGATAGAAAAGGACCCCAAGGCCATATGAAGCCAGGAGCAGCTCAGGCATCTTCAGCTGCCCGGCAGTGCTGCTCCCACAGCCTGGCACAGGGACAGGGACCAACAGCCAGCAAGCACCACGGCACTGCTGTGCCCTGGCCCAGAGCTGGGTACATCACGCTAATATTTCTGCCTTCAGGAGCACTCTCGCCTGGGCCCTGTGCTCCCACGGATATGTCACGCTCCAGAAGAGCAAAGTCTTTAACTTGGCAGTTTCTGGACAGTCTCTCTCCCTGGCATCCACTTTTTATTATCGTCTACGCAGGCAGTTTGTTTCTAAAATTAATGCACTAAAACTGCACACATACGTCCTGGGGGATGGGGCTCAAACACCAGCAGACGTGTTTGGAAGTGCCAGGATGGAAAAATGTCTCGGATGCCATGTGAAGGTCCTGCTGAGGGAGCGCCGGGAGCAGGGAGGGCTCCTGCCCCTTGGCTGTGCCAGGAGGGCACAGGGGGTGTCAGCTGCCCACAGAACGTGGTCATGCACACGCTGCACACACGGAACCTGCCCAGCGCAGGCCCAGCCGTGCCCGTGTCCGTGCCCGTGTCCATGCCTGTGTCTGTGCCCGTGTCCATGCCTCTGTCCATGCCTGTGTCTGTGCCCGTGTCCATGCCTGTGTCTGTGCCCATGCCCATGCCCGTGTCCATGCCCGTGTCCGTGCCCGTGCCCATGCCCGTGTCCGTGCCCA
>VZTI01003342.1:0-21065 GCA_013397865.1 Struthidea cinerea
CCCCCTCCGGGCTGGCAGCGGGGGGAGCAGGGGAAGGGGACCCGTCCTCCCCAGCGGGCGGGGGCTCCGCGCATCCCTCCCGCCGGTAATTAGGGGAGAGAAGAAGTGACAACGGGCACATCCCAGTGCAGGGGGGAAGGGAGCACACACCCCGGTTACTCCCCCAGGCGAAGCATCCCCAGGGAGACAAGTCATGGAATGGTTTGGTTGGAAGGGACCTTAAAGCTCATCTCATTCCAGCCCCCTGTCACGGGCAGGGACATCTTCCACAACCCCAGGTTGCTCCAAGCTCTATCCAACCTGGCCTTGGGCACTTCCAGGGATGGGGCAGCCACAGCTTCTCTGGGCACCCTGTGCACACCTGAGCCCCCAGCTGGCCCTGTGGACAGGGACAGAGGCCACTGCCCTGAGGGCAATCCACAGGCTGGCAGGGCTCTGGACAGCCAACAGTCCAGCCACTGGACTCTCACATGCCCAAGTCAATTTAGAAATGCACGAGTCTAATGATGGTCACACGCAGATTGTTGGATGCTTTGGTCGAGTCCAGGATGCGCTGGGGAAGGGAAAGGGGCAATTGGTTCTGGGAGAGGTCCAAAATGGAAGAGGATGTCCCCCTGCCTCAAAGGACAGATGGCAACGTTGGACTGAACTGATCCCAGCTGGAGAAAACTGGATACAGGCCAGCAAGCAATACTCTCACTGGCCTCCCAGATGGAAAAGCAGGGAAATAGTTACCAGGAAATAATAATAATAATAATAATAATAATAATAATAATAATAATAATACGGCTAACCAGGGATAGCACTGAACTTTGATACCCCATTGGCTTAGAGGGCAAAGTGCTGTCCCCAGGTTGTGGACCCCCTGCTCCCAGCTTATCACCTGAGGTTAAAACAAGGCCAGTTCTTTCCATGGATCAACCCTGGTCTGAAGAGAAGGAAAAGTGACATTTCTGAAAGTGGGATAGAGAAGGGATTGCCTGGCAAAAATTGATTGTCAGTGTAAAAACTCAGCGCCCTCACCTGGGTGGGCAAAGAAGTGCATTTGCAAAAAGAGAGCAAACCTGACTCAGTCTCAGCTCCAGTAATTTGGGAAAGGGAAAGGGGAAAAACCTGTGCTTGGAGGGGCAGTTGGCACCAGTAATAAGGAAGATGGGACGAGCTGATATTACCGGAAGGAGAATTGAAAGCATTTTATCTCAGCAGGACATGTCTGCATATTTGGGTATTTTTTATTTTATCAACCTAGTGGGGGGTGCAGTTGGAATAAATGTTGGCAAAGTGTGCAGAAAAAGAGGACAATTCACTCTTTGGGGCAAGACCCTGGGCCAAACTCTTTGCTGACTATATCTAACTCCTTAATCCAGATTTCTTTGCAGGCAGAGGGCTGGAAGAGAGAGCAAGGAGGGACAGCTTTGCTGGGTTGGGGCAGGGGGGTGTGAATATCTAAGTGCACCTTTTCTTCCACATGTCTATCACGGTCTTCTGCTGGTCTCAGGGAGATCTGAGAAAATAATGATCACAATAATCATCATCATTGCTATTGGATTGAAAGTCAGCAGTTTGAGTCAAATTAAAAATCTAGCTGTGGAATAGGGGGGCTTCTCTTGAGATCCTTACTCTTAGAAGGGCCTGGACAAGCCAGCTGGATCCTGAATCCAGGCTGGATGTGGTTCAGGAAAGGAGCTGGAGCTGGGCCCCTTGTACGGCTACATCTGCACAGCTCTCCAGCAGAAAGGGGTGTGACACAGCCCGTTTGGGGACTGGCACCTCTTCCCTCTTTGAATTAGCAGCTCTGCCTTTGCAGAATATTCCGTGCTTTATTGTCCCTTCAATCCCCACCTTGGAAGATGAGAGGTGACATTGCGGAGAGCTCTGTGCTTGGAAAATGACTTTCAGAATTACGTTCTGGCAATTTGAAACTTCCGCTCTCTCATCTTCAGCCTCTTGGGGCTTTAATGGGAGACAGCAAAGTGCCTCTTCCTCCTCCCCTCTTTTCTTTTCCTCCCCTGTTCTCCGGCAGCTGCAGCAGCCGGGATTCAGCAAGGTCACTCAACTCCATTGCTGCCTGCATGCAGGAGTTCTCAAATTAGGGGGTGTTGGGAGCAGCCTGTTGAGATGAAACAGCCTTCACTCAGCTCCAGCAAGCAAGGAAACAAAACCCCTTCACAGTGGCTCCAGACTGGCTCGCCTTCCCTGAGCATTATCTGGAGGAAAAGGTAAAGGCACAGAGGAACAAAAAGCAGGATAAAAAGAGTCCCTCCTTGAGCTGCAAAGCTGCTGTCTCTTGTCTAGCAGAGCAAGCCCCAAAATTTGATTAGAGCTCTTGTGGCTGCAGCCGCCTTGTCCACTCCTTGGTGTTTCCATCAGCATCTCACCCTGGTTCTTGTTTTCCCAAAATTCCTGCTGCTGTCTCCCTTTCCCCCCCTGTTCAGCAGTGAGGTGGAGTTGGCCTCGTCCATCCCCCGGTCTTGGAGCACAGTGCAGAGATGGGAGCTCACCCCTGTGGGCTCTGAGCTTGCCAGCAAGTGGGATCCTCTTCCCAGGTGCCCCTTGCCTTAGTCCTGTGCGGGCGTTAAGGGGAGCAGAAGAGAACACAAATGGGAATGGAGAAGAATCACAGAAACTCCACTAATATCTGGGTGGTTCCCTGCTGAGGGGCCTGGGAAGCCATGTGGCTCACACAGAAAGAGACCAAAGGAAATACCGTTCCTTTGTAGTCTGATTTCTGTTGATGCACTGCCAGACTGGGGGGGGTTGTTGTTCCATGTGTGCAGTTTTGCATCTGAAATAAATAAAATCACCAAGATATTTCTCTCTGTGCCCCAGCACCATCTCACCAACAGCCTAAACATCTCCCCCAGCCCATGGCAGCCCTGGCTTTTCCACAAAGAAGGGGATAGCTCCAATTATCTGTTGACTGTTTTATTCCGTCTTAAATCGCTTTCATGGCTGTGTGAGGGAAAGCTGGAGAAGCCGTATGCAGATATTGTCAAGCTCAACTTGATAGGTACTGTCAAAACTGCCAGAGTGTGGTGACAATAAACATTTTAGCTGGCTAACAATTTGCTGCAAAAAGGGTTGACCCTGAAATCAAGTTCTGCTGTAATGAACACTTTGTCTCTAAATATTTGCATTTTTGCTGACAAGGTTCACTCTCCAGGAGATTTCCTCCACCCGTGAACAATCTGCCTTCACACGAGATGCAGGATGGATGCGGTTTCCTGAGCCAGTTCCTTATCTGGCATGAAGGAAGGATGAGCACATGCCCAAAATCAGCAGAGCCACCGTGGATGGGGGATGCCCAACCAGGGGAGTTGCTCAGCTCCAGGGTGCTGATCCCCCTCACTGAGGAAGCCCTTTTCTGTCAGGTTCTGCGTGGCAGTGCAACGCTGACAGCCCAGTGCTGGAATCAAGGCTTATCCTCGTTTAACAGATGGGGAAATTGAGGCACATGGTGATTCTGGATCGTATTTGGACTGTCTTTGCTGAGCTGGAGACAGAGCAGCCAAAAAAGAGGCAGCTGGTGCAGACTGCCTGTTATCCACAGCTGCCCCAATCCAGCTGTGAAGGAGGAGGAGGAGGAGGAGGATGAAGCCATACTGGAACTCTCAGCAACTCCAGTTTGGTGCTGCACCTGCTCCACTCCTTCAAGCACATGGAAAGCTGGGGCTATCCACCCTCAGGAGCTGCTGCCCTGAATCTTCCTCCATCCTCTTCAAGGTGGTTTGACCAAAGTTACAGAGAGACTCTCAGGCAGAGCTGAGAGCCAAGAATCATCTTCCTTAGCCCCAAGGCCAAAAGTCAGGCTGGCTCCACTGTGCAAGCGATGAGGCTCAGAGTTCTCTTGCCACAAAGGTTTATGTGTTTGAGAATTAAATCTCCCAGGATAACTCTGTCCTGGCCACCGAGGGCTGATCGCCACCTTGGTGGCCATGTTTTTGTCTGCTCCTATTAATGATGGGCAAACAACTCTGCCTAATTCCCCAGGGACAAGGTGTCCAGCCAGGATGGGGGGGGGATTTACCTGCTCAGGGCATCTCTGTGGGATAAATGTCTCCAAGCCTCACCTGGCCAAGTCAAGAACCTCCTGTGCTCTCGATCATCACAGGGAAAAGCTGCAGAGTTTGATCCCACAACCTCCAGGACGCTGCGTGTGGGAATGTCTGTTGGCTGCAAACAAGTGGGTCAGTGCATGGCCTCAAGTCTCCCATGTGACGTTTGTCCCCAAGTCGGGCATGGGACAGAGAAACAGCCAGGGCAGGTTGCTGCTTTCTACTTTAGGACTTCAGCATCCCAGCTCCATTGCTACAATCAATCCTTAACACCAGGGAAAAGTCCCCCACTGGACAGGTTTTCACACAGAGGGAGGAGATGTGAATTTCATTTCTACTCCTGGAAATTGTTTGGCGGTGGCTGTGGGAAAGTGTCTTCATCCATTTTCCCTCAGACACCTGTCTTCTCTATTTCGAATAAAAGGTGCTCAGAGCACACCCTGCCTTTTACTACAACAATTAGTAGCTGTGCTCACGGGGCTGGGGCTGTGATTTGCTTGAGACCCCTAAATTCCTAGGAAAGTGCACAATAAATTGTAATAAAACTTCTCACTGCTGCAGGAAACTGTGGTGGGGGGAAAAGACAGAAAGAATCCTTACAGGTTTGCAAAAAAGACATAAAGGGAAGGAAAGCACAGCTTATTTCATTTTTATCTCCCTTTCCCCTCCCTGCTGCAAGGAAAGGCAATTTTCACTAGCACAGTGTTGTCGTTTTGCCGAAGAAAAATTCACAGTTTTGGCCAGAGAGGAGTATTTTCTTTCATTTTTTTTCACTCTATGGATGTCAGAGAGCTGTTGCATTTCTGGCAGTAGCACTGTGCCTTGGAAGGCATCCGGACTCCCACCTCGATGCTCTCTGGCTCTGCCATCCCACATGGTGCCTCCTCGCTGGGCTCAGCATGGCCCTCACCTCCCAGGGCAGGTCCCTTCAGCCAGGCCAGCACTGGAATGATGAACATTTCAGAGCATCAGCCTTGGCTGGGAGATTTTGGCACCAAAATACAGCAAAGTATTACAGAATTACTGTGCTGGCGTGAGCGGGCAGAGCTAAACACAGAGTTCTTAATTTAAAATGTTCAGTGAAATGTTCAAGGTCCTAAATGAGTAAACCAGGCACGAGCATGGTCATTATTACCAGTGAGAGAACCAGTGCTTGCTCTGCCCACATGAGCCCCATGAGGAAACATGAGTGATCCCCCAAAAACCAAAACTTGCTGCAGTTGCCCCATACAAACACCCAGAGAGGAAGAGGTGTAGCCACATCCCGCAAATCTTCTCCCTATGACCCCGCTTTACATCTTTATTCTGATTTCTTCCTCGTGCGTGTTGTTACAAGGGAGTAGCTCAGCACTGGCAAACATCATCATCATCCTCACAGCCCTCCTGGGCTTCTCCTTCTCCTGGTGGACAACCTAAAGCTACTCCTGGTTTTCTTCTCCATTATAAACTCTGGGAAGAAAGCACCCTGGTTAAAGGCTGCAGGCTGAGTTCTTCCGTTCTCCATTGACTCCAAAGACACAATTTTCTCCCTTTCTTCTTCTTCATCATCTCATTCCCTGCTCTCAGGCACAGGAAAATTACCACAGCTCCGAGACACACACCATGAGCCCCTTGCCAGCTGAGCTGTTTCACCCTGTCCTCGTCACAAGCCGTGCTGGGAAGCCCAGAAAGCACAAGGGAGGGATAATTAACAGTCCCGGCACTGCCTTGATAATTAATACCCTGCTAAAAGGAGCACTTGTCAGGTCAGGGAGCAGAAGGAGGGGTGGGAAAACAGACAGGCAAAAATCAAACCTGAGCAAAGGTTTGCTGTGAGAAAGGGGTTGGGACAAGGGGCAGGAGGAGCTGTGGGGTGCAGGAGGATGGGGATGGTGCCTGTGGCTGTTGGACAGGAAAGTAGGTGCTTCACCCCATCAGTGACCGTCACAGAGCTTTCCTATGCCGCAGGGCCCCCTCCCATCCTCCCTTCAGCACTAATGGGCTGGGAGCCAGGAAAATCCTGCAGCCAGCAGTACTCTGAGCCATCCTGGAGCAGAGAATATTCACCCCTCTGGGGCGGTGAGGAGGCCTGGGGGAAGATTCCCCCAGATTTTGCTGGTTCAGTCACACAGCGAGGCTGAGCGTCCAGTGTTGGGGCTCCCTGCCAGCTCATGGTGCAGTTCTCCGAATTTAAGACGGACTTCACCATTTGGGGACATCAGAGTCCACCTTTTAATTGAGGTTGTAGAAGGAAATATCAAAGAAAGATAAATAATTCCGTGAGAGCAACGGGAAATCTTGAAACCTAAACTTCATAAATCTAAACTCAATAAATCTGAGCAAAGGGAAGCGTAAGAGAAAGGAGGATGATGGCCAGGGAAATGTGGGCTTGGGAATCTCCTGCAGGAGAGGCTTCTGGACAGCTTTGGGCACACAGGTTTGCTCTTTTTTCCCTTGGTCCCATCACCTGAATGATCAACAAAGTTCCTCTGCACAGGCTGTGTTTTGGCCCTCTTGCAACAACTGAGCTAAACCAAAAGAAAACCCAGAGCCATGGCAAGGGGTGAGAGAAACAGAGGAACGCTGGCAAGGGAGAACAATATGTTTCCAGACAAGATTTAAAAAGAAATGTTTTGTTAATACCAGTTTGGCGTCACACTGTCATAACACCATCAAAATGACGAGCTGCCACCGCTAATACGGCTGTTTAGGGAATGTGCAACGTGAACAAAAAGGCAATTCGCTCGGAAACAACCCGGGATGAGTCTATACTCTAAGAAAACGGAGAAATGCTGCAATCCAAGACAGGACCAGGCAAATGCTCCGTGATTTCTGGTAACTGTGATGCAGGCAGGGACCAGAATCTCTCAACAGCATTTGCTCCTTGTTTTCCACGGCCTCTCAGGCTTTGCTGGGATGATCTGCTCATAAGAGAGAAACAGTTTAAGGACAGCTGTTCTGGCATTAATTAAAGCGCCCGACAGTTCTTTCCTAATAAAATCACTTTTCTTCTAAGGTCTTCTTCCCCAATTTGTTTTAATACCTGTCCCTAATTAAGTCCAGTGAGAGGAATTCACCACTTCAAATGAGTTAAAAACGGATGTTCTCAAGGCACCTGCATCTGAAGAAACTTATTTTTGAAGTCCATGAATTAAATTGAGGGGACATTTTCAAGCTGATCACTCCCTTTTGATTAGCACAAACGAGCTGCTCCGCCAGCGCTGTGTTAAAAATTGTCACACTTGCTTTTCCGGCTAATTTGGAAAGAGTTCAGCTGTTAGGGTGCTAAATAGTCACATTGAACACTACAGACCCGCAGTGCATTGAGGCCGAGTCCTTCAAAAAGGAGATTGAGCATCCCATCACCTGAGGATGCCCCTCTCCACGGATAGCTGTGGAAACACGCTGCCCAACGGCGCTGACAGTGACTTGTTGACCAACAAAATTCTGGCACAAGCCCCGCGTACCAGCCATGGCAACCGGGCTGGGAGCGTGGCAATGGCAGCTGCTACGCACAGAACAGCGCTCTTAAAAATATCACGGCTGAAACCCATTAAAGAAAACAAAAATAGAAAATATGCAAGAAACCGAGGCTGTGTGTGAAATAGACACCGGGAAGGATGCTCGGTACATTTATAACTATAGCCTGCCCCAAATTTTCCTGGACTTTTAGCCCAATGCTTCTTCACTCCAAGCAACCCAAATGGGTTTGTTTTTTTAAATCAGAAAATGTCAAACTTCCTGCCTTTTTTTTTTTAACTATTGCTAATGTGATCAAAATTGAGAGCTGACCTGTATCAGACTAAAAGCAGAACAGTGGTATCTGCTGATCTCCCAGGCTTCTCCAGACCTGGTTCACAACACATTTTTCCCTCTGTGTCATCCCTTTAACCCCGGCCAGCTCCGTGGGCTGCAGAATTGGAGGACAGGGTGTGAAGGGAGAAGCTTGTTGCCTCTCTCCTCCCAGCACAGTATAAATCTGATAGAAAATGGCTCAAAGCCTTTCTGAGGGGAATCTTCAATGATAATTTCCTGCCTCTTGTCAGAGTCTGCAGTAAAAGTGATCAATCAGTGAGGGGTGATATGCTGGGACAGAGCCTAAGCTCTTTGAAAGCCACCCCACCTCCAGCTGAGCCTTGGGAGAGCCAAATCCATTCCTGGTGTCAGCCCAGCCAAGCTCACAATTCTGCAGGGCAGGTTTGGGCTCTGCTGTCTCCTTACGTCAGGCCCCCGCTCCAGGAGCTGGAGAGATTGCAACCAAGAATTTACTCACGGAAGAATGAAAAACTGCCCTGTTCCATCTCTTCCTTCCCACCTGCTGGGTTATATCTCTTAAAACCTGAAAAATAAGGCAGAAAGATTGGCTCTGAGAGCTTTGACCCATGAGTTGGTTTTCTCATATTGCTAAAAGCTGAGCATTCAAAAAAAAAAACCAACAGAAAAACCAGCCCAGCCTTTGCAATCCGGGATGAATTCCCTATGTTGCAGCAGATCTGCACGGTGGTAGGCTGGCTCCTGCTGGAGCTGGGTGTTTGCCATGCTTTCCTAGAAAAGCTCTCTGCCACTCTCCCTGCAACATTAATTCCGAACAGCAGAGATGGAATGAAATGTAGGTTTGAAAGCAAGCCATGAGGCAGGAAGCAATATTTAGTTTTCCTCTCCCAGAGGTCTCACCTGTGTTGGCACTGGTTTAAAGATGTTAGAGTGGGATTAAGGGGCTAAATCAGAGATTTTATTAGTTACAGGAGCCCGTTTTCCTTGTTAAATAATTGAATGCATGCGCTTAAGGCGAAGGCCTAGGCTGGCTGGTGACTCCAGGCTGAGCTCTCACGGAGGATCAGCTGGAGTTGGCAGCACCAGTCCCTCTGTGTAGATACCTGGATTTCCTTTTATCTGGAGTAGACACTGTGAACATCAGTTCCTGGAACATTTCTGACAAGGACTTACATGAGGAGATATAAAGGTTCAAAATTCCTTTAAAGGAAATAATGTTTCTTCTGAACAAGAACTAAACAGGAGCTGAAATTGTGTCTTCATAAGGGTTTTTTGTTTGTTTGCCAAATCTCTGTCCAGGATGAGAACTCAAAGGTTTGATTAGGTTCAGGTCTTCATGAGACATTGGCCAGTCCAGGAAAACAAAAAGATGAGAAATTTGCAGCAAAACCGTTTTTAATTATTTTTTAACTATTCTGCAGATTTAATAAATTAAAATACCTCTGCAAATACTCTGAAGCTTTTTCATCTCTGATAACATTTGGTACCTTATCACTTCTAACTGCGCTACAGAGGAAAACACGTTATTATGGATTTTGTGGTAGATCCTACAATTTATCAGCCTAAAAAGATTTCCAAGCAGCAGAGGCTTTCTATGTAAGTTAATATGTCACAGGCCATCTATCACCCGGAGTTTGCTGCGTCTGCATTCCTAATCAGTGACTTGACACCTTGAGTTAGTGAACACTTAAAGGTTATATCCGTGCTAAGCGATGTGGCCACAGCGTTTCAGCCTCCAGCAGGGGACCCTGGGCACCTGGGTCATTCTGGGTGTCCTGCACACGTGTGCACCACCATTTCCTCACCCGAGCACGCGTCGCTCTCCACACGAGGAGACACGGAAACACCCCAGGACTCAGTTGGTGGGGAAAGCCTCCGACTTCCAGGATACATAATTCCGTTCTGCCTCCTTCCCCTCTCCCTGGGGCCAGGGTGGAGATGCCTGTCCTTGCAGGCATCCATCACGTCCCGCCCTGGTGGTTCTGTGCTGGCTTCCTGGCCATCTGCCGCGCTCTGTCCCAGCGGCGCTGCCGCGGCTCTGGGTGAAGGATGACAGCAGATACGGGGTGTTATGGGTTCTGGGAGGCTTCACATCACTAAACAAATGTAATGAATATATATGATTTCATTTCCCCCCCTCCGCCAGACGCATTTCTACGCTTTGGTCTCATTGATGTACTGCGGCTTCACTCTGTATAGTCCACACGAGCTCCACGTGCCACGGGTGGGAGATCTGTGAAGTCAGAGCTTCAGGTGAGAGAGACCCTGGCACCGCATGGGCATGGCTGTGAGCTGGAAACGTCATATATCCCACTGCATCCCTGTCCTGAAAGCTGCAGGGAATGCAGCCTCCATCCCATTCCATCCCATCCGCCATCTGAGCACCTCAGAGCACGTGAGCTCGCGCTGTGTGGTGTACGTGTCCTGCAGACTGGAAACATGAGAGCAGGGCAAGTGTTTCCAGACACGTGGCAGACTCCGGGGAGGGACGGGGATGCCCGTGGGCAGGCACTGCCTCCACCTCAGCAGAGGAGATGCGTCTTTCAGCCCATGACAGATTTACTCCTACGACCCAGCGAGCAGAGGTCGGAAGACCCTGACAGGAAACAAATGAGAAATGGCATCTTTCAGAAATTCCTGCAGTAGTTTCTTCCCCCTCTGGCTGCTGCATTTCTCCCACCACGCAGATCCATGGTGAATGGGCCAGGCAGAGACCCTTTCGTGCCTGGGTGCCAACCGGGGTGTCTCCCTGGGGCTTCCCAGTGCCTGCTCTTGGCCATCTCCTACCTGCTACAGCCTGAAATGCTACTCAAACTTTACACACCATTGGGACAATAATTTGTAGAACCATCTGCCAGCATCCCCCATTGCTCCTGCTTTGGCTCCTTACAGCTCCTGCAGCCTCCGTGCCTGTGTCTGAAATAAACCAGATCCATTAAAAAAAACTTTGTCCAGAAGCAGAGACATGGTGCAACTCTGCACGCTCTTGTTCACTCTGTCAAAGCCCCCAACCCCTTGAGGCCACTCATCTCAGCGAGTTGTTACGGGTCCCTGTCCCAAAGTTGGGCTTGGGAGCCCTTAGCGTGAGGCAGCACATGTAGGGGTTCAAATCCTTGCCACAGGGAAACGACGGAATCCTTTTCCCCCTAACTCCTCCCATTTGCTTTCTAAAATGTCACCAGTTACGAGGGGTGAATACGTTTAAGTAATTTATTTTATCCACTTACGACAAAGAGGGTGAACCATCAGTCAGAAAACATGGAAAGAGATGAATTAACTGAGCGAGTTTTTTTCGCTGCTTAATTGTTCCAGAGAGGCAGAGTTCTGGGGAGGATGATGAATCATTGTTTAGGAAATATTTCTTCCAAGAAGATGATTTGAAAAAATACATTTATAATTTATTGCAACCTCTTGCTTTGTCAGGGAACAGCAGCCAAAGGCAGAAAGTTCCTCCCTCCCCCGTTCTCCTTCCCTCAGTTCATTATCGCTATAATCTTATCTCCCGTACCCTCTCCTCACCCTTTGAATATTACATCTCCTCCCGCTTGTGTGAGGAGGTGTAGCCGTGTGCGGGGAGGGGGAGAAGCCGTCAGGGAGGGAGGGGGAGACTGGGAAAAATCGTCACATATTTCAGGCTGGCTCTATTTAAATGAGTTTGGGATTGTGCTTCTCTGGAGCAGATGGCCCTGGAGATAATGATGCCTGAGCAGCGGAGGCTGGAGCCCCTCTCTCCTGTTGCCATGGTAGGCCATGGGGCTGAAATGGATTCTGCTTATTAAATTTGCGAGCTCTTGTGTACTCAGGATGAATGGCGTTCAGTCATAAAGAGGCCCAACCTCCTAATGTGGCTGGATAGTTTTATCTTGGAAAGCCAGGCACTCTAACTCCGCCAGACGAGGGGCTCATTAACCTATTAACAGCAGCCGTGGAGGAGTTCAGCCCACAGGGGCTTGGAGTGGGGTTTTCCAGGAACGTGCCCAATGCTGGCGTCCTCGTGGCGTCAAACCTGGCTGAGGGCAGTCAACCATCCACTCAAAAACGGGAGAGTTTCGCTCAGCACATTTCCCAGAGGGGTTTGTGTGGGATCTAACACCACAGAGCCCATCAGAGCTCCGATGCTGCTGTTAGCTCCAGTAGGAATAGCAACAAGAGTTTGGGGTTGTCCAGGCCAGCGAGGCTTGCACGGAGTTGCTGCTTGGCCTCTGATTTACAACACAACCTCTGCTTTTCAAATGAAGATTACACAGAAAAACTTACAATGCACCTTAAAGCCACAGCAAGAACTTGGTAGGACAGAGATCACACTTCGTGATAGAAATTGAAGGAGAAAATGGAAACATATGGGATTTAGAGGACAAGTTTCTTTAAAAAAAAAAAAAGATAAACAAAAAAAACAAAGAAAGGATTGGTGCCTTCTTCTCTGACTTTCCTGTAGGACCAGCCTTGGCTAATGCTCAAAGTGATAATGCTCCTCTGAGAGACTCAAAACATTGCAGATTAAATAGAGCAAGCTGAAAGGCTTTACCTGAAAAAATTCTTTCTTTCTACAGAAAATTGTGGGTTTGGTTCAAGTAAATATTTATATGTCTGTTCCAGCCATGCCAGACAAACCTGGCTATTTCCAGAGCATTGGAAACAGGTGTTTCCTTCCAGTGGCCCTTCCACACAATCCTTTCACCCAGGTTCGCTTCAGATGACATGCTGAGACTTAAAATAAAGAATTAAAACTTCTTTTTTAATCAGTGGAAAAGCAAGTTTACTGATGATTTGAAGTGCAGCATGGTTGGGATTTCGTTTTCCACTGCTCTCTTTACGCAGAGCCATGCCAATGGCTTGGAAGAATGGAAATTTGATCTGCAGTGAGACAACGTCTGTTACATTCTAATGCTGTTAACTTTGATTAACCAGAGGTGGTTAAAATAGCACTGCACTATATTTAGTTCCATGGCACATTTTTTTACATGTTATTATGCAAATTTTCGCATGGGCTTTATTTCAAATGCAACCCAACTCTCTTTTCTTCCCCTGCAATCCTGCATGGCCAACAAAACCCACCTGCCTGAGCTGTGCTGCGTGGTTTCCCCGCTCTGGCAGCATCCACCAACCTTGTGATACGAAATAATCACATCAACGGTTGTCAACACTGGACCTTTTTTCCCCAGAACTAACACAGAGGTGAGGACTGTCTGCTTTTGGGCAAGTCTTCCCACTCCAAGAGAAGAAGTCAGAGACCAAATGCTGGCAAATACTTCCCTGACCCAATGATGGGCTTGGTGTGGGCTGGAGCTGTGAAGGTGCTGGGAGATTTTCTGAGGGAAATACTTTCCCTCCCAGCATTGGATAGTGTAGGTTTGTTGGAAAGGGAAGAATTCAAGGAATGGAAATTGGGATTCTAGATCTTCCTTCTTCCACAAAAGGTGAGCAGGGAGCTTGCCCTCTTTGAATCTAAGGGCATCTTGGCAGGTAACTCCAGAGTCACACAGAAGGGGCTGGAAATAGTTCTAAAAATCCTCCTCAGCTTCCAAATCCCTCATCACAGCTGTGAAAAAGTGTCATTGCACATGGCTGGGGCAAATAATCACCCATAGTGTGGGAAGATCATTCTGGCCTCTGTAAATGAAGCACAAAAGTCAAGTCCAGTCAAATTTCTTGGCATTGAATCCTCCTATTTCCAGGACAGATCTGGAGGTTAATTCCCTTAATGAAATAGCAGCAAAAGGGATGTTCACAAGAACTGTGTTCGCTTGGCAAAGCCAGCTGAACATTTAGCTTTAACACTCCACTTCAGGGAGAGCTGAGGATCTGCATCCTGTGGCTGATTTGAACGTCGTGTCTCATCCAGGGACTCTGGACATTCCCCCCATCAGCTGCTGGCTGGAGCAGCTTCTGCAGCATGTGCATCTTTAAGCTGAGAGGATATGAAATACAACCCTCGCTCGATATCAGCTCTTTAGAAGGCTCTGCAGATCAGAGGAGCAGAAACCTGCCCAGATTTTCACTGATCTCTCAAAACGCAACCCCAGCAACACCGAGCAGATGCAATTCGAGTTGTAACAGGCAGGCTGGAAGTGCTGGTAAGGTGTTCATGTGTTCATTCCTGTCCAGCAGTGTCCCCCAGCAGGTCTCCTGGCCACCAGAGCGGGGGCTGGGCTGGGGGCCAGGCTCATGGATGGATTGGGTGTCCGCATGCGTAAGCCTGCCCTGGCGCCCGGTAGGTGCAGCCTGCAGGACTTATCCAGGGTCACCTTGAGCGGCCGTGTGAGAGCAGAGATTGCAGCCAGGTCTCCTGCACACCAGGCCCGTGCTCCCAGCCCTGACCCACGGCCCTCTTTGTTCTGAAATCCCCTCCAACAGCGAGGGTGGAGGAGAGGACGGGCAAAACGCTCCTGGGGCAGCTGCCTACGAGTGCAGACCATAGAAAAGGGATTAGCTCCATCTTCAAAATGCAAATCCCCTCGACACACGCCAAGCTCACGGCGCTCCTGGAGCCGGTTGCCCAGTCCTGACTTACAGCTTTTACACAGACACGAGCTTGCCAACTTAATGTCGGAGGTACGAACACCGGTGAATTAAAACGGAGCCTACAAATGAAAAGCTGATTAGTAGATATTAGAAGGATATTGAGATGGAGAGGCCACAGTGGTGGAGAAAGTCTCCTGGCCCTCACTTTGTCGCACAACCTCCTTCCTGACTTCTGCAGCTCCTTTGCCATGTCTTAATCCCCTTGCACAGGGATTAAATGACACCAGAAGGAAGAGGGGCTTCTGCAGAATCTCCATGTCAAAATCCAGCCCCCAGATTGTGCAGAACAAGAAGAAATGAGCCACAGAAGGCTCCTTGCTCCCCAGTCACCACCTTAAGCAAGGTGACAGGAATCAGGTGATCTTTAAGGTCCCTTGCAACCCAAACCATTCTATGATCCTATAACAAGGTGACCGTGCGCAGCAAAATGTTTCTCTATTGCCATCAAGGAAAATTTCCAAGCATTTATGGAGAACTGTGGCTGAGAGGATTTCTCGTGTGCTGGACATGCAGGAGTTGTCAAGCAGAGCACCTGGAAAGTTTGCTCAAGCAGTCAGAAAAGCTATGTTTTAGCCCTGGCCTTCATATTCCTATCCTGCAATCAGCATTTACACACATTTCCCTAAACTGGACACCCGTTAACCGGGACACTTGGATTGCCAAACCATTGTTTCTCAGGACCTCACTAGCCCAAACTGACAAAGCTGCTGCAAAGAGGTGGTCTTGGCCCAAGGTGGCAGGAGCTGGGGTGGTCACTAAGGAGACCCCCAAAAGCCGTGGCAGTCGCAGCAGTTGACACAAAGACAAACAAGAGAAGAAAATCCCTTTTTCTGCTCCAACAGAACTTCAAATGGACCAAAAAGACAATTGTGGGTTTTGGGAAGGGAAAGATTTGGTGATTTCTCACCAACATTAATTATTCCAGTTCTCTCTCCATCATCTATTGATGAAACAGTGCTCAGGAGAGGCTGCCACAAGCTGGGCGCAGGAATCCTCATCCTCATGGGCTGGCATCAGCACAGGGAACAGCAGGAACAAGCAGGAGATGCTGAAAGGGGTGATCAAAGATTCCTGTGAATTTCCTTACAGTCAGTTTTACACCTTAGGATTTTTTCAGTAAACAGGGTAAAGCCACTTTAGACGCATTGGCAAAGGCAAGTTTAAACGGGATGAAGATTGGTTTTTTCTCCTTATTGCCAAACAACCGATTTGGAACCTGAGATTTTCTTGCTTGTGAATGCTTCTTGTGTCTTCCCAGAGTGGGACATACCCACGAGCAGTTTCATAAATTGAAGACAAACACTTCAGTCACGAAGCCAGCTTAACTTCACAGGCAAAACAAGAACAGCATTAACCCAGCATTCTTGAAGTAACGTTTTGGTTTTTCTGTTGAAAAATAAATTACTGACTGCGGGAGGAAGAAAGGAATCATTTTGCTGTGATAATTGCAAAGCACACAAAAAAGGTAATTTTTTGCCTGACTTACATTTAGAAATGTCTCAGCTTTTACCAAACAGCCTTGGTTACCAACAGAAAGAAAGCACAGAAATATGCAAATATTTAAAAACTAGCAAGCAAATCCCTGGAGAAGAAGGAACAAAAAAGAAGTGGGGGAAGGGGTGCCAGCGAATACAGAGATGTCACAGGCTGGGAGCTGCTTTTCTGAAGCCTCTTGGAAGTTCTCACCAGGGACAGCCCAGGAAAGCAATGGCATGAGGACATCCTCGAGGTCCAGCTCTCAAACACACTTGAAGCTCAAAAGCAAATCGTGGCTGTGCAGGCTGTGATGTTGGCAGCAGCCTCAGCCTGCCCTCACACACACTCAGAGCAGGATATTTAAATGTCCTTTAGGCTCTCTCAGTGACACTACAAAGCAGAGACAGCTCTTTCCCAGCCCGGATGAAGACCAGATATTCCAGCTCTTTTCTACACCTGGCAGATATTGAAGGTTATGTTGCAAATCATGAGGACCTGAAGATTTCACCTTCTTAATCAAATCAAGACCTATATTTCAGATCTTTCACCCCAGTAACTTTGCTTGCCCACGGTGACAGGGTCTGTGTCAAGTGACTGGTCGCCCTTTGCCAAGGAAGGACCATCTGTGACATGGCCTTGCTCAGGGCAAGCAGTTGGATGGGGTTATTTTCCACTTTCCTTGCAATTGCCAACAGTCTCAACAAACCCGTGCTGCCAGTTACACCAAAGTGTTCCCATTTCCAACGTGCTTTATAGGCACTTAAGGTTTTATTCTGTTGGGTAGTGACTTGCATTGGAAATGGGCATAAAATTGGACATGTTTGGGCTTGAAAAGTAGCAAACCTGGGCAGGCTGCAAGATCAAAAGAGGCAGAAGGAAAGATCTCTTAGTGAATTATTGGTAGGGCTAGGACAGAAGCCCCTTGCTTGCGAATTCAGAAAAGAACTACAGAAATTCACGGAAGAAAATATCCCTCCAAACCAACTTTGAGCCTAATGCAGGATTCTCTGGAGACCCAAATCACTCTCTTTCGGTGAAGGATTTCCCACTGCTGTTCTGACCTGTGCAGCCGGTCCCTACAGGGAGCAGTTCCTACGGATCTGCAAATCCGGGCGCATCTCTCCCTCCCTGCCCATCCCGCAGGCGTGCCGGGGTGTCCCCTTCGTGTCGGTGGCACCGGGGAGCCCCGGCCGCGGTGGGTGGGTGGCAGAGGCGGGCGCGTGTGAGCCCCAGTCGCTGGGTACATTCTCTTCCCTGCGCGCTGACACGGCTCCGCTTTTGTTTCCTGAGTAAATAGAAAAGCCACGGTGGCAGGAAGGAGAAAGGCAAGGCAGGGCTCGGCAAGCAGCGCCTGTTTACAATGACAAAGGGCTCTGCCACACTTCGGGGAGGAAATTTTCCTTCCAGACTTCAGGGCTCATTAAGTGAGTGGGCACAGCTAATAGGCTTTGTGTGCGAACGGCCCCAGCCTTGCAAGGTCCAGCTGTCACTGGGGCGAATGTCAAAAATAACAGCGGGCTCAGCCATTCTCCACCCTGCTCGGGCTTTAAAATTTATCTTTAAAAGGGGGAGGAGCAGGCAATGAAAAGTAGCAAGCAATTAATGGGAGACAATAGCAAATGGACCCGCCGGGGCTGATTGCGGGAGGGGGGAAAGTCCCCCGGAGCTGGGCTGGAGGGTTGGTGGGGAAGAAATAGAAAAGCTGAAGAACCCTCCTGTCAAGCAGAAACTCGTTGCGGTGATAAACGCGCGGGGCAGGGCTGGGAGGATGCTCAGGAATTGAGGGTCCCGGCGGTTCCTCTCCCGGCGGGGCAGATGCAGCCGTCTCCCTGCCACGCGTCTCCGCTCCCCGAAATCTCCCTCACAGATGGTGACTCCGAAACAGCGAGCACATGTCTTCCCTCGGATAATCCCAGGGTCAGGCTCCTCCAAAGTTTAGTCTCTCACTGCCAGCAGAAAGCTGACAAAATTATGCAGAAATAAATATGCTTCCATGTTTAACTTTTCTCTTTCACCCCATCCAATCTCAGCCTGCCCTGGAATGATATTTGCATGCGTTTGGTTTATCCCCCTGTCAGCTCCGTCTGGAGGGAGACACACAAATGGCTCGTTTGAGGGTATTTGTGATTCATGTGATGCATCAATGGGAAAAAAAGGATTTCAAATCTCCAGAACTTTTAATAGCTTACAGAGCCTCGGCACCCACAGTCCCACGGAACGTGCCTACTGTATTTTTAGCTAACCTCGAGCTGACTTTAATTTCAGGCAGCAACTGAAATCCCACACTCCAGAGCTTTTCTTTGTTTTAAAGAATGTACCCTTACTGCAAACCGAGTTACCCAGGTTTTTAAAGCACAAGGGTACACCCCTTCACTTTTCCTGCTGAAAACTGTTTTTCCATGAGTCTTGCAGCTATTGGGTCCCTGCACCAAGGCGAGATTGTGCTTGATCAGCCTGAACTCCTGACATTTACACAGCGCTTTGCTACTTCTGGATAGAAGACACGAGCTGCGAGCAGTGGGCTCTGTGTATCAGACAATTTAGGGGTCAAACTAACTAGGGGTTTTCAGACCAAGAATTTCTGTCTTGGTGAAACTCCTCCAGATCCCATGTCAAAAAACAGCGTTCCTGAAACAAAGGCACTTGAAAGTTAACCCTTAGCACAAGGGTTTAACATCATTTCTCTTTTTGGCAATGAGAGGTTCAACCCACAGAGGCAGTTTGGCCTCCCAGCACTGCAGAAGTACAGGTTGGGCCTTTCCTACCTCCAAGTCCAGGCAGAGCTCCAGGCTGCCAGGAAGGGCTGGGATGCACAGTGCTGTGAGGTCAAGGCAAAGGATGCCTGTGAGGATAAATTCCCAGAGAAATTCAGGGCACCTACTCCAGAGCCAGCCAGTCTTGGAGGAGATGCTGACAAATCTGATTAAATTCTGACCTCAAACAATAGTTGCACACCTTTCCCATTTCCCATTGCATTCTCTTTTTTTCTCATGTGCAGATACGCTGTGACAAAAGACAAAGAAAACTCTCAGGAGGAAGTTTTGGGTTAGTTCGAGCCTCAAAATATGGCCACAGAAGAGGTGAATCATGCCTGGAAATCCTTGAGGGTGCCTGAGAACAGCACAGAAATTTTGCCTGAATGAGTCACGCTGGGCAGAGCTGGAGCTCTCAAAAGACGCAACAATACACCTTGATGGGGAGGAAGCGAAGAGAGGGAGCCTACTCCAAACACATCTGCTCAGATCCAGGGTTCAGCTTGTTGCACTTGTATGGGGAAATCTGTGCAAACAAACAGTTATTGAATGGGTCAACTGAGCAGAGTGGCTGAAGGAGCCGAACAATGGGGCGGTTTATTCACTTAATGTATGCCAAGGCCATTCACCAGGCAAGCACCTCTCAAGGAGCCACGTGACAAACAGACTCAATTTGCTGTTTGCCGAGGTCATGCATTTGGGGTGCCACGGACGATATTTGTTAATGGGAGTGACAAGGACAGCGAGGGAGCAGCCTCATTTCCAGCACCTCCACGGTGTTGGGGTTTTGTTCTCTTTAATTGCACGTTGGGAGGAGAGGGGTTTTCTGAGCTCCGCAGTGAGATGTGATGCTTGTATCTCTGCTTTTTTACCTCTCTGAGCCCTTTAGAAAGCTTGGGAAGCCAATGCGTGCTGCTGCACAATGCCATGTGTCCCTCTGTCACCAGTCCCTCCATCACCAGTGTCATGTCAGGTGGGATTTGGAGTCTAGCAGCAAAGGCAACACGGAGCCATCGGCATCTGGGGAAGAGAACACAAAGAGCAGGGGATGAATTCAGGGTTTCATTCATAGCCAGCCTCGGCCTTCTGGATGCTGCAAAACGCTCAGAGATTCAGCTGTACAAACAGTGGGTTTGAAAAATTCATCCTCCCCTTCTGCCCAAGGACCCTCCATGGCCACTCACAGCTTCCCTGCATTTATTTGCTATTCAAACAGATTTGATGGATAACTTTTCTTTAAAGTAAAGCGAGTTGATGGACCATGGCAGTCTCCAGTTGGAGTCTCTCTGCTGAGTGGAGGTGAAGGGATCACAGGCTGCCGTTGATCCACACTTGTTGACGGAGGGTTTGTCCAGCCCTCCTTAACCTGCAAAATCCACTGCTGGTGGCGAATGCCCACCTTTGACACAGGATGGGACTCGAGGAGCGAGGGTGATGGGATGGGGTTTGACACCATTTGCACATTCAGGTGGGGATTTGCTCTGCATGAGACAGCACAGGTCACCCAGAGCTGTCAGACAGCTGGTGAGCAGGATCTAAACACCTCTTTGAGGTATATACCCCAGATTTTCAGCAAAAGACAACAACAGGGGCAAACAGAAGAATAGGCTGAGGAAGGAGGGAAGAGGAGGGACAAGAGAAGTGTCAGGAAAGGGAGGAAGGACAGACAGACTGGGCAGGATGGTGCTGCACTGGAGCGAGAATCCCGCACCCCCAGGCTTGCTGGGCTGGAGGCTGGGACAGCCTGGCTGATGGGCCCCGCCAGCCTGCCCAAAGAAGATGGAAATTTGGAGGCACACATTGTGTAGCCTCACCTCTCTTCCCGCACCCATGGTCCCCTTCCCCCTCGCGCCGGGCCCGACAGGATTTCCTACGCATCTGTATGCAAATCACAGGCTGGCGCACCGCGAGAGGCACTTTGTTCCGAGCATCCCCGGCACAGCTGCTCCGCTTCCCGGGGCCAGCCGGGCCGGCCCGAGCCCCTCCGGCCAGACACACCGCGGGGCTCTGGACACGGCCACGCCAACTAAAGCGTGGCACGCATTTAGGCAAAGACCGCACGTGCTGCCCGATCCACAGCCAGGGTCTGCCGTGAAGTGTTGAAGGGTCTTGCATAGGGGCAGGGAAAAATCAAGCTGCCTTTATAAAGTGTCAGGGTGGGTCTTTGGGAAAGCAGAAGGTAAAGAAGGACAATGCCTTAGAAGACCAAACCAGAGTATTTTTTGTATTGGTGCAGCTCCTCGTGTCCAGCCCAGTGCCTGGCTGGGAAACAATCTGCTCCCAGGCTGGAAAACAATTTCTTGCAGCTGAGACTTGGTGGCAGAGATTCAGTTCCCTCCAGCCCTAGAGACACAAAGCACAGCCCCCACTGCCCCCAAATACGATACCTTTGGATTTCTTCAGTGTCTCAGCCAAACCACTCCTCCTTCTGCCTTCTCTCTGGAATTTTTTTTTTTTTTCAGTTAGAAACCCATCATATTCGGGGGGGGGGGAAACAAACAAAAGA
>VZTI01003342.1:21116-207366 GCA_013397865.1 Struthidea cinerea
TCGGGGGGGGGGGAAACAAACAACAGCATCTATTGTCTCAAAAACCTGTTTATTTTCAGCAAGAAGTGTTTACAGGGCCCCAGTGAGTTCCCAGCCGTCTCTGCAAACAGAGAAACCTGAAACACTCTGGGAGGTGATTTTTCAATCGACCAAGACAGGAGCACTAGAAATCTCTGCCAACGGTAAAATGAACCATTACTCCCCAAAACAGAGGCCAAGGTTTGAGCTGCTGGCCCTGAGGAGCTGTGTGGGGTGACTGATGGGATGGGCAAACCTGGACAGCCACCACCTCCCTTCCTCACTCCTGGAAATTACAGCAAATATTGGGGGAGCAATGGGAAATGCCATTAAGGTGCGTGGTGCTTACACGATATGCAAAAAACCCCAAAAGGTGGCTTTTTACCAGCGTCAGGTTTATGGTCTGGCTCCATACGTGGCCAGGGTGACCAACCTGTGTGCAAACTCCTCGTGCCTCCCTGGTGTATCTTCCACCCCAGTTGTCATTTGCAGCTCAAGCAGCCGGTGCCTCAGGGGATCTGTTTATTTTCTTCTTTCTGCTGGACGAGATTCTCTGGCTCAACACTTTATAAAAGCAGATTTTATTTTTCCCTTCATCCCATGCGACACAGATGCAAATGGGGAACAGTAGGATGCCAGCTTATCTTTTATTTGTGCTTTTAGGTTATAATTGCAGTCTGAATCACTGACTTTTAAGTTACGCTACATTCCGCCTCAGCAGAGAAAGGGAGAGGAGCGGAAACAGGGAACGATCCCTTGAAGTTCAGTAACACCAAGCAGCTTTGCTTTCAGACAAAAAGGCATTTGCAAGTGTTCCTCCCATTCGTTAAAGGCACAAACTATTGCCATGATGAAATAATAAAGGGAGTTAATTGAGATTGGGGGGGGCGGGTATCGAACAAGAAAGGCTGCTTTGGTTCCTGCGTGACCATCCTGCTCACGATCGCGGTATCCATTTTCTAGCTGTGATTTTGGGGAGCTCCGAGTGTTTTACCTCACCCCAAGAATCAGCATTTCCGTGGGCTGCAAAGCCGAGCTCTCCGGCCACATGAACCCCATCTCCCGGTGCAGCCCTGCGCGGAGCTGCTGAGGGAATGTCCCTGCTCCCTGTCTGCTGTCCCCGCACCCGTCCCACTCCCGCCGGGGCCGGCGAGCCCAGCCCTGCCCTGACCTGCATTAACACTTCCCGCAGGAGCCAGGGCTGCCGGCCCCGCACGGCCGCAGACGGGGGAGGCAATAAAGCAATCCCAGCCCTGCCGGCTGCTCCGGCAGCGTGCGAGACACCTGGAGAGCCCGGCCATCCGCTCCCTCCTCCTCCTCCTCCTCCTCCTCCTGGCCCTCCGCAGGGATGGGGAGTGCGAGGTTATAAATCCCCGAACAACACGGGCTTAGCCATGGCAAGGGTATTTGCACTCAATGCTGAGTCCTAATTTCCTTTTGAAGGCTCTACATGTTTGATTAGCCAACTTCAGCAGCTCCACAGCACCAGGTCAGGGTAATTAGAGACCTTGTGTTAATGAGTAAACAATGACTCAAAAGCCTAATTGACACTTCCAAGCCCCGTGCACGTTGCTAATTGCCAGAGCCAGACCCACGGCCCCCGTGCTAACCCATGTTAAACCCTCCCTATGAATAAGAGTTATTCCCTCCATTGGCAACACCCGGAGATCTCCAGCGGCGGGACAGGGGAAGGAACGCGAGGGGCTGGGATGGGCACTGCGACGGGAAAGTGTTGGAATGGGTGCTCTGTGCCTTTGTCCCTGCTGAAGGTCCGTCCCGAGGCTCCCGAGCAGACAATGCCACGGCTCCCTGCCCTGCGTGCCCCCGGCAATGACCCCGCAGGACCACCCTCCTCGGAGGGGAAGGGCAGGCGGCCGCCCCGCTTCAGCAGCCCTCTCAATCTTCCCCAGACAAAGCCTGTCTCGGGGGAGCGGGTCCTGGGGAGGGGGCCAGGGCAGGGCTGTCTGGTGGGAAGTGTCAAGACTGGGTCGCACGGCAGAGAGTCCTGGAGGAGAGGGGGAGAGCAGGGGTGAAAGGGCAGCCCTCCCTTCCCACCAGCCGCCCTCCCCACAGCCTCGGCTCGCTCCTCCTGCCCTTTGCTCCTCTGTCTTGCTGCTCCCCCAGCCTGGCCTCGGAACGAGGGAAATCCCAGCACAATTCACGGGGTAATTTCACTCCCAGATAATTTACGGACGCAGCATCTGCTGGACATGGGGTGGACACTGGACTTAAACTCGGCTTTCACACTCTCTAGCCTTGTTCACTGTAAATTTGGGTGTTAGTCAGGCAGTTGGACTAGATTATCATTGCAGGTCCAATTCAACTGCAGTATTCTATTCTATTCTATTCTATTCTATTCTATTCTATTCTATTCTATTCTACTCTATTCTTTTTTTGCCTAAAAATAACCGCTAAAAGGAACTACAAGTGCCTCTTTGTCTGATCCCAGTTGTAGATCTAGTGCAGTTCATCCAGGCAAACCGCACAGAGAAACTCAGCCCAAGGATCGTGCCTCATCCCATGGGAGCTCAGCCTCGGCTAGGGTGTGATGGAAACACCAAATCAACCTTCATTTCTTTCCTCTGCACACAGCAGGGGCCGAAACCTGTCTCATCAAGTAAAGCCTTCCTTAAATTAGGTTGATATTATGGACTTAAGAAGCTCCTGGTGACAGGATCGACACAGACAGGCTAAAACAAACACCTGAGCTGAAAGCAGAGGTGCAGGCGAAAGACAGCAAGTCATAAGAGCTTTGAAATGCCCCCCAGCTCACACCTTGGGTATCCTGGTGAGAGACGTCCCCGTGGCTCTGCCTTTGCACAAAGGAGAATCAGAGACTGGAAGTGGGAAATGGGTGTTTCCTTCATGTCAAAAAGAGACAACCCCCCCACCCCCGAAACCACCACCCCCCACAATAAATTTGCCAGCCAAAATCTGCTCCACCCCAGCTGATTTCCCATCCACGCGTCCATCTCTAATCATGAAAATTAATCGCGAAAATTAATTTTGAGGCGTGCTGGTATTGACATCTCCTGATGCCTGGGCGAGGGCAGCACCACTTTGGGCTGCACGCCCGGGTTGCAGCCCTTGTCCCTGCAAGCAGAGCTGTCCCCAGCCCCACGTGTCCCCATCCCGGGCTCCAGAGTCCCCAGGCAGTGTCCGGGTGTGAGGGATCATCGGGCACAGACCAGATGCATACTTCTATATGAGACTCACTAATGGCCTTTCAGGTACAACATTATTATTTTCCTCTAATGGCTGCTTTTCTCTTTCTTCCTCGCTGGCTCATAAAAGGCACATCATAACTACAGAGGGAGGGGAAAAGAAGGCGAAAGCTTTGCAAATTACAGCAATCAGAGAGCCTGGACCATTAGCAGCATCTGGGACTGCATTTTACATAACAGTGGACACTTTCTTTGAAACAATTACAGCTAATAATGAATTAGGATTGACTGGGCTGTAAACGTTTCAAATTGCAATTCAGAGACTGTCACTCCTCACCATCCCCTTCTCCATGGAAAAAGCCCTCTTAATACCCGGCACTCCATGAGGATCTTGGAAAGAGATGAGGTTCTCTGTGGCCACCAGTGCAAGGTCCTATGCCGGTCTCATCCTAAGATCTGATGGATTTGGGATCCTGCCTCCAAATGCAGGTGCTTCAGGGAAGAGTTTACAGTGTAAATTGATGTATCAGGGTGGATTGTCCTGGTCTTTTTTAACTAATCCCAATTTAAGGATGGATCAGCGGGCTGTCCTTTTCTGTGAAGGAATTGCTTTCCAAAGGGATGAAAGGATAGCTGCTCCCTAAGCCACACTGAGGAGTTGCTGTGGCCCATGGGGTGTCCTGTTTGCAGCTGCCCAGCCCCTGTGAGCCCCGTGCTTCCCTGACCCTGCAGCTCAGTCTATTCTCATTTTTCTGTCCCATACTGTGAGGTCTGGGGCTCAACCCTCACATCTACTGCAGCTGAGACTGTACCCTGGCGGTGGCTCAAAATCCATCACAGGCTGGGGCTTCTTCTGCCTCATCTGGAGCAATGACCCCCTCCAGCTGTTGGGCATTTTAAAAGTGTGCGGGTTTAATATAAACCAAAAGAGTTGTTTGAGAATATGAGCTCTTCTCACCTTGTTTCTGGGGGCCGCGCTGGCTCTGCGACGCTTGAGAACGCACCAGAGGCACAAGGACAGGAGCCGTTCCTGGGCCAAGAAGTCCTTGTGTCCCCCAGATACCTCCAGACACCCCAGACAGAGCAAAGACACAGCTGGGGGTCACTGGGGCTCAATCCCCCACCACGGCCAGCACAAGCCCCTCCAGCTGGGCTGTGGATCCGCATGCCCGACCTCCGCAGCTGCCTCCACAACACAGGTACCTGTAGAGAAAGTTAAGGAAAAGGCATCAATCCCTTCCCTTTTGCTGGAATAAAACCCTTCCTTTAAAAGGCAGCAAATATAGAGGGGGGGCCCTCTGTGGGAGCGCAGATGTGCTGTAAATGGGGTGCTCTCTGCGCGCTCAAAGCGCTCTTCTCTCCCGAGCTGGCAGGTCCTAAAAGGCCACTTGTTCTGCAAGTTGGCTGCTGTTTCACCCATCGTGCCACCTCAGGTCTCGAACACCATTCACACAGGCTGATGCTCATCCCCGTTCCCAGGAAGATCACCAGTCACACACTGAAGCAGAGGGCACATGAAGAGACAGCGAGGACCCCAAATCTTCCCCAATCCCAGCCCTTCTCAGGGGAAAAGCAGCATATTCAGAGATGAAAGGAGGCAAAATCAACCTTAAGCAAAAGAAACCCCACACTCCTGTGTCTGATACACCCTGAGGAACAGCTTTGTGCCTATTCCTCGATGACATTTGAGTTTTGAAACTCTCAGCAAGATGCTCCAGTGTCAGCAAGCCACAGACCATGGCTGCCACCTCTTGCACCCTGGGCACACCTCTCCTTCCACCTAAACCTGCCAGGATTTCATTAACAGCACATCTTTCCCATCTTTGGGAAACCTGAAGCCTGGCACTAAGCATGCCTGGCAAATGGCTGCCTGTTTTACAGAGATGGCTCACACCAGCCTTAAAACCCTAATTATAGAAGAATAACAAGGCTCTAAAGCTCAGAAGCACTTAGATATTATTTCAAGCCAGCCAACGAGGAAGTTACAGCTGCTGTAATTAAACATGACACGGAGAAGTCAAGCATTAAACGCAGGTTCATTAAGAAAGCGCAGGGACTCGGTGATCCATAAAGGCAGGACCTTGTAGTTGTGGGCCAGCTGGGGAGAGATTCAGAGAGGGGAAGTCTCACCCATTTACTTCGAAAAGGCAGCAGCAAAGCTGCTAATTGTGTTTGCATGATGATAACGAGCCACTGGCAGGACTTTCTGGAGGACAGCTGAGTTGCTGGCTGTGGTTGGGTTCCCAGGCCACCACCCCGTGCTGGGACACCAGCCAGGCACTGTGTAGGGTCAGCCCCCGGCCCCACAGCACCCAGAGCTTCCCTCGCACCTCTGTGAACAAGCTCTTACACCCACACATGAAAAGAGAGTGGAGAAGGTGGGATCCTGCCTTCTCCTTCCTGGTTCCCTCCCAGGTTCCATCCCCTCAGGGTGCCATGCTTCAGGTACCCAGCCCAGAGCCCTCAGCCTCTCTCAGGAGCCTGCAAACCAACACACACTAATTAAGCAGCTCTCTGGGCTGGTTCCTCAAGTCCTGCAGAAACTGGAGTGAAGCATCCCAGGCAGGGACCATCTCAGGGAGCTTCAGAGGTGCAGAGATGGGAAATTCTATGATTCCAACCACAGGATGCCACATTTGGTAGTTTTCATCTTGCAGATCCAGCAGCCATCTGTGTTTATGACAAGAAAAACTCCCAAACCCAAGAAAATGCTCTCATTATTTAGGTGCTGCTCCACCAGCAGATACCTCGTGCTCCTCGAGCTGCTCTCGCTGGGTGCAGGGCAGGATGGGGCTGAGCCAGGTGGTCTGTAGGTGCTGGCATGGGGCAGGGCTGTTTAGTTAAGCCCAGGGCTTTTTCCACATGGGACTGGCAGTGGGAAAGGGAGGCAGACGGGCATGCTGGGACCCCACAACTCCCCATGCAGCATCTTCAGGACAGGAGCCACGACCACAGAAGCAGGACCATAACCTACCATCCCACTGAGACCCCCGAGGGGAGAAAAACCCACTGGAGGGGGTGGAAACATGCCACAAAAATAGACACTAATCCCCAACCACCCCCAGATCTGAAAAAAAATCATCAAGATGCAGAAGAGGGGACGAAGAATAGAAGAAAGGAGGATGAACAGCGCGACCCCCCCTGACCCGGAGCGTGCAGCCCCGGCTTTGTGCGAGCCCCTTCCCCCCTGCGCCTGCCCTACAATCAGGGCAGCTGCCTGGAACGGGGCCGGCTGCCGTGGAGGAGAGGGCAAGGGGGCAGAGAGTAATTTATTTACTCCTCACAATGTGCTGTTTGAACAGACTCCCAAAGAAAACGGAGGAGGAAGCAACACTCTGCCAGGCGGGAGGAGGAGGGGGATGCGGGGCTGGGGGAGATGGTCCTAAATGGATTAAAAATTTACCCTGCAACTGTGGGGCTTTAATTGATACACGGGGAGGGGGGGAGCGGTAAAATTTCCCTCTAATTGTATTAAAGATACACTAATTAGGTTGATTAAAAACAGAGAGGCTGTTTCTTTCTTTCCCCAGAAGGCCTAAGGGATGGTGATGGGGAGGGGGGAGAAGTGCAAACAGATTGGAGTTTAAAAAAAAGAATACAAGAGAGAGAAAAGTGCTCAGGCCCTGTGAGAGGTGCAGACCCATCAGCTGCCCGGGGCACCATCAGAGCAGGAGCAGTCTCCCAGCAATGGTAGGATGGCCAAAGCTCCACCTTCTCCCCAGAAACGAGGCACCAAGGTGGCAGAGTCACTCTCAGCAGCTTTGGTACCCCCAAACCCAAGGCTTTGTTCAGCTGCAATGCCCTAAAATTGGGGTTTGCATTAATTTTGGCCTGGTTTTGTGAACTTCGGATCTTCCTTATCTACATCCTTATCTACACAAATATCTATAAATCCTTGTGGGTAAATAGATGTAAAAGATAACTTTAAAATACAGGCTGTACCTTTGCCCCAAAAACAACAAACCTAACACAGTGGTTTAACTGCTTAGTCCCTGCCCAGGTGATCCCAACCACTGGAGAACCAACACACTGAAAGGGAGAGGATGGGCAGGTTCATCTCCATCACCAAAACTTCCCACTGCAGGTGCTTTCCTCCTCTTTTCGCTTTCTGATCTCATTTCTCACTCACTGATACCAACCCTCAGCCCAGAGCCCACTGAGAGGGGTCCCTCTGAAACCCTCTGTGAACTTCTTACCTGGGCATTCCTGCTTTGAGGAGCCACCTGGCCTTTCCTCCTTCTTAAGAAGGACAGAAGAGTACTTTTCAGCCTGGGGGAAAGTTTCCCTGTGAAAGGTTTTATTGCTCGTGTATGAGGCAGTTGCTAATTGATCTGTCAAATGGCCAAGCTGTAATATGGCAATGGCAAATAAAGAGCTGTGACTTTAAGGGAGCTAAACAATATTGTGTTGGGTTTTTTTTTTTCCTTCCTTCCTCTTCCAAATGACCATTTTATCCTTAGTCTGAAACCACGGGATGAAGGGCAAACTCAAATTGAGGAAGGAAGCTTGATGATTTCTGATGCTTCCATTAGGGCATAATCAAGGACTAAAACTGCAATCAACAGAACCGCCTTTGCAACCCAGCAGCTTTCAAAAAACTCAAGTGAAAGGGAGATAATTTTCTTTGTGGGACTTTATGTTCCTGAACCACCACCTCCCTTCCGCCTTATTTTCTTAATGTTTGTTTAGGAAAGAAAAGCGGAGGGCTCCAAGGAGACAGGCGGGCTGGGATGAGCACAGTAAAGTGTGGTTTAGGTTGGAAGGAACCTTTGGAGGTCATTTATGCAGAGGTCGAGTGCAGAGTGATGCAGGACAAAGGCCTTGCAGCCCTGAGAAGGCAGCTAGCCACCGAAGAAAATCCTGGAATGGTTTGGCTTGGAAGGGACCTTAAAGATGCTCTCGATCCAAGCCCCCACCAGGAGCAGGGACACTTCCCACTAGGCCAGGCTGCTTTGTGTTTTAGCAGCAAGATGCCACATTTCAGCAGCCTCACCTAGAACTTGACGTGAGCCTCTCCTGTGGCAGGAGCTGGTGCTGGGACTCTGGTTTGGCTGCCAGCAGGTTACTGCCAGGCACTGTGACAAGAGGACGAGGGGTGAATCAACTCCATTTCCCCCCACCCGGTGACACCAGCCAAGCAAGCACGGCTACCCTGAGCCTGAATTGGCCGTGCCCATCAACACCCCAACTTCTGGGGCTAGGGCTTTGAAACCGAATATAAAACCTCTGCATTTGCTTGCATTTTTCCCTTTAGTTTAGGCAGTGTTGAGGCTTTGGCAGGGAAAGGGTGTGCAATTGCTGGGGCTGCAGCAGCGAGCAATGCAGCAGAGCCTGGATCCTTTCATCTGCGAGTGACGGGGCGCGCGCGGCGCGCTCTCCTCTTGAAAGCATCTCTTGGCTTCAGAGGCTTCCCCAGCCCCTTTGACAAACACCTCAAGCCTTTGTAGGTGACTATCACACTCTGCCACAAGTGACACGTCCTGCCAGCTCTTCCCTCCCCGGCACAAAAAGCATCACTTGAAAGGCAGCTTTTGATGGCGTTTGACTCGGCCCGTTCTGAGCAGCCTCGGAGCAGCAGCAGTTGGCTCTGGCTGGAGGGGGCCCCGTGCATGCCCAGGGCGTGCCAGGGGGTTGGGAGGATGGTGGTGGCTCCCGGGAGGTGGGAAACACTCAAAACCGTGTGAACAACCCGTCCTGTTGCACTGCAGGGCTGTCTGCCCCCTCCACCTCCAGAGGATCCCCTGGATGAAGCCCCAAGACAACTCCCTGCGGTCATTTCCACGTTCCAAGGCAGCCACTGCTTGAACCAGCGGTGCCACAGGGGAGTAGGAGGAAGGGAAAGGGGCATCAGCACCATCAGCCAGCTCCCCACCTGCTCCAGCTTCACTCCCCACCACCAGGTCTCCTTTTGCATGTCAGGTACACTTGCCACTCTGATTCTAAAGGAATAAAAAGTGAATAAAGCTCACACTGCAAAACCCCACAATTACACAAACCTTTTGCACCATGGAAATGACAGCTGAGGTTGTAAGGCAGTGGAAAGCTCAGCTCGGCTGCCCAGCTTGCCCATTGCTCACAGCTTTCAGTATACACAAAGCAGCAATGTATTTTTTCAGTACTACTGTGTTTGCTGGGAAATTAAGTTTTAGAAGGACTAAAAATATTAACAAATTTAGGTTGAGAAAATGGGAGGAGGAGGAGGAGAGCAGATTTTAAAAATGTCAAAACACTCAGATGCAGCATTTTTAATGAAATGTTTCACTTCAGAAATGCCAAAACATTTTGTTTTGACATTTTCAAAGTGAAACTTAATGATTTTTTTTTTTCCTTAGAAACAGCATGGATTGCTTTGTAATAACCTGAGTTAAAGAAAAAGGAACGAGGGCAAAACTTTTCACCATCCTTCCAGCAACACATTGACATAGAAAGAGCATTTTCTTCCCTCCTCCTGCCATTTTGCCAACAAATTTAGGCATTTTCTGTTTCACTTCACATTGCACTAATGAGTTTCCCTCCTTTTCTGCACTGAAAACAGGCTCTCGCCTTAGCCTGGCTTCCAAGATCCTCCCTTCTGGAGGATCTCCTGCCCACTGCTGCTCTCCTGGCCCAAAGAGGTTTCAACACAAGCAGCTTCCTTGGAAGAAGAGCTTCCTCCTCTGCCGTTTGGGTGCCGAGCACCCTGGAGGAATGAAACCTCTTGGGTGCTATCACCCAAGCCAGAAATTACACTTTTCCTTTGGCGCGTGATCCAAATGAGTCCATGACTTTACCTGGAGTGCTGTGTCTGCCTCTGGAACCCCCAGCATAAGAAGGACGTGGAGCTGCTGCAGAGAGTCCAGGGGAGGGCATGAAGATGCTACAAGAGCTGGAGCAGCTCTGCTCTGGAGCCAGGCTGGGAGAGCTCGGGGTGCTCACCTGGAAAAGAGAAGAATCTGGGGAGACCTCAGAGCTCCTTGCAGTGCCTAAAGGGGCTCCAGGAGAGCTGGAGAGGGGCTTTGGACAAGGGCATGGCCAGGACAAGGATGAGTGGCTTCACATTGACGGAGGGCAGGGTTAGATTGGCTATTAGGGAGAAATTCTTCCCTCTGAGGGTGGGGAGGCCCTGGCACAGGGTGCCCAGAGAAGCTGTGGCTGGCCCATCCCTGGAAGTGCCCAAGGCCAGGTTGGATGGGGCTTGGGGTAACCTGGGACAGTGGAAGGTGTCCCTGCCCATGGCAAGGGGTGGAACGAGATAGGTTTTGAGGTCCCTTCCAATCCAAACTGTTCTGGGATTCATGATCTGGTATCACAGCCAAACCTCTTGCAGGACAGAGGGCAGGAGGCTGGTCCACAGCCAGCAGCATCCTGAATCCTGAGCCCTCCTCCTCTGCATACAGAGCGATAAAATGGACCATGAAAGTTTATCAGCCATGAACCAAATGACTGTTTACATGTGTTTATTATGCACTTATTTGTGGCCTGCAGCCCTTCTCCCAATGCCTTGCTCATAACAGCCGCTGTCCTGTGCTGAGAGCCGGCAGTCTGACACTGACCAGTGCAGGCCTGGGGACTGGGAAGGCCTTTCTGGAATCAGCCTGCACGGAAAGGACATAAAAAAGAAGCTGAGCAACACTCGACCCCAGATTGGGACCAAGGGGTACCAGGCATTCTCCACGTGCTTTCAGGCATTGAGTGGGGACTCTCCAGCCTGGCAAGAGGAGCCCATCACATGGCACAAATCCACGCCAAAGGGCCCCTCCAGATAAAAATAACCCTTGCAAAGGGAGAAACACAGAAGGAGTTGCAAGCTGTGAAAAGAGTAAACAGAAGCTCAAATCCCCAAAATGAAGTGAATTGGGTACCTTTTGCAGCCCCCTCGGGTCATCTCCCAGCCCATGGATGAACAGCTGCAGCTGAGGAGCTCCAGAGCTGGAGCAGCTTTTGGCTCCTAGGAAAGGAGGATGGATATTTCCTCCCCACAGGTAAAGAGCTGATTCCTTGCAGGGAATGGCAAGAGCTGATGCAGTTGCGGGCAAATATGTAAATCCAAAATGTGTCTAAAAACAGTGAAGCTACGTGGGGAAACAAATGCAGACTTTTGTCACTTGCTGCTGGAAAACACACACCCAAAGAGGCAGCGGGGGCAGCTGGTGGCATCGCTCCACGGGAAGCCAAACCCAGCAAACCCTGGCAAATTTTCACCGGGGAAAGGAGGTAGAGACCCAGATAAGCCTGGCCCACCCCTGACCTGTTCTGGGCCAGGCTGGAGCAGCAGTCAAAGCTCAGGAGAAGGTGATCAAAGCCCTGAGCATCCTGTTCCTTTCCAGGCTCAGACACACATCCAGTGTGGGACATTTCTCTTTGCTCAGTGCAGAAGAGATCAGAAATAGTGAACTGCTTGCACACCCCCTGCACACGCAGACCTGTATTTACATACGGAAATTGAATCCTTGGGTAGGCAAAGCCAAGCACATCCAATGGATTTACATCAGGCTCTGACCGAGGCTTGCTTGAAGTGTCTCCATAGTGCCAAGACTCATGGGCTGAGCCACAGCGTGTCCTCGAGTGGCTGATGGCAGGGGGACAGGGAAGTGTTTGAGGATGCTCTTGACCACAGTGGTTATCCCTGCAGCAAGGCCAGCTCCGTGCTCCTCAGAGTGGGGATTGGACCCAAAACCCCACCATTTGCTAACAAGAGTTCTGCATCCTATTTAAAGGACAGTGCTGCCTGTTAAGCAATTTACTCATTTCTAATTAGGATTATTCAGTATAACAGGTTTTGTGCTTGCAGCTGAGTGCTCCCAACTGGCCACAGGCTCAGCAGGAGGAAAAGAGCTTCAAACACCCATCCTCTGCAAGGAGAGGCGTTTTGTGGCAGTAAAAAACTACAGGCAGAAAGCAACAGCCCCCAAAATGTGAACTGTCCCTTTAATTTCTGTCGAGGCTAAAGCCCACAGACTACAAAAACAACATTTTAATTTAAATTCCGATTCCACATTCATTCATGGGAGCTGGCTCCGAGCGGGGATTTCATTAAAGGCTTTAATAGATTTTATAGGACTTGTCAGATCCGGAAAGGTTATGGAGCAAATGCATTTTCTCTGCTTCCAGAATTTCAACAACGGCTCGGTAAACAAATTTACCATGAAAATGCAAAGAGTCCAACCTTGTACAGACAAGGAGAAATGAACTTCATCTGAGTGACTTAAAGGCTCACTCTCTGTCCCTTCCCAACTCGCTTCCCTCCACTCTTTTCCCTTGGCACGCGGTGCAGCTTAGAACATGTTTCTTTCTGTTTTGGTGGAAAACCAGAAAAGGAGAAACATCTTTTTCCACGGATCACACTTGGATTCAGAGCTATCAATAAATAATGGCAGCTTTAGCAGCAGTGCAGGGATGGGGGGCTTAGAAGGGCTGCTGAGAGAGCTCTCATCCAAGATCAGCTCAGACCTTGAACAACTGATTGACTCAGGACAGGGGGTTATGCGATGAGATATTGTTTTTCCAGAAATCCCTGGGTGTTTGGGGATAGATGTGCTTCAGCTGGTGAAGGTGGTGTGGCCGGGAGACTGAGCAGACAGGAGAGTTTACAGCAGCCACGCCTTTGCTCCTGACCCATCGAGGGCTCCATGAGCCTTGTCTCAGCCCTTCCATTCAGCCAGAGAACGGAGCTGATTTGGCTGAACAGCCATGAATGCACAGGTTCTGACAAAACATTTTGCCGGAGTCTTTTCCACCTGCATTTTAGCGCTTGACAAACCAGGTCTGAAGGCAGGTCCCGATGTCAGGCCCAGGAAGGGGTGCACCAAGGCTGGCTGGTGCAGGCAGGTGTCCCACCTAGGGGACACGGTGCCATGGGCTGCAGTATCCGTGCTGGCTGGGGTGGCTGCACTCACCAGTGATCGGGAGGTGTCGGGCATGGCTGCTGAGAGCCAAACCACAGGAATCAAAGGCTGATGCCTTGGCAACCGAGTCGTGGCGATGCTGAACAAAGTGAAGAAAAGGCCTCTTGTTTTTGGATGAGCTCTGTAAACAGAGATGAATGTCAGAGGAGATTTTGCCTGAGCATCGTTTAGAGGCTGTATAGTGGCATCACAGGGAGAAATCAGCTTGGAGAAAATTATAGCTAATGCAAACCTCCAACCAAAACCTTTTTTCTTTTAGAGGGTAAGACAAGTTGATGACTTTATTATTATTATTATTACGATGATTATTTTCCCTCCTTATGACTTTGCAATTTGAGATTGACAGGTCCTAACACAGCTGCTCTGGATGCTTTCCCAGCTCCACAAAGAGAGAGGCAGAGTGAAAAGCAGCCGGGTGGTTCAAGAGCCGCTGGCGGGGCGGGAGTGGGACTCGGCAGCTCCACCACAGAGACCCCATAGATGTGGGACCCTGTGCCGAGAGGTGTCGAACATCTGGGAGCCCCTTTCACTGGGAACAGGCACTGCAGGTGGCTGGGATGTGGCTGGTAGCTATGCTGTAATTATAGGAAGCTGGGGAGAGAAGCAGATTTAAATCAAGTGACTACTGAGTTAAAGCATGAGAATTCCTATGTAATTTATGGTGCATTAAATAGCCTAAATAGTCTCTCCTCATGAGTTACTCTAATAGCTGATAGCTCTCATTTCAAGGCAGCATTTTCTGTGATTCACCTTAATCTAGATTTTTCTTCCTAGCTGGCAAGTACCACGGTAACATTTCCTCCTCTGCTGAGTGGTATTTTCTTCAAATGCTCCTAGTTCCTTAGGACATCAGCTTGCTAAACTCCTGTTACATCGACCAAGAGTGAAACTTTAGACAAATTCACCTAATAGAGTCTCAAAAGCACCTCAGGAAGGTTTATGGCTGTACCTGGGAGACATGGATGGATGGATGGATGGATGGATGGATGGATGGATGGATGGATGGATGGATGGATGGATGTGGCCTCAGGGTCCTACAGACAGACCTAGGACACACTGACTGTTATTTGTGAGGTGTCAAGCAGCCTGCATGGACCTTCTGAAGACTCGTCTATCCCAGCTCGAGAAGGGGTCACAGACAATGCAATCTCTTACAAGGCAGAGAAAACCATGTTACGTTAGCCCAGCCAAGCGTGATCAGCACAGCAGAGCAGAAAGTCAGAGAGGAGACTGGCAAGCACAGAAAAGCTCTGGATATCCCTGCTCCAACCTCCTGCTCTGACCAGGGCCAAGTTTGAATTTAACTCAGGATCTCGGAGCCTTGTCCTGTCAGGCTTTGAAAACCTCCAAGGATGGAGCTGGCACAATCTCTCTTGCCTGCACAACTCTTATTTAAACCCCATCTCCTTTATCAGGAGCCACTTTCCCGCCTCAGCTGCGAGGCACCAGTTTGTACCACAGCTTTTGGACTGCTGTGATGTGTGGTTTGCTGGGAGCATCCCCCCTCCACGTCCCCATGGACGCTTCCAGGTGTCTCCCACGCAGATTGCTGGAAGCAGGAGCATGCACAGAAAATTCTCTCAACTCACTCATCCAAGCCTGGACAGCGACCTAAGTCCAGCCAGGGCTGTGAGCTGACCGAAAAACCCAGAGCCAGCAGCAGGAGATCACTATCAAGAGCAGAAGTCACAAAGAAATAGGAAAATCTTTTCCCTGCTGCCATCTACAGCTGGGAGTGTGGCAGGACGCTGGGCTGAGAGCCAGGGGAAGGCAGGGAAGGGAAAGGCCGGGCTCCGGTATCTGTCACAGCTCTTCCCAGCCGCGGCTCCGCCACCCGCTCCCGGGAAGCTGCTGCCATCTACTGATGTGAGGGCGGCCGGCACAGGGCAGGATGGAACAACTTCGCTGCCCCTGAGCTGCACACACCCCGGAGCCCGGAACGGGAGGTCGAGTCCCCACTCCAAAAATCTGCTCCCTCAAAAGAGGCCCAAAGCCGGCCTCAAGGCCGATGTGCTGCACAGCGAGTCCTGCTCAGCAGTTTCTCCCCAGCTGAAGCGAGAGGATGCTGGCTGGAGCACCCCCAGGCACCTCCCTGGTGTTTCTCTCAGCTGGGTGTTCCAGCATTAACTTGTCACTGCAAAAAGCCCTTCCCTGCTGTGAGGAAGACCCTGAACCCCGGTGACCCCGCTCCCACCACCACACCCTAGCGCTCTAACGCGTTCTTCAGTGCCCCCAGGGGTTTTCCTCAAAGTCCTGGTGGGACAGAGCTCTGCCATGCCAAAACACCAGCAACAAGACCCCCACGCACAGCCAGGGCTGGGTGTCCAGGAAGACACCTGCCCTTTCCCCTTTCCTCCCTGAAACTCACCCAGAACTACAAGCTTTCACACGGTGTTTTTGAGGCAGGTTGGTCTCCCCCTCCCCTGCCCTGCTCTCCTGGTCAGATGCGATGACCTGAGGGGACAGTGTCCTCTCAGTGCCATCCCCCTCAACTCTGAAAACTGTTCTGCAAACTCCAGATGGGATTTCAGTCCTGTTCCTCCTCCAGGAGCACTGACATTTTTAGTCTCCTGCATATCTTCTTCCAGAAGCAGCTGATGGCAAATGGAAGAACCCCTACATCTGCGCCTCCCCGGGCACCATGCAGAGCTTTCGCAGCAGGAAAGGAGACGGGAGGAGAATGGCTGAGTAACTTCATGGCTTAGAGTCAAAAAATCCTGTTCTGTGCATCTTTGGCTTCCTCTGCATGATTAAGTTGCACATTCATCCTCACCAGGCAGCTTTTGGATCTGCTGTTCCTCCTTCCCCGTCCAACTTGAGTGGTGGGTTGGAGGGAGAGGGTCCCCTCTGCCTTCAAGAGAGGGGATAGAGGGAGTCAAACCACACCAAAAGGCCAGGGCAGAGCTGTTCCAGCCAAGCAGCGATGACAAAGGGACACAGAGACCTCAGGTGATCAGGGATCTGAACTCTCATAAAACTGGCAACAGGGTTCACGCTGCAGAGCTCAAAGGGACCCAATCTACTGCAAGGGGGGGGTTGAAAAGAGCAGTACTAAATGACTCTGAAGTTAATTTTGAGGCGGTTCATTTGGGGGATGTGCAAGGGAAGAGAGCAGGACAGGCCCCACCCAGGAAAGATATGTGGGGATCTTGTTCAAACAAACGAGAGAGTGACACAGCTTTTGGATTGATGGAGCAGAGGGAATACACAGCGGTCTGTGCTCCAGGGGAAATGAGGTCAGGCTCTGTCAATGCATCCCTCAGCAAGCAAAGACAACTCCAAAGCGCCTCAGACTCACTCAGAAAGGTTTCCAAGGACTAAAAGGAGCCTCTCAGTTCATCCCCCTCCTTCAATGCAGGCTTTGTAGTGCTCCCACTTCCAGGACAGGCAATATTCCTTCCTGCTCTGTCTTCCTCCAGCCTCAGGGCTGCAACAGAGCCAGGTTTGTTGGATGGCACAAAGGGACCACAGAGCATCTCCCCCAGATGCGCAGCTGAGCTCGTCCCTCCTCCCGCTGCCCCCCTCCCACAGCCCCATTCTGCCTCTCCACACTCAGCATGAAACACCGATTTCCCAGGCACAGCCTAACTATCAGCTCAGTTTAGCCTGGCAGCCAGCATCACCCAGATCTGTGCTCTGCCCACACTCCTCCGAGCCCATCCTGGAGCATCCTCTGTGCTTCACAGGGACTCTGCCACCCCGATGTCACACTGCTGCTCCCACCATGGGACAGCACAGGGAATGAGGGAGCAGAGGGGTGTGAACACTGCCGTTTCCAGCAGGGCCAGAAGGATTTTGCAGAGTGAAATCACTTCCCTCCATGAAACAGCTCAGAAGGCACCAGGACAGCATGGCTTTTCCAAGGAGTCAAAATTAAAAAGGCCATATTTTGAGAGGAAACTCAGTGCTGCAGAGCCTCAGCAGGTTGCGAGGCTTTCCCAGCATCCTCCCAGCAGCACGCTAAATTATCATGTCTGACATTTCCCCTGCCCCCCCCAAAGGCCAAAATAATTCCCTGGCTCTGGATACAGATCAGGTGGCAAACAAGATTTCAGACACAATTATTTTGCCCTGAGAGGATTCTGAAGCTGCTCCTCTTTTTCTTGAGATCAATACCTAAAGGATAATCCTGCAGATTATCCTACAGTTTGGTGCTGTTAGCTCAAGCTCCCTCGTTTGCTTTATTTCCTTTAAGAATTACAACTCCTCCTGGCTGGGGGAGGGAAGTGTTTTTTATGTTCTGTGTTGCCACAAATGAGACCTGACATCATAAATTGTCTACAGTTGCTTGGAGATGAATTTTGTTGGCTTTTTAGTTAAATTGAAACCCTTCCTGAGCACATACCGATTTCAGGTGGTGAGTCATTCCTTCCCAAAAGAGCAGAGCAAACAATAGCAACCACTTAAACAAAAACAGAGCAGATTTTCTTCCAAATCTAGCACCTCTATTCTTTTAAAGTAAATCAAGTCTGGGGGAGTTTGTTCTCCTGCAAAGTCCCACAGGTGGAAGCAGAAGAGATCAGAAACCTCTTCTATGCTTTGGAGGGTTATTTTTATTTGCTTTTAACCCATCACACTGTTCTGAGCATCCAGAATAGCAACTCTTGACTATTTGTGGCTGAAAAGTTTCCCAGGTGGTAAATTTGAAGAGATGGGGAAAATATCTCTGCTACTCCTGGGACAGATAGGATGTTCCTAAAATAAAGTTTTACCTCAGAATAACTGCCTCAGAGTATTTGTTTTCTGTCCAATAGATCCGATTCATAAAACTGCACAACAGAACATCAAAAGCATCCTACCTGTGAGATGAAGGAATCTTCAAAACATGAGGGACTTCTGAGGGATTTGCTGGAACTGTAGTGACAGAAAGGAAGGGGGAATGGCTTCAAACTGAAAGAGAGTAGATTTAAATTAGATGTTAGGAAGAAATTCTTCCCTGTGAGGGTGGGGAGGCCCTGGCACAGGGTGCCCAGAGAAGCTGTGGCTGCCCCTGGATCCCTGGAAGTGTTCAGGGTCACACTGGACAGGACTTGGAGCAACCTGGGACAGTGGAAGGTGTCCCTGCCCATGGCAGGGGATCAGAATGAGATGAGCTTTAAGGTCCCTTCCAACCCAAACCATTCTGTGATTCAATTAATTTGAGGACTTCAAAAACCCCCCTGTGACTGAGGTGGACACGGGGAGCTCCAGGTCACTCTCTTGACCGGCCTCCCGAAGCAGAGGGAGGTGACATTTTGTATGTGAGCTCCAGGTCAGCACATGGTACCCCCACAGTGCCACAGCACCTCATCCGTGTGGGCTTCAGCTGGCAGCAGCCGCCCCCAAAACCAGCGAACAGCCCAAGGCACCACATACTCTGGTCCTGAGCTGCAGACCTCACCCTGCTCCTCTCACATCCGTCGAGATCCTTCACAGGAACACTGAGAGCACCAAAAAGCCCTCAGGGAAGAGCACTGGAAGAGCACTGGTCAATGCAAATGTCACATTCCTTCCAAGGTGTTGCACTGAACTTTACCTTTAGCACCAGGTCTGACCTTTGAGACATAACCAAAGGATTTCCAGCCGTGTTTTCCAAAGCCTCGCGAATTTGTTTTTGGAGCTCCCTGCAAGGTACAAAGTAAGAAAAGGGATCTTTGGGTATGGAACCCGCCAGGCAGATGAGGCGACACGGCGACAACCCCACAAGGTGGCAGAGCTCCATCGCTCATCGCCCGAGCGCGGGGATGCACCGAACGCAGCCAGCGCCGGGATGCTCCACAGCGGGGGGACCCCTGCGACACTGCTGATGGCGAGGGGCTCCCCGCTTGGCTGCCTGAGCCTTCCCCAGTTTCCCGAAAATGGGAGAAAATCAGGTGAAAAACTGCTCGGAAAATAGGAGCAGCAGTTCTCGGGGGCTTGGGCACAGGTGAACAGAACAGACAAAAACTCCCAATTTTATTTGTGTGCTCTGAGGTTTCTAAGAGAGTTTTGCTGGGAGCTGTTAGGAAGTTCTTAACCCACTCGAGGGAATCGTAAACTGGGAAAGAAAATCCAAACTCTCAAGCAGGCAAATGTTGCTTTTATAAATTATAACAGTGGTCCAGGACTGAACAGGGGGAATAACTGGGATTTCAGCTTGTCAGATTTGTTTCCAAGCTGTTCAGAAATGCGCAATTTCTTCCTGCCCTCTCTGGACCCGCCACGCTCCAGCTCAGTTAAACAAGTGGCAATAAGCTGGTCATAAATGCATTTCAGCAGGAGACTGACACTAAGTTTCTAAGCTTCAGAACAATTATATTAAAACAAAAAAAAACAAGGGAGAAAGAACTAGCAAGAAAAAAAAATAATTAGCATTATCTTGTCATAGTTCATGATCAGTTGAGGAAGAACAGTAAAATATTTGCAACTCCCAGCCTGGCTGCCACCTTCCCTCCATGGTGGGCAGAGGCAAATTCGGTTTAGTTTGGGTGAAGCAGCACCTTCCTGTGCTTTCCAGTGATGTCCTTGGACTTCAGAGCAGACTCGTGATTTTCCTCCCTGCAATCCACTTACTATCTATAGGTCCTGAGTCTCCCTTGTCAGTAAGGACTCGGTTTGGAGCTGACTCTGGTTTTAAATAGTCAGCAGGGCACAAACTTGGAGATTGGTCTGCAGAGGAAAGAAGTGAATCACAGCCAGTCCGGCAAATGGACAAATGGACGGTGTCATGCTCCGAGTGGAAATCAGAGAGATGTGGTCTTTAAAAAGGACGTTCTCAGAAGCGATGGGAAGCTTCAGGAAGAATTTTGTGCCAGAGGAAATCACGCTCAAAGAAAAGGGATAATTTGCTAAAGCAAAATTAAACCCTCTGTCACTCAAACACCCAAATCAGTAGCCTGACAGTTACTGTAGCAACAGGTGGGAAAAAATGCCACAGAAAACACAGATATTCCCCCACCCCCCAACAAATTGAGAAAAAACAGCTTCTAATTGCACCGAGTGCCACATAGCCGTGCAGTGGCTCAGCCGCTGTGGGTTGGGGTTTGTGCTGGGATGCAGAGCCAGGGCAGAGCTCACAGTTTGTTAGTGCAAACCCTTCCTCTTCATCAGCCTGAGAAATGCTGGGAAACCCTGACTGGTCTGTGAAGAGCTTTCTTTGCCTGCTTTCCAGGAGAAGGAGGAAGCCTTCACGGAAGCTGCACTGTGCGTTCTCCAGGAAAGGCAAAGAAAAAAGGTTCCACAAAATCGAGTTTATAATAGATTTGGCCCATGGGGCCAAAGAGGTCCAAGTGCATTTGCCCCCAGCCCCTGTGCAGTGCATTTCCAAAGAGTTTTCCAGAAAAGGGTATTTCCAGCGGGATTGATCAGACCTTGAGCTGTGCAGTCAGGTGCAAAGCAGCCAAAATCAAATGTACCCCAAGGGCAGTGAACCTCAGCTTCCCTAGGCTGCCAGTGCCCCAGGGCTCCTCTCAGTCCTGTCCGCCAGCTGCGTGTGAGAGAACAGACACAAGAATCCCAATTTTTCTAGCCACGGCACACACTGGCCTCTGCAATTCAGTTGACTCCTGCCTCTTCTCTAATTACTTCTTCAATTATGTCAAACAATTTTATTTATGCTGGAGAGGAGCCATCGCTCTGGGGCTGTCTCGTGGCTGAGGCTGTTGCTGTCAGGACAAGCACAAAGGGCTTCGTGGACCGCAAACTCTGCAGGTCCCACCAGCACCTCAAGGACTTTGCTCCTGCGCCTCTGCGCATCCTCCCTCCCGAGCATGGCCCCTCAGCTTGGGGCTCCAAATCCCAGCCGAGGGGCTGCAATAAGGGCATGTTTGCTGCTGGCCGGTAGAAACTAAAATAGAACAACCTCTGCAAACATCACACCTCTCCACAGAGGCCTCAGACAAACCAAACAGCGCTCTGCCTTTTCATAAAAGCAGCCTTTGCCCAGTCCAGGAGGTAATTACTGGCTCCACAGCTGCCTCTGTCATCCCATTCGTGGGTATTTTTATCTTGCCAAGGAGCCAGAACTTTCCTGTGAGCTCCATCCTGTGCTGTCTGCTCTGAAGGGCTCATCCATCCCTCGCTTGCCTTGTTCCATATATTCCTTTTGTGCCTTTTCCCTAACAAAGCAGCTTTTAATTCTGGTGTGGTGCTTCCAGTTCTCAGAAACAGCACAAAAAGGACATTACAGTCCCCTCAGGTTTACATAAACATGTCTTTTTCATTAACCTTCATCATGACTGTCTGAGCTGAAATGCAACATTCGGCAAAAAAACAGTAGAAATATTTTGGGCAGCTCTTTTAGGTAGGTCAGTAAGGTGCTCAGTTAAGGGGAGAGTTGTTTCACGGCTGAAAATATTCTCTTTGATGACTTGTTTTCTTCTTCCAGGCCTTTCTGCTTGCTCTAAGGATCCCCCTATATTCCTACAGACTGGCAAAGCCCCATCAGCATCCAGAGAATAGTGTTTCACTTCTCCCCTTCTCTGCACTCCTTCATGGAGTCATCCAAAAAAAAAAATCTCCCCCCCAAAAAAGTCTTTGTTTTTCCTTCTTTCCAAAACACTCATTTCCAGCCCGTAATTCCAGCTAATTTATAACACACCACTGCAAAACAACACTGAATTACAGAGAAAGACCATGGGAAGCTTTGACACCATTAGTGTTTGGAAGAATTAATGGGAGCAGACTGCTAAATATGATTATTTTCCTCTGTCTTTCCTTAGGGTGCCGATCACTAGAGCACAAGTGCCACGTGCATTAATTAATTGAAACAACACATTTACATGATTAGGGATTAACTCCTGTGCTTCTCCATTGACTAATTAGCGTATCTATAGATCTATTTAGAAAGAAAAGTCCTTGGGGAAGGCAGGAGCCTTCCGAGTTTATTTCATATAAACTGGCTGTCAAATTCAGGGATTAGAAAAACCTCCGCTTCTCCTTCCCTCCCCTGGCACCTCATATTTGCTTCTTTTATTTTTCTTGACTCCCGTGTGGCATCTGCCACAAGTTTCACCAAGAAAACACTGCTGAGTTTTTCTTCCCTCATGTTGGTCCCAAGTTTCCTGTTGGTTGTCATCCTCGGGCTGCTCATGGGCTCCAACTGTCAGCACACTCTGGTGGAAAAGAATATTTGACACTGGGGATTCCAGCCTGATGGATTAATTAACTTTCCCTCCTCCTTCAGCTCTCTGTGCTCAGGGACTCTCACATTTCACCTCCAGGATGTCCAGTCCCCATTTAATTTTCTTCTTCCTGTTGTGGGACACAGGGCAAGAAAAGAAGGGGTAAAGCTGCCCGGCTCAGGAAGCAGCACAGGGTTTTGTGACAGTCTGTAGCTACAGCCCATAAAATGCTCCTTCCCCAGCAGAAAATTACACAGAATGTTGACTTTTAACACCAAGCAACCCTTTAAAACTTTACCTGATTGCACAATAACTTCCCAACACTGCTCAGAGAAAAGGCTTTGCTTTCCCTATTATCCCTCAGAGGCTTTTAGAGACCTTCCTGGAGGCTTAAAGGCAGCACTTCAAGGTACAAGAAGCACAAGAAAAGAAAACAAAAACACTCTGTCCTTCTAGAGCCTCACTTGTATTCATTTAAAGGAGTCTTGGCCAAAATCTTGACAAAATAACCAGTGTCACCATCGCCTCAACCCAGAGGCAGCTCTGCTCCTTTGCAGGGACTGGCTGGGTAGGAGGATGAGGAGGAGCAAGAAGAGGAGAGTGAATTCATTAATTACCTGTACCTGATCAGAGCTTCTTTCTTTCCCCAGCTCCAGTAGTGGAGTTTCCTCTGCTCATGGCAGGCTGAGGAAGAGGAGGCTGAGTCCCCTCCTCCTGCTGAGCTGTCCTGTGGCTGAACACAGCAAACTTTGGGAATAAATCTCCTCTCCTTTACCCCTTTCTGAGGCTTTCAGTTTGAAGTGGAGGGAAATCCTTGCTAGGGTTTTCTCTGGAGAATAAACACACGATGTATTCACGTTATCCCTGCAGATTTGCATTCTGCATATCCCCATTAACACACTCACATAAACACCACTGCATCCACATACTTTATTTACTCTGCATTGCCATTTTACCACCTGGACACACGCAGAGGTTACACCTTTGCTGCACAAATGCAGAGAGGACCAGGACTGGTTTTCTGTATCTAACCCCAGGATCCCACCCCAGGCAGTCTGGGGAGCAAAACCACCTCCCATTGCTGAAATGTGTCCTCAGCGGGAAATTTCAACAGAGATATGAGCAGCAGCCCTGGTTTTGGTCAAGATGAGATTGTTGGAAAACCTCCTGGAGGGGCTTCCATTGGAAGCCTTGTGATGCTGCAGAGCTGCCGCTGCAGCCACTCTCACTCCAGCTCCCCCTCAGCACCAGGGAGATGGCATTTCACACACCAGCATCGCCCAGCGTGTGACAGATCCCCCAAACCTGTTGGCTGTGAGTCGGATTTTAGATGCTCTCTCTCAAGACCTCGTTCCACCTCTCCAAGCAGCAGGCAGGGCGAGCAGCGAGGCTGAGCCTCGTTATCTCCCTCTTTGGCACCAGCCATCGGGGGGAATGTGGTTCTGGAATGTCTGTGCACCTCGCAGCCTGGGAGCGAGCTCTGCCACAGAGGCTCAGCAGCAAACATTGTATTTTAGTGATCCACACGGTTTCCCTTGTTGGAGGCTCATGAACTCGTCTGGAAACCCGGGAAAAGCGCAAGACTCGCTGCTGTGAGAAATGCTTCATTCTAACCGAAAAGAAATTCGACAATTACCGTAAATGAAATCCCAAAAGAGCTTTTTCATTCATTCCTGCTCAGTGACCCCTGCTTATCACCTTTAGATGTCTGAATGTACAGCAGGTACCGACAATACCAGCTTTACAACCTAATGCACAGACCAAAGTTCCCACACTGCAAATTGCCTTCAAGAGAAGCAATATCTGCCTCCACAGCTCTAGAGCTGCTATAAAGCAAAATATTTCTCTTTTTTGTCATTTCTGTAATGTCTTGGGTTCCTTAGATATCTGAAATAAAGAATTCCTGAAAAAAAAAAAATTACTGTGCCTACATAAGTACGTGTTGATTTTTAGGCTCAAATTCCAGTTTTCTGCTCTCCAGCACCACTCGTACCCAAATGTATTTTTCTATTTTATTCACACTAACTCCCACAAAGACAACAGGAATTAAAACAAGCCAAATGGTTCTTTATCTTTTCTTAAACTCATTTCGAATTTTAATCTCTGCTAAACAAGCTTTGATGGCTGAAATAATTTAAAACAATGCTTTGACTCAAAGGGACAAAGAAATCATGCAATTGAACATCAAAATTATAATTCTTTCCTCTTGATTTTGACAGGTTTTTGAGCGAGTAACACATTGGCTTACAATGAAGAGGTTCAAGAAGCTCGCTCTATTTTTTTTTTTTTTCCTGTATAGAGAAAGGAAAAGGAGGAGAAAAAAAAACACTTGGCACTCCATTAGCAGCCGGTCCTTCACTTTGTTTTGATGAGCAGAGCTGCTAGCTGCGGTGACACACGCTGCTGAAAGTCTGTCCCTGCGAGCCCGAAGCTGCTCGCGTGTTTGCAGTGACACCGCTAAGGGAGCTGGGGCAGAGCGCTGGTCCTTGGGGTGCGCAGAGGGCTCCCACACCGGCTAACCGGCAATAAACATTTCCCTGTCAAAAACCGGCGCTGACTCACGGGACTAAAATTAGGCGGGTGCTGCATCTGGCTGGAGGGCAGGCAGTTAAAAAAAGCAGCGTGAGCGGGTGTGATTCACGGCGAGAAACACGGCACTCGGGATTTCTTCCGGTGAAGCTGGACACGGCTGGAAGGTGGGCGAGCCGCAGACCAAGCTGGAACGAAATGATCTTTATGTCCCTTCCAACGCAAACACTTCTAGGATTGTGTGAGGAAGGGAGATGCTCTGCTGAAGTGCAGCAGCCAAGAAGGTCCAGGCTCCTCTCTCAGGTCTGTGCTGCTGGGAAAACACTGAGCTGGAAAGATGAAGGTGGGTAAGCAAGAGAAGCAAAACAGGAGCTGATGGGAGGAGGAGCAGTGAGCAGGCTGTGGCCCCCTGCAACTGTCTCCTGATGCCGTTTCCTTCCCTGGGCCAGGAGTGGTGCAGGTGCCAAGCTGGGAACCCATTTGACCTATTTGCCCGTTTTTCTTAGCAAAAGGCTCTGTATAATTCACTAACTGCGGTCACCTGGGAATTGTCTTTAAACTGAGTGTGCGGAGAAACGCTTCTGTCAGGTTTCTTCGAGGCTTTTTTTTCTTTTTTGAAAACTAAAAGAAAAGTGCAGCCATTTAAAGATTAAAAGAGAATCCATAATCCACAGTAAATGCTGGAGAGTCTCACAAAATTAGCCCACACATTTCTTAACCTAAAAAGCACAGCTCCCACTTGACAGACTTTGAAATATTTCATAACATTTGCAATATTCTCAGCTTCAGCTTCAAAGCTCTCCCCAAAGACTGGGTTTTCCCATCTCTGCATGGATTTATCATCACCTGCCAAAACCTGTGCAGATCCTGAACTATTTGGGGACTTTGGTGCTTTGAAGTGACAATGCATCAAAGCCACAATGCAATCGCTGCCACCCCCACATCACCCCCAGTCAAATATTGACGTGCCAGGAGGTCCCGTTTCCAGCTTGCTCTAAAAACATCTCCTCGCTGCACACAGAGAAAGTTTTGCCTGCTCCTATCCCCTCCTAGAACTTGGTGGGATTAAGGGCACTGCAAGAGTTATAAAATGCCATCTGCCCTCCTCGCTGGGTGTGGTGCTTCCATGGGATCTCCTGCCTGGATTTGTCTGATACAGAAAACGTTCCCTTATGTAAACCAAAGCTGGCACCACTGGTAATCAAGGTTCCTGAACCAGGACAATGAGACTCCCTTGGGAATCACCATCTGCCTCACTGGCTTCCCAGACCTCAGCAGGTTTGTCAGCATTGCCAGAGTCTGGAAGACAAAGCCTGAGCTGTGGTTTGCTCACAACTTTCCTCCCACAGGGAAAGCCCAGCCTGGGCTTTGCCTGTTTCACCACACCCAACCCCAGCTCTCACCTCAGGGAACACCTCCCCTCACCCCACTGCACCCACAGGGGCACTAAGCCCCCCTTCCTCAGCACAGCCCCGAGACAGAACTTTTCCAGAGCACCCAAACTGCCAGGAAAGAGGGAGGCAGTAACCCAAAGGGAAGCACTTGCATTTTTGCAGCACAGGTTTCCCAGCTGTTTGCACCTGGATGCCGCCATGCACACGCAGCAGCCGAGCACTTGCAGAACAGCACATCAGGGCCAGGCTGGCACATGGAAACAGCAATTTTCCCAAGTGGAGCAGCTCTGAGTAGCCAGCAAATAATGAAGAGCAAAATTGAGGGCTGGAGCTAAATTGCCTGGGCTTCGTTAGTGGGAAGAGGAAGCAGGTGGCTCTGAGCAGTGGCAGGGCTGCAATTCAGGGGATTTCAAAACAAAGATTAAAGTCCTTCACTTCTTTGGTCAGTTCATGTTATCCTTGGGCTTTTCAGCAAGGACTTTGTGTCCGTGGGGAGAGCATTGTATTTTACAGGAGCTTAGTTTGATTTACTGGGCACACAGGTGGAGCGGTGTTTGCTTGTGCAGCTGTAATTTATGATGACTTACAAAGAAGAGTGATGCTTCTGCACTTCAAGATGAAGGGCTTAGTGTTGTTTTCACTCTTATTTGTACAAAAAGTTTAAAGTGGTGCTGGGTTTGAACAGTTGAAAGTAGAAGCTGGTGTGAAGATCTAAGCCCAGAGCCACACGCTCCCCTCAGCTCTCCCAGGGCAGTGGAATGGGCTTGTATTAATTCTCAAATAAAGCACCATCATTACATTTTTTTCTACCTAGCAAGTACCATTGCACAAATGTACACAACATTTCCTGCTGTGTTTTTATGTCCCAACCCCCGCATTAATTGAACTGTCAGGACCATCCTCCCCCCTCATATTTTAACCAGACTTTTTGGCTTCCCTTGTGCTGCAAGGTGAGTTGTGGACACGATGCCAAACGCTTTCCAGCCCCAGCAGCTGAGCTGCAGAACAAATCTGGTCGGGGTGAAAGCTCTCAGGACTCTGGGATGGTTTTGGGGCCAGCTTGGGATGAGCTGAGCCCACATCACAGCCTGGAAGTGTCTGTTCCCATTACACATCCATGGGGAAATATCCTACAGCATCTTGGCCTGGGAATGAGCTTGGGATGCACCATCCAGAAGCAAAGGTGAGGCGGTGATGTCCTGCTTCATCACCATGCCCCCCTCCATGCCAGGCAGGTTTCACGAGGAGAGATGTGCAGTAAAATTGATCCCAGTTATCACCATGCAAAACCAGCCAGCGTTAGTGCATCACCGGTGCCTGTTGCAGGGGATGCCAGCTCGTTTGCTGTGTGCTAATTAGCAATGCAGGGCCTGTGCCAGCATTTATCTCCTTGGAAAGCTCGGACAAGCAGAGCTCAGCCTCTCAGGAGCTCAGGCAAAGGCAAAGCTCACCAGAGACTTGCTTTGAGAGCAGCAGCTGGAGAGGGGCAGGATGCCCGAGGAGGAAGAGGAGCTCTGACAGCAATCCAGGGGGAACATGGCTCATCCTTACAGCAGGAGGGATGGAGCGTGGCAGGGCTTTCCAGTGCCACCAGGAGCACTCCTGTGATGGACACCTTAGCTGGAAACACCAGCCCTGAGCTCGAGCACACAAAGCCAGGGAAGTCGCCGGCACTGGATGTTCCTAATTCGCCCTCACCTCGAAAGTCTCCTCCTCTAACCAAAACAGTTTGATATGAAATAATGATCACCCAGACGATGTTTTTGTCACCTTGTTGCTGTAGCCCGACACTGGTGCAGTGGCACTGCTGGTCTGCAGAGAGCTCCACGCTGGGCACAGCCCAAGAGCAGCTGTTTGCCCTGGCATAAAAAGGGAGAGAAAAAATTAATGAGCTTCTCTTCAATTCAAACAGTTGCTCTGACCAATTTTTACAAAGTATGGCTATAAATAACCAGTTCCCTTCCAAAAAGTCCATTCAAAATGACATTTTGCTCTCTAATACCACAATTAGATGTGATAGTAGAGAAATCTTTTCTTTTTTACAAAAATAATTTTGTTTGAAACAATCCTGCCTTGCAAAATAGTTGAATGGTGATAGAAAAGGCATTTCCATTAACAAGTTCAGCTGTTCCACCCCACTATGCTGACAAGCTCTTATCAAATGGCATTCACAAGCATTCCCTGGTAGGAATTGTTTGTAGAACCCTCTCCCTGCATTTACAAAGTCCTTGCAGCTGGATTTTTATCCTGGTTTCTAAAGGAGAAGAGGTTCCTGCAACTGTGCTGGTTGAGCTGGCTGCTTCTCATCTTCAGTTCATTACCAATGTTTAAAATCACTTAGGAGGGGAAGGGTGGGTGGGCAAAAGGCTGGAAGGCTCTGAAATTGAATTTTTGTGAAAAGTATGGCCTGACTAAAGTAAATGAAACAGCCAAAAATTGCGTTTTCTGCTGGCAATGTGCTGCTGGCCAGTCAGCCCATGCTGGTGGACCAGTGGGCATCCACGCAGCTGGAAAATGTCCCTCCCTCTGCCCTGTCTCGTCTGGACAGGATGGCCACAGGGCAGGGTACGGGATCAGGGTTGCTGAAACAAAAGAGAACAGATATGAGATAAAGGATACAAACCCATGGGACATAAAAACTCATTAGCCCTGCTGCTGTGTGAGACGCTGCAGAACAAACCCCCGGAAAGCAGAGCTGGGTAATGGGAGCAGGATGCTGTAAAACATGAATCACAGCCTCCAAATGAGAGAGGGGAAGGCAGGACCACACTCTTCTAATATTCTTTCCTGACAGCAGCAGGAATACTTAGGGGAAAGATTCAAGGAGCTCTTGTACTTGGAGCTCTGGAAAACACTACCGAGCTCTTCAGGGGCAATGTTAAACAAAATTGCAGTCGTAAAAAACCCCAGAATATAAGCACAGGAGTTCTGATTGGAGCTGGGTGTGAATGCAGAGCACGTGAGTTTGGGAACAAGGGGCAGGGGGCGGGGGGTCCAGAGGTGCATTTCCCAAGGGACCTTCCCCTGACCAGTTCTGGGCTTCTCCGTGAGCAGCTCTGTTTAAGCAGTGCTGTGCCACAGGTGAAGACAGGTGGGTTTAAAAATTTGGGGCTGATGCATAAAAAGCCATCAGCTTGCCCAAAGGTGTGCTTTATAAAACAAAAATATTCCACTTGACCACTTCTCAAAAGACAGGCAAGGTCATCTGTACCCTGAACTCACCTCTGGAACTTCCCAGCCAGCAGTAGGTGGGAGTCAGGTATGGGGAAGGCTTCCCCAGGGATAAGGACACTGGAGCCAATTGTGTGGGGAACAGTCGAGCCTCCAGTTCTATGAGATTTGTGGGAACAGGAATGGAAATGATAGATCAGATACAGGTGCATGGAGGAGCAGATTCCTGTGACATCCTGATGCCCTCCCACACCCCCATTTTCCATGATTGGGACTGTCTTAATATGTAAGAGCAATTGGGGGATTTCAGGATAAAATCCTGGCCCTATTGAGTTCAGGGAGTTTTGTAATTAATCCAAATGCCTTCATTTTGGTGATATTTTGCCAAGCTGTGCTTAGATTTGTCAAGTGGAGCTTCCACTTCAGGAGACCCTCTGATACCCAGCAGTCCCCAGGGAGCACTGGGCTGTGTTAGGAACCAATGGGAAGAGGGCTCTGATCCCATGGATTGGTGTCTTCACCCAAGCAGTGCTCAGAGAGCCTGGAATCTGGTTATTCTTTCTTTTGCTGGCAGCTTAGATTTGCTCTTGTGGTCCTACAGAGTCCATTTTGTCTCAAATTCCCTGCTCTGCAGGAAACAAAGGGTGCAGCTGTTGCTCTCACTCCTTGGGGTCTTTCCTCCACTGCAGTCTCAGTGTTAGGATCAGATAAAAGACAAAGGCAGAAGAATTTATGGGAGCATTATCAGCTACCTTTGAAAATAAATCAAAGGATGGGACTGTGGAAATGACGTTTGATGACACGGAATTTTGGGAAGGGAGTTTTTTCAAGCCCAGTTGTTTGAATTCTCCCTGAAATTCCCTAATGCATTGTTGTGCCTCAGAAATTGGTGGTAATTTAATTCCACTTGCTCTTTCTCTCTCCTGGACTGTCATCTCCTCAGGTCCCTTTCTTCCCTTTCAGCCCACTGCTGCTGCCAGGGCTCATTTGGACATAACAAAGGTTCTAAGGTTGAACAAACAAAGCCTAAAATAGGACAGTGATTTAACAAAACCGAACACCCAAAGGCCACATCAAGGCCTTGCTGGCTCCAGCACACTGCAAACAGCTGGCTACTGAGAGAAACAGCACCCAGGAACTCACATTTTAAGTAGAAAGGCCCTGGTTTCCTTAAGAACTTGCTCAGCTCTAGGTATTACTGGCAGCAGTAACTTCCCCAAGTGATTCGTGTCCAAGAGCAGCATCCAGAGCTTCACCTTCAGCCTTCTGTTCCTACCAAAGACAAATGGGAGCCAGTGGGGCTCAAACAGAGAGCGAACAGCTGAAGTTGGCAGATCAATTCACATTGAGACAAGGATGAGCCGTGGGCTCCCTTGACTGCTAAACAAAAGGCACTTCCCTTAACAGGGAATTGCCATCTTCACCCGGCCAGCACTGAAATTCAAGATTAGTTTTACCACCTTCAGCTCTGAAGGGTCCTTTTAGGCTCACACTCAAGCAGCCCTGCACTGGCAGCCAGCCAGAGTCTGTTGGCTTTACCGCACGTGGAGCGTTCTCAGTCTGAAACATCAGCCTCTGGACCTGTCTCTGCAAATGCATCCCTGTTTCCTGGTGAGAGGAGACGCCTAAGCCATGCTGTGGGTTGTATTATGAAAGGAATCTCTGCAGGAAGCTGGGAGGCCTGGCTGCACATCAGCTGCACCTCAGCAGTGTTTGTTCAGGGGTGTTTCCAGGGAGGATGCTCTGGAGCTGTTCCTCCAAGGAGCACAGCACCCTCTCCCCTTCCATAGTTTCCTCAGCAGGAATGCACAACAACAACATTTACCCTTTGCTTGCTTACCCACCAGAGAAAATTTCATGTACTGATCTCACCCTCCCCATTTTGTTCATTAAATTGTCTTTTCTTACTTGCAGTGATGAGGCTGTTAGGATGGCACTCGTGGATGTGTGCAGAGATTTGAAATGTACCCACTTCAAACCCTGCTCATGAGAGGAGTGGGTAGTTAGGCTCAGACATGGTATGAAAAATAATATGCCAGGCCCAAATGTCAAACATAATCATGGGTGCTATTAACCTCCCCAGTGAAAGGAATACATCCCTTTATGAAATAACCTGGCTTTAATGTTCAAGATTGCTACAACAGATTAAAAGGCAGCCCCTGATAAGTTGCCTACACTAAAAGCATCATGGAAATTGAAAACATAATGTACCTCACTTAAGTGATTCACACTATTAATATGTAGAGTTTTCTGAGCTATAGTTTTATCAAAGTTGAGCAGTGAGAATAAGTGAGGGGTTTGTTTCCTCATTTCTTTTCTGAAAAACAAAAGAAAACAGGTGCATTTATGTCCAGCGAGGAAAGAAGTAAAATTATTTCTGAGAAATAGAAGTTGACACCTTGAGCAAAATCCATTCTGCACTGGGTAGATGGAAAGGGAGAGCACTGCTGTTGTGCTGCCCTTTTCCTGAAGAAACCCCTAAACCTGGGTATAGTATTTTAATATTCAGAAGCTGAACTGAACCTGAGGTGGTGCTTACCCAGGCCAGGCTTCAGATCTGGTAGGTGATGGTGGGGGAGAGACACTTCAGGGACCCACTTCTGCACGTGTGGGCTGTAAAATCTGGTCACCTGCAAGCTGTAAGAACTCTTTGCATGAGATAGTAAAAAAAGTGTGATCAAAACCCCAAACCAGACACACACTCATCCTTCTCCACACAGAAAAAAAGGGCAAAGGAAAGGAAAGGAGATGTAAGATGTAATTAATAATCTTACTCTAGGTTTTGATGCCAGCAGGAGCTAATTCCTAACGTAATGCTGACCAAGATGATCTGTGGATGCCTACAAGAGAGGTAAAGTGGTTGATTGTGGGAGGGAGATGCACCCACCCACACCTGCACACCATCACCCACAGCTTCCAAAACTTCTGAGATTTAGAAATGTCAGACTTCCTTTCAATTACAGCCTCTCATCACCAATTTCAGTGGCAAGCCCGAGGCTGGCTCTAAGAGCTAAACCATCTTGTTTAACCTGCTTGTTGATGTTCCAGATTTAGTGCTGCCAGAGCTGCACCTTCGGTCTACAAAAACATGGCGCAGCTGCTCCCCTTCCCTTAGAAGCTCTTTAATATCCAGGGCTGTTATCTCTTCAGAAATGGCACAGCGTGAGTACAGAAATCCCTTGCCAGAGCCTCTGCAGGCTGGGGATACAGCTGCCTTAAAGCACCTTTCCAAATGGACACGGACAGTGAAGTTATTACACCTCGCCCACGGATTCGATGGCTCTTGTGCCGTGTTCACAGCGCTGTCGAACACCTGCATCCAGCCCCTCTTGGGAGAGAAGAGGCCGAAAGCATTTTCTCAGTGCCAAAATGAGAAGGAAAAAATGCAGCACTCTGTGCCACTGTCAGGTTTCTCTCTGCTTTGACAGGACACCTCCTGCCCCGATGGGTTTGAATCTGGCTGTGGAGCAGCACTTTTGCAGCCACTCCTGTTTCAAGCCCCTCACGGGACTAGAAAAACTGGGGGCTTGAAGTAAAAGAAGACAAAGGTTCTGGGAAGGAAATCCCAGTGTCCATAGTTATATATGGACAAACTGGTGCTGCAGGTCCAGTCGTGGAATATTGGAAGGGATCTTAAAAATCAATGAGGGGGTGCATGGAGAACTTGCTGGTTTTGTACTGAGAGGCACGAGGGTTTCAGAAATTATCTCCCTTCGTCCTCCTGCCCAGGCTCCATCCAGCAGCTCCCTGCCACTTGCTGCTTGCAAGACTTTACTAGAGCCTTGGGGAGGGAGGCTTGCTCTGTCACGGGCTCAGATAAATATTTGGTACATAGGAGAGTCCTTCCCATTTCTCCCGACTGCATTAATGTCTCAGCTACCACCGATCCCAAAGAAATACTGTTTACTCAAATTGCGGTGATCCCTCCCCTGCTCAGAGCCCAGCACACTCACAGTGGCAACGAGGAGGTTGTAGGGATGGAGCCACAGAGCTGTCCCAGCCTCACCTCACAACTAATTTCACCCCAGGTAAAAAGCTCATCAGTCTTATCTTTTATAGATTTAACCAGGAAAAGAAAAAGCTTTGTCCAGTTCCCAGCAACTCCTCAGTTTGGATGGAAAGCGTTGCCTTTTGGAAGGGTGAGTTATGGAGGAGAGGCACAAAGTGGTGCTGTGCATCCCCAACGTGCCCGGTGAGGGACCACTCTTCAAAAGCTGATCCTGAGACAAATAAAGGTCAGACCATTATGGGATTTGTAGTCACAACACTTCATTTGTCTTTATGCCTCTGCTTTGCAGAAAGCTCTTGATATACTCAGAAAATAAGAGCCCCAATGCACCAAAGAGATTTCGAGCAGCAGTAGCCTGTGAAAAAACCTCATGAAGCATTAACATCACAGGACAGGAAAGGCTGGGCTGGGGGAAAGAGCTGGAACCTCTTTGGTTCTCCTTTCCCTGAACTGGATGGCTGAACCAGAAGCACTCAGGGTGAATCCACAAATGAGCCAGAAAAAAAATCTTGTCTTTGTATTTAAGTGGACAAACATAAAGGTCTGGGGGAGGCTGCTCCAAGCTGAAGAAGATTTACTCATCTCATCTCTCTACCTGTAAAAGCACCCAGCACATTTCAAGCAGAATTTCACCATTTCAGCTGCTGCAGGAAAGGCTTTAAAGTGATCAAACAGTGTGAGAGCTCTCAGCACCCTCTCTCCTTCCCGTCTGCAGCAAAAATCATATTTGCATTTTTTTAATGGATTGTTGTTGTCAAATTGAAATCCAGGGATGGAAGATTGGATCCTGCTGAGTTCTGATGACTTTTTTTTTCCTTGTATCTGAATTTCTGATGGCCAATGGTATTGAGAAAACTCACACTGAGTTCACCAATGAAAACTGGACCCTGCACTGGCATCCTGGGAAAGGGATGGGAATAGCTGCCGGTTCAGCAGATCACCAAAAATGTTATCCCAGTTTTCAGCCTGGAAAGTGAAAAAAACAATTCCCGTGTTCAGGTACATTTCTGCCTGTCATTTTGGGATCCATCCACTTTTCCATGCTTTTATTTATAAAGACAGAACCTGCTGAAGCTTAACACGTACTATATGGGAGCCACGTGTGGCTTTTTGACTGCTCAACACCATTAAAACCAGACATCACAAGTTCAAAATGAGCCTCTATGGAGGCCTCCCCTTCTCTGTTTTAATTCTCTTTAAATGTCTCTGGCGTGTCTGCCCTGGGGACCACAAAACACAATAAAACATCTTCTGTAGCTAATTCATACTAACTGTCATCATTAGGCATTTAACAGGCAATGTCAGGACAATGTCCACGCAGCTGGAAGTGTCTCCACTTGCTGTCTCTCCTAATCAAGAGTTAACTCATCTTTCCTCTCACAAGAGAACATGAGCTTTCTCCTTTCCCACTTTCCAGGCCATTTGTTATCAAAGATTACTCCCGATTTATGACACAGTTTTGCCAGGGCAGGCAGAGTTAGTGGGTTATTTTTCCTAAAGAGCAGTGCTGGTAGGTCCCTACCCTTGGGTTTGCATCGGTGGCTCTCGAGTGACCTGGTAAATGCAGCCCTCCAAGCTGTGCAAGCACAAGAAAGTGGGTCAGAGTCTGCAGCAATTACAGGAAAAGATACAGGGATGACAGTTCCAGCTTTCAAATTATTCACCAGAAAGCAGGTCTGCTCCTGGCTTCCTCAGGAATTACTTTCCCTCCCACAAATAAACATTCCTAGCCCACTCCTCAGAGCATTGACTAAACCAGCTCTGGGTATTATATAAAAAGGAATTATTTGAATTAACGACAAGACTGCAGTAAGGTGTAAAATTCCTCTACCAGGACAACCCATTAAAGTGACTGATTCTGTTTTTCACCCCTAAAGATCTCCTGGGAAGGGCCATGAATTCATTCATGTTTGCTCCTTCCTGAGCCAAGAAATACAGAAACATCCCCACGTGGGAAGGCAGCAATTCTGCAGAAAGCAACCCAACTTCTTCCTGGTTCAGCTCTAAAGAGAGTTGGGAAAAACACTGCACAAAGACCCAAAAGGCAGAGAGCAGTCTGCACCTCCCTTTTGGTCTGCACAAATTACAACAGACATTTTTTTCGTGGGTGGTGGTCTGTAGCTACTTTTAATTTTTAGTTTCCAGGAGAGGAAGGAGTCCTCTGGCTCAGAGGTACAAAAGAACGTGCTCCAGTCATTTGGGGAGTGTGAAGAAGAGCAGGATTCCCACATCACGCCAGTATTTTACTCTTGATCCAAACCACTCTGAGGAACATCATTAAACCCCTGACTTGGGTCCAACCCTGTTGTGGCTGGAGGGATCTTCCTACGGCTTTCCTTGACTTTTGGCAATTTATTCTGAATTCAGGGTAGGTAAAACCTCAGGCAGACCCAGGTTAGCATGGAGGAGAAATGCTAACACAAGTGAAGGTGTGACTGCTTCCCTCCTGACTCTGGGAAACTCAGGGCAGACTAACTCCTGACCTTAGGATATCCAAAAGAGGGATTTGACCCTTATCCAGCACCATCCCAGTGAGCTTGTTGAACACGTAAAAGCAATGATGTTGCTCTCCTGTAGACAGTGATTTTATCAGTCCTCTCACTTAAGAAATGATCGATTTTCTCATATTGCCAGGATAAAATCTAACCTGTAGTATGTAGGTCATGAACACATCTTTCTCCACCTTCCTTGTCTCTGGTCACCGTACAACCAGAATTAGTGGCAATAATAATAAACTCCTCTGGAGTTTAACGATTACTCATTAGCAGGAGAACATCAGTTCTGCAGTCTCCTCTCCCCTCAGATGCCTGACACTCTGGGCTGCTCTGCTTATATTTAAGAGAAACAATCAATGAGCACTGTGCAGTCCTGGCTTTCTGGGCTGTTAATCTCTCCATTACCGGGTTAGGCACAGTCCCCTTGGCTTCAGCCGAATCCCAAACGAAAGAGCCCACCCAATCAAACATCCTTAAAAGTAAACACATCACCAAACTGCATCTCCTGAGAACAGTGATGTCCTGGGGCAGCAGGAAGGTGCTGGGGACAAGAGGACACCCGGGGTATGCTCCTCACCAGCCTTCATCTGCCAGCTCAGAGATGCAGGAGCTGAGAAGCCATGTCCATACCCTAAAACCTTCCTGGGACCCTGGGAGATGAGAGTGGGGCAAGAACAGGGTTGAGAATTCATCACGTCTCTGCAGGGTCCTTCCTCCACCATCCAGCAACTTGGGCAAGAACCAAAGTGAGGGTTGAGACCTCAGGAGGCAGCAGGAAGAGCTCCAGCACCTCAGTGGGACTAATATTTCACTGAGAGGGAGTTTAATAACCTGTGGCACTGTGGCTCAGGTGTTTCATCGAGGCCTGAAGCTCATCCTCCGAGCAGAACATCTCACCTGATTCCAAAGCTTTCATGGCACTTTCATCGGGATGCACACCAGGGCAGGGAGAGCATCCTGCTGTTGGAGGGCTCCAAGATCTCTCTCTTCTCTCTCTTTGGCCTCTGAACAGAATTCATCCAAGCTTTTATGAGGCAATTCACACCCAGATTTTATTAGAAGTGGAAGGCCTCTTTTATTTCCTCAGTGTATTCAGCACACAGAGAACTGGCGTTCTGGTTAATTTTATTTCTGTGCTTTCTGTGTTTTAATAATGATCTCCCCAGTTCCATTCAGCTCTGAAAAGGTGGGGGAGATGGAGAGATATGAGTTGGAATAATGTAATCATGTACTGCAGACAGAGAAATACTGCTAAAAGTGAAGTGTAATGAATATGTGACTGAGCCAGAGACATAAAAGATTGCTTAAAGTATAAAACCTGAATTATTTGCACACCTCCCAGGCATGGGCATGCACTCTCAAAAAAAATAATGCAGGTATGATTTCAAGAAGAAAGTAAAATTATATAAAAACTTACTTTTATAAAGCAGTAGTCCGGAAGTGCAAAAACAACACACACGGGACCACATTCTCTGTGGGTTGTTTTGTTTTTATGGACTTTCTGAAGCCAAATAAGACAAAGACTTACCAGCACAACAACAACAACATCTTCCTGTGACACAGAGTATCTGTGTGTGGGACGCCAGTAAGAGATGACACACAACTCCAAGCTCATACAGGCCAAGCATCGTCCATCTGGTATTTCTTTCAACCCCCAGCTGAGCTCTCCCTGTGCGACACCCCTGTTCCTGCAGCTGCCTGGTGGAGGATCTCAAACCAAAGACCTCTGTACCACTCCTCCTGCGCAGAAGATTTTTCCAAGTGCATCCGACCAGATCAAAACACCAGGCAGAGTCAGCAAGGGCTGTCTGGGGCCCATGTAAAGGCAGTCAGGCTTTGTAAGCCTTGATTGAAACCCAGGGAGGGATTCAGATCCATTTTAACATTATTCCTTTATCTGATACTCACAGTCTGCATGTCATTAAGTGAATGTGTTACGGTTTCTGGGGGATGCACACAGTGCAGGCACTGACACACTCAGCAGTGAGTGTTTCCTACAGGCCACATAATGGGAAAATTAAAATCTGCCTGTACTAGACACAGAATCGCCCTGGCAGGGTCAAGGAAATGAATTTGAAATAAATGGGGTTAAACACCAAAGAATCTCCCCCTTGTTTGGGCTGGTTTTTTTCACACTTGAAATCATCCTGCCAGCAGCACCTCTGCAATGGGAATTTTTTTAAAAAAACGCTGGCACAGGTTGCCCAGAGAAGCTGTTGAGGCACCGTTCCTGGAAGCAGCCAAGGCAAGGTTGGATTGGGCTCTAAAGAACCTGATCTAGTTGATGGTGTCCCTGCTCATTCCACGGGGTTGAAACTAGAAGACCTTTAATGGTCCCTTCCAATTCAATTCTATGATTTTTATGAAATTTCAGAAGCCTCGTGTTGGCCCAGCTGAAAATGTAAAGTTTGATACAGAGCAGGCTGGGAAGGTTCCCATCCTTCCCTGAAAACCTGTGTACTGCTGCCAGTGAGTAACATGCAGCTTTCAGCTGGTTCCTAAGGCAGCAACAGAGGAGGGACCAGGTGGTGGGAGGTGTGGCAGGGCCCCATTGTGGTGTTTTGGGGAACCCCAGAGCCTTGTGATTCAGCTCAGTTGCTGCACACCCTGGCTGAATCAAACCCGAGGTCAGCCCTGCTGCTCCAGCTCCTCCTGAAGGGAGAGAGGACTGGATGTTCCATTCCTGTCCTGCATTTGCAAAGATTGACGAGCACCATTTCTCTTGCTTTTGAACCAAATGCAAAACCTCCTGGGAGACGCCCCCAGGCTTTGACCCTTATTTTCGCAGTCCATACCCTCCTGCAGCCAGAGAGCCCAGAGGCTGAGCAGGAGTAGCATCATTTTTAACACGATGCTGCAGATTCAGCAGAGTAATTGATCTCAACAGCGAGACCTGTCCAGTTTTTCCCGGTAATTCATTTAAAGTGGGAGGTTAATTCCATTCAATGGAGCTGCCCTTCACCGCTTAGAGAAAGACAGGCTTTGAACATCTCCGAGTGAAGTGGTTCTGGCACAGACCCTCCTCCTCCTCCTCTATCTGCCCTGACCTCTGCATCCTCTAGGGAATGCCACATCCCGGTGCCGTGTGATCCTCCCTCTCCAGGCTGATTAGCCAGAGCTGGAGAGTTCAGGGAGGTGAGAGCATCGGCATCCTCGCGGTGACGTTTGATCGCTGGCGGCTGCCGGTGCTCCCAATTAGCCTGCAAACGCTGCCTCCGGCTCACAAACACTTTAAAAAATGAAGGTTGACGAAAAGCCGCCTGCGTTGCCTTTCTTCAACCCTCTCTACCGTATCAAAGCCTTTGAGAGTATCTGAGGACAACTTTTATAGCCGAGAAGGGCCCATTTGAGCGCCGGCTCGTTAGAGCTGTGGCTGTGCTGCGCACGGAGCTGCAGAGCATCCATCAGCCCACTTACCAGGAGCACTCCTGAATACCAGCAAGCATGTTAGGCTGGGAAGTTACCTCTGAGGGAGCCACCAAAAGGCTTTTCAAGCGGAAAGGTCACCCAGCTCATCTGCTTCCAGGGGAGCTGATTAGAGCCGGCGCGTTTCGGGAGCCGTGGCACCCCGCAGCAAATCCATTCCCTGGGTCTTTATTCTCCCTTCACTCACAGTTATGATCTGCAGCTCGTCAGAGGGGGCTCAGCGGGGGAGGACAGCAGCAGCTCTTATTTCACTAAATAACATTCATGAGCTGGCTTTCAAGGCTGCAGCTTGGTGAGGGATCTGATGAACCTCAGGAGGGACGATTGAGAGAGAGACAGACACTGGCACAGGTTGCCCAGAGAAGCTGGGGCTGCCCCATCCCTGGAAGTGTCCAAGGCCAGGTTGGACGGGGCTTGGAGCAACCTGGGGTAGTGGAAGGTGTCCCTGCCCATGGCAGGGGGTGGAATGAGGTGAGCTTTAAGGTTCTGCAGGATAAGGCTGGTTGTGCCTTCTCAATCTTCTCTTTGATAAGTCAACATCAAAAACACCACCTGGGGCGTTTCCCTGAGCAGTGATTCCAACCTGAGGCGGGAAGGTCCCATGTTTCTGGCAGGGCTGTTGTATTTCAAGGTGTATTTCTGCCCTGAGGAGGTTTTGGGGCAGTTCTGCTCAGTTTCAGTGTATTTTCCTGCACTGGCTGTGCTCTTGGATCTAAGTGACCACAGCAGACCTGCACCAGCTGCTGCTCAAGCCAAGGTCCCTGCAAAGGAGAAATCATCACCGATGTGTTTGCATCATAGTTTGGAAAAGCATTTGCTCTGGGAAAACAGAAGGAATGTCTTTAGTTATTACCTACAGCAATTCAACGTGACTGTTAGAGATCTCTGATGAAAATAGTGCCAGAAACATTGGCAAGCCTATCTCCCTGCAAAACCAAAATGCATCACAGCATCAACCTTACTTTAATAGATTACCTCAAAAAAAGGCAGAAAGTGGAGGAAAATTCTGAAAATAACACCTTTCTTTTTTTTTCCCCCTTTCAAAACAGCTCCTTGTTTCTCCAACACATTTATTTTGCATTATTATTTCTCATGTAACTGTGAATAAATAAAATTCTTGAAAACACAACAAAACATATAAATTAAACCAAATGTTTTGATTAATGCAAAACCACTGGCATTTCTTTTCCTGAATAATTTAAAAGTTAAGCCGAGAAAACCAATTTCTTGTCTGAGAAGCCTCTGTAAAAGAGAACGTTTGGTATTTTGCAGCACTTCTGTTAAGTGGACTGGTGTCAGCATCTCATTCTTTTAATGTTTAGAGCAATTTTAACCCACCCACACTCCAGCTCAGAATTATTTAGGGAAAGATGTGTCTTTCCATAGTTTCTCAGCAAAGTGTCTGGCTGTACTTGACATTTCTTATCTAGGATAAAAATACTGTACTTAAATAACAGCAACAGTGTCCACAATATGCATGGTCTTCGAAGCAAAGCTGGGCCATATTTTGTCCTCCATCCTCACCCTTGTGTCATAAAAATGTGAGGGATTTCTCCTGTACAGAAATAATCTGGTCTTGAAAGGAAAATTAATGTAATTTCCATGGGTGACCACTTCTCTTGTTCAGCAGGCTCTTGTTAGGAAAGACAACTCTTCCATATGGCTGAATTAAAATAGAGGGAGAAAATCAAATGATCTTCCTCTGAATGTTTAGAGGTGTTGTTTTAATGAGTCTGCCTTTCTGTTACTGCAGGAAATAAAACACATTCACTGTGAGGAAAGAGTAAATACTGTCCCACAGGCAGAAGGAGGCAACCAGAGGCAGGCAGAAGAAGCCAAATTGGGTGGCACAGTCTGTCTGCCGCTGGATTCCCTATCCCAGAGCCAACGTTTCTGCAGTGTGGAACAGGGCTGCCTTACTGACCCATTCTTGGACTCAAAGAGAGCCCTGGAGCTTTTGAGCACATCATCAAAGAGTCATATAGGTGATTCCATGCACCCACAGTGACGTTTGCACACAGACTGGATGGGAAGGAGCTTGTAGAGTGCAAAAACCGAGCCAAGGTGGGCCAAATTCCTGCTGAATTAATGCAGGCAGAGGTTTGGAAGTGAAAGGTTTGAGCTGTTTCACTGGGGTTGGCTCCCTGGGGGAAATCTACTGAGCAGCAGCTGCTCAGCTCATCTTTCCTGGGGAGGCTGCTCAGGGACACACAGGGCAATGACAGGAGGAGACACCAAACCCCCCACGCCTCAGAGACATTCTGTCTTAAACTTCTGCCTCAGGGCTTTCTGCACGTTCTGGATCTTCTCCGTGATCACGGTGTCGCTGAGGTGATCCCCAAACTTCTGCTTCAGCAGCACCCTGATGATTTTGATGCAGCGTTCGTCCATCATGGGCTTTGCCTCCCGGAAGGTGTTGCCCCTGCGCCCCGTGATGGAGTGGCTCTGGATGTAGTCAGAGGTGAAGAGTTTGTAGAGCAGGGTTTTGCAGGCTGTGCTGATTTTCTGGTCGAACCTGATGGTCTCTTTGAGCTGCTCCTTGGTGTAGCCATTGAAGAGCTCCACCACCTCGCACGGCTGCCGGTGGGGCTCCTCCTGGAAGGACAGGGATTCCAGCCTCTGCACCTTCTTCTTCAGAGAGAGGACGTCCTGTTGGAGGTCCGACACCATCCTCTCCAGCTGCTCCATCTTGTCCGCCCTGAAAAATTAAAGTTGCTTTTGTAAAGGCAAGAAGACGCCATGTCCTCACTGTGGCTGTCGCTCCTCCACCCAAGCAGTGATTCCGTGCCCTCTGCAAGCAGGGCAGGCCAACTTCTCAGACAGAGTGTCAGCCCTTCCAGCTATTCCTGGGTGAGGAGTAAGGCAGGAGAGAAAAATGGCATGGTCTGGACTTTTCAGTGCTCAGGAATGTTCAGTTTAACCTTCAACTCCCTGTTGTCATGCATACATGAAGACTTCAATGCTCAATTTTCTTCTCAGTTGTAAGGAAAGACATAACGCCTGTCCTGCGAGTCCCAGGACACACATATTTGTGGTATTAAAAAACAGACTTGTGGGAAATGACACTACAAGAACCATAACTTGAATTTTTTTGGCACCCATTTCTTTGCAAGAAAACTGTCCCTAGCATCACTTTAGCACTGGATACTGGTCATCAAAGCAATGAACAATAAAACAAGGAACACACAACCCTGTTTTGATTGTTATGGGCAAGAGCTTTGTAGTTTCTGCACTGTTTTAGAGCCTTCTTGCATCTCTAACTCCAAGCCCTACAATCAGAAACACCTGGCTCTGATTATAAAGAGACTCAGCAACTTTGGGGTTTAAAATTGCCCCACTTTGTCACCCATCTGTGATCTCATTGCTTGCTCTTGTAGTGAGGAGGAAAACGCAGTTAGGAACAAGCGCCTCCTTTTGCTAATTACCTTTCCATCTCACCAGAACTGAAATTTTTGTGAACCCTCTCGAAGCCATCCGTCTCTTGCAAAGCATCAATCTTTCGCTCTTCACGGCTGGAAGAAACAAGTTAAGCAGCACTGCCACAAACAGCTTCGTGCTCATATTCATATTCATTCCTGAGGAGAATTATCTGGAATTCAAAGCAGTGCTGTTTTCATTTGCAGCAAGAATAAAATGGATTGTGAGGGAAGATTAGGGGTTCTTCATGTGGACAAACTCCTGTGCATCCCCCTGGCACACAGATATGGGGGACCTCCCGCTGACACCCCAAGGAATCAGGACTTCAGAGCACAGGCTCATTTCTCTGCTGTATGCGCCCACACAAACCCCTATTAACTTCTGTGCTTTGGGTTTAACCTCCGTGAGCATCTTCTCAAAGCAATCACCACCAGAGAATGGATACAGAGAGGACAGAAATCAAAACACGTGCTGTGGAACATTCAGGGTCCTCACTGCACTTCGGTGTTACCTGTTCAGACAGATGCGCTGCTGGCACGGGGACAAGATGCCATCTGACTTCCTCTTCATTGGAAGGGCGACGTAATCTGCAGCAGGGGTGGGACACAAGCTGAAGAATCAGCTGTTGAAAAGGTCCTGAATCCCTCCGTCTCCAGAACAGATTATCTAAGCACTCCTGCTAGACTGCATGGCAACACGTTATTCCCTTTGCACAAACAGAGTGATCCAGAGAGCCTCTCCAGAACTGATCAATGGGGATTTGTTATTAGAAAAAGGTGGCATCTCAAGGGCTTCTGTTCCCAGCACGAAAGATATGCTGGGGGCAAGGCAAGCAGAGCCAACGTGTCTCCGGATGCTGCTGTTAGTCAGCAGGTAAATAACACACTAACATATTTTCATAAGTGCATTTAATGAGTGTAGTAGTGGGTGGAAAAATAGGGAAATAGGCAAATCTGAGAAGGTTTGACTAATGGAGACACAGGACTTTGGGGAATTTCAGTTGTTCAGGCAGGCATTCATTCAGATTGTCTTTTGGCTTGTGGGGAGAGAACTGCTAGCCCAGGAGACAGAGCTGGTGCCTGACAGAGCAGACACCATACACTACATACAGGCCTCCTGGAGGATATCTCCCAGGTGGAAAGGACCAGGAAATGTCATCTCTAACATCTGTAACCCTGAGACAAAGCCCACACAGCCCCAGAGAAAAGCAGAGGTTTTCTGGCTGCTCTGCAAGTCCCCATCCCACGCCATCCCTCGGGACCAGGCAGCAGAGCCAGAACCCAAGGTTACCTCTGGCAGCTGGACCAGCCCTGTCCTCTTCACTCTGGGAAGCCCCCGGCCCCGGCATGGCCATGGTGAGGAAAGTGGATGGAGGTGTGAAGGCGCTGGCTGGGTGGGGAGGAGCTGCCAGCGAGTGGGGGCTTCCTGCCACGCTTCCCAGGACACGCCTGTCCTTGAGGATGGAGGAGCTGCCGGCATCATGGGGCAGGCTGGCCTCAGCCACCCTCAGCAGTGGCTTTGCAGGGTAGGTCCTGTCACTGGGGTATTTTCTGGGTGCATTCCCCGGGGTCCATTTTGGGAAGGTTTTCCTGGATTTTTTTGGTGGGGATGGCATCATGCTGTGGGCAGCTGGTTCTTCTTCTGAAACAAAGGCAGATACTCAGGATGTGCAATGGGACATCAATGTCGTGGATCTCCCACCTGCCACTCAGGGCTTTGTACCCTGATTGCAGTGATGTGAAATCCATGATGGGACTACAACATGCTCAGCATCCCCCCACCCAAAAAGCCCCATGGAAGAAGAAGGGTGGTGTTCAAAAGCCCTTACTCACTTAACTTCTCCAGGAGCTGTCGATCTTCCAGCAGCTTCTTCTCCAAAACATCTTTATGCTCTGTAGGAAGAGAAGACCTTTCAGCACTGAACTCCTTCTTGGAAGGCTGCTCCTGAGCAGCCCCAAATTGCAAACCTAGGCCAAGGAGGTGTCACTCACCACTTATGGCTTCCACCACACCCCAGTACAACCCACTGAAGCCGGGGCAGCGGGCCAGGACCTGCTCCCCCACCGTGTAGAGGTGGAAGGGCTTGCGGGGCTCCTTGATGTTCTCGATGTTGATGACCCGGCTGCCGTCGGGCCAGCTGATGAGCACGTAGAGCTTGGCCGACATCAGGGCTGCCCACCTGGAGCAGAGGGAGCAGTTTGGGAATGTCACCGCAGGGGTTTGGGCTCCCCCGTGGCTGGGAGTGTTCACAAACGGTGCTTTACCTGGGGCAGCACAACCTGCAGATAATAAAACACTTAGCCCTGCATCTTCTCTACCAGTTATTTCTCCTTTCCCATTCCCACCCTTCTGAGCTTGCCTCATCCTAAAGCCCTTCCCTGGGAGGCTGTCTTGGGTCTGACTGAGCACGGCCCCACGTGCCTTCAGCGCATCCAAGTGTCGTTTGCAGTGACAGCCATGCCAGGTCTCACCCGGGGTCGGGCAGGGCCAGCTCACAGCGGACACTTTGAGCAGATGCTGAACAAGCCACCGAGCAGACGCAGGCTGGCTCCTCTGCCCCGTGAACCATCACAGCTCAGATGACTTCAGTGGATCTACAGCAGTTTGCTCCAGCGCCAGGCTGTGTGTGATATCAAGGCAGTGCAGAGAAGAGACTCAAAAAGACCCGGGGGTATTCCAGGAAATGATCATTCCTTTGCCTGCACAGTTATTTCCCCCAGCAAACATCAAAGTGCTTTGATAAGGAGAACAGCAAATTCGCTTCATTTCACCCATGGGGAAACTGAGGCACAGACCAGTGACAGATGTATCTACGGCAGTCAAGCAACAAAGCTGCAAGGAGCTGGATCCTAAGTCCTGGCTCGCTGCTCTGCCCACTGAGATATCTCTTTGTGCCCCTGGAGCTGCAGACTCAAATCACTGGAGAAACCGGAGTGCCAGGCTGGTGGCGATTTCCAAAACCACCCGTGCCAGAGGAGCAGCTGAGGAGCCGAGGGCTGCTGAGCTCAGGAGGGGTTTCTTTCCAGCTCTCAACCAACACATCATGGATGGGGACAAAACCAAGCAGAGGCCACCTGGCAGAGCTCCTAAGGGCCCTGGCAGAGCATCACCCCAGTCCCGCCTGCTCTGCTCAGGAGCAGGACTTGGCAGAAGGGTTCTGGGAACAGGGCTGAGCCCACGTGCTGGGCACCAGGTGGAGAATGGCCATGGTGTCCAAAGCTGATGGGAGGGAGCTGGGGAAGGGAGAGGAGAGTTGGAGCAGAGACAAGCTGGCAGGAAAGGCAGCTAGGACCCAATTTATTCCAGTTTCTTGTTTTGTCTCCACACCGCCATTAAAGTTACGCCTGGATTAAATTCCTCTCACTTGGAAGCTTCAAGTTCACCCTGGAGAACTTTCTCTTTCTCCTTCCCTGCCTCCACCACCATCAGCTGCAGCAAAGCTCCTTGCAGGAACCGTAACTCTCCCCAAACCTGCCAGCCTGCCCTGCTGGCACAGTCTCACGCCTGGTTTTCTCCAACCCTTTTCCCCTGACTGAGACACACTCTGGCATTGATTTTTATCAGGAAGCACCACATACAAATTACCTGTGTGCCTGTCTCCCCACATCCCCTTCCCTGCAGAGGCAGCTGCCCCCAACCCTCTCCCAAACACAAGGAAGGCTACAGACCAGAATCTGGGATAAATGCATAGCTGAGCCCTCTCCCTCCTAGAAACAGAGCTCCACATTCCAAACAGCAAACAAGCCCAGCCCAAACAGCTCTCTGGAGGGGTTTTCCGTTAACATTTAAAGAAAACACACTGATCTTCCATCCCCAAACCAGTTGTTCATTTACCCTTATGAATGCAACAAAACTACACAAACACATAAACAGAGAGAGAAAAAAGGAGAGAGATCACAATCCTGATAGCAACAGAGCTGCTCCTTGCCTGGTTAGCACTGCTCCAGGTGTTGAGTCTTGCAAGATGTCTCCTGTCTCTCCAGGTCTCAGCTGCCTGCTCCGGGAGAGGAGGTGGCTGGACACTTCCTTGCCTTGGGCTTGTCCCTTCACCACAGTTCCTTGTCAGGTCTCCTTTGTCTGGCTTGGAAAGCTCCCACCTGCTGTCCCCACTGCAAAGAAAAAAAAGAGCTTTTGCTTTCTTTTATCCTGGTTGTTTTGTTTCAGCATTATTATTCCTGTTATTTTCCCATATACATATATTATTTTTTTCCTTAGCCTGTCTCAGGTCTGTTTCTTACAGGGAGAGAGAGCAGAAGAGAAGAGAAAAAGCCTTGGGTTTTTTGGAGCATGAATAAACCTTGCATTTCCATGAGTTATTCATGAATAATTCATGAAAATGCATGATTAATTCAGGTTCATGAATTATTCAGGAATAATTCTCGAACATTCCTGGTTAATTCATGCTCACACAGCGAGTGAGTCAGGCTCTAGGGCTTGGAGAATTCCTTTCTCCCTGAGACAGGAGAAGAGAGGCTTAGAGAAGCTGCATTGTGCACTTGCTGTTTACTGCCTCTTAGAAGAGAACATATTTTGGGCCCTTTCTGAAACAAGGACTTGAAGAGAATTGAAATGCCTGCAGCCTCCTGCCCACGGAGGAATAACACAGTACCAAAAGAAAAAAAAAATGAAAGAGAGAGAAAGAAATTGGACTTGCTCACAGAGGAAAGCCTGGCAGCAAGTTTTATTCCCTTTCAAAGCATCTTTCTCCCCCCGCCCCCAGATTTCTCCCTGGTTAGGATACATCTCACTGCTTCAGTTTTTACCTGCTGTGCAACAAAAAGGACCATCCCCATGGGTTTCTGCTTGAGGAGTCAAAGGGAATTCCCATGCCACGTGCCCATCTGTCCCTGTGTGTGTGTGCACAGTCTCTTCTCCCAGTAACAACCAACAGGACAAGAGGAAACGGCCTCGAGTTGCACCACTGGAGGCTTAGAGTGGATATTAGGAAAATTTCTTCACCAAAAGGGTTGCCCAGCACAGGCACAGCTGCCCAGGGCACTGGAGTCACCACCCCTGGAGGGATTTAAAAGAAGTGTGGCTGTGGCACCTGGGGACACGGTTTACTGGTGGGCTTGGCAGTGCTGGGAGAGTGGTGGGACTCAATGACCTCAGAGGGTTTTTCCAAGCTGAAAGACTCTTGCAGTGTCCCAGCCAGGGCGAGCACTAGGCATGGCACTGGGCTCAGCAGGTCAGGCTCACAGCAGTGCAGACATCATGCTGGCCATGCACAGCTCTGCGTTTCTCCCAAAAATGCCACTGCTGCAGCACCTGGGGTTCCCTAATGCTGGGCTTTTTATTCCCTGTGCATGGAGGATCACATGGCACGTCAAAGGATGGATCCCATGCAGCACCCAGCCTGCCACGGGCCAGGCTGGACACCAGCAGGGGAAGGTGCAGTGGGTTGTCTGCACAAGCTGCCTGCTCAACCAGCCATCCTACCCCAGCCACAGGATGAGATGGAATAACAGTCAGGGAGTGACTCCAAACAGCCCCACCTGGTTTATCTTAGCCAAAAACAGCACTGGAGGTTGTTGGGAGAAAGGAAGAATTCAGATGTTCAGTGACACCTTAGAAAAGGACCTTGATAAGATTCACAGAGTAAGAAAAATTCTGCATCCCTGATTTGCAATATTTACAGCTAAAAATACAGCTGTCGGCCCAGGTGAAAGCAGATGTTCAATAGAGAGCTGGTTGGGATTAGGGAACAAGCAGATATGAATAGAAAAGCAGCGCTATGTGACTTCTGCGTAGTCATGAATGATGCTGCTCAAGACTGAGAACTGCATAGTAACAAGAAACGGAAAAGCAATGACAAGGAGAAAAATGATAGGGATACACAGCAATGGAGATGAGATTGGATTCCGGTTTGAGGCAGGACCTGGTTCCAATAAAATCTGCCTGGGAAGTGGGCCGGCTTAAACAAGCATTGTTTGCTCTCCTTTGAAGAACAACAATATCCAAAACATAACAGATGAATAGTCCTGGGGTAGAGGTTGGTAATTCAACTGCAAACCGCAGGAGAGGAAGGATTGCAGGAACCAAAAAGGAAGACAAATTGTAGTCTCATCAAACAACAGAAAAGTCAAGTGCCTGTGTATAAATATACAGTGTTTGTGTTGAATTATTCCAGGAAAATGCAAGTCTGAAGTGAGTCCCAGGTGTTTTGACTTCATGAAAATTAGCAAGTCCTGATTAGATTTCCCTCCCAGTCGGTGAATATGAAATCCCTGGGCAGATGCCTCAGTTCCAGCTGCAGGTAGAGTTACTGTATTTAGGAACCTCTCCTCTGCATCTCCCAGCTCCTTGAAAACAAGTCCCACACTGCGGCCCCGGTGCCAGCACGTGTCACCCTCTGAGCTGCACTCGCTGAGATTTAGATTTCAGCCCCGACTGAAGAACAACAAAGGCTCCTTTGTGATCTTACCCAGAGATACACCCGGGGAACAACGTTCAGCAGCTGTTTGAGTGCTGCCCGGGTCTTTATCAGAACAATCTTAATTGATGTTTGAAGGGATTTAAAGTGCAAACACAGGTGCTTTTAATCCCTCTTTTCACTTAACCTCGGCAATGTTGCTCTTCTTTTGGCTGGGTTCAGCAGCCCAGGCATAGAATCCTAGAATGGTTTGGGTTAGTAAGGACCTTAATGACCATCTCATTCCACCCCCCTGCCTTCCACTATCCCGGGTTGCTCCAAGCCCTGTCCAACATGGCCTGGAACACCTCCAGGGATGGGGCAGCCACAGCTGCTCTGGGCACCCTGTGCCAGGGCCTCTCCACCCTCACAGGGAAGAATTTCTTCCCAATACCCCATCTAAACCTGCCCTCTGTCAGCGTGAAGCCATTGCCACTTGTCCTGTCACTCCAGACTCTCAGCCAAACTCCCTCTCCAGCTCTCCTGGAGCAGCTTTAGGCACTGGAAGGAGCTCAAAGGTCTCCCTGGAGCATTCTCCTCTCCAACCTGAACAGTCCTGGCTCTCTCAGCCTGTCTCCAGAGCAGAGCTGCTCCAGGCCTGGGAGTATCTTCATGGCCTCCTCTGGACTGGCACCAGCAGCTCCACATCTTTCACCATTTTCAGAAAGCAGCCACAGTTCAGTAACTGAGAGACAAGAGCTACACGGTTCATTAATTTTTACCAACACAGTGAAATGACGCAGGAACCCTCAAGCCCTGTGGGTCACTGAGACCAGCTCTGCATCCCTTCCACACTGCTGGGAGAAGGGCAGGGCATCGCCACGAGGGATCAGCGCTGCCAGGGCAAAGGGTGGGCAGAGAGACCCTGCCCCTCGAACCCAGCCCCATCTGGGGCGGCAGGGTGGCTGATGGAGTCATTAGGATGGATCCGGGGAGTGGTTTCGAATTCCACGAGGACAAACGCTGGAGCACGAGGCACTGTCTGTACCCGAGAGCGACCACCCGGTGGCATTCTGCATTTGTAATGGAACAAGTGCAAGTCCCATCTCCGCCTGCCGTCCAGGGAACGGCGAAACACGATCCGGGCTAATGAGGCTGGAGTTAACTGCATTTTAATTAAAGAATGTCTCTTTTCTAACAGGCCAGAAAGAAGCTCAATTACTCAGACATGGGAGCAAAGCCACCGTGAGGGTTGGCGGCCAGCTAAACCCTGCAAGTCTGACCTACCACAGTTTGTTAAATGCTTTCCTGGACTGGAGCTTTTCCCTGTTATTCCTCATGTGACAGAGGCCAGAAAACAATGAGAAAGTCAGAGTCTAAATGCACCAGGCACAGCTTTGCAGTGGGCTGTACAGAGTCCACTGGCTGTAAGGGCTTCCAATTTACCTAATGCAAGATCTTATTCCCTCTCTATTATTGCCCTGAATTAATTAAGACTTTTTTAGAGACCAAGATATTTTATTTCTCTTCCGAAAAAGATTTCCCCATTGTAATCCCATTCCAAATCCCGTTCATTTTCACCTAACCAGTCTCCCACCATTTTGCAAAGCCTTTTTTTCAAGCTGTCTGTATTTATTAAACCTTTGTGCTCTACAACATCTGTTTCCTTATCTGCTTGGCTGGCTGATTTCTTGGGGTTCCTTTGTGAGTTTGGCAGCGAGATAGCAGCAGCGCAGTTGGGGGGGGGCGGGGGAAGGGAGGGGAGAAAAATCCCCCAAAAAAGGAAGGAACCTTAATTGAAGGAGGGTAGCAATACCTGATGGCTTTTAAATATCCCCACATCTTTTTCTCATACTCTCAAGTATTTAGCATTAGTCTCTTTTTAGTATTCCAGGGGACGTGAAGGGGACTAGCAGGAATTAACCAAAACAAGGACGTACCAGAAATCAAATAATAGATCGTTCCCATGAGACTGAAAAGGAAGAAAGTATTTTACATTGTAATTACAGCTGAAGGTACCTGGGAAATATCAGCCTGCTTAACTTCAGGTATCTGAGCATCTCCTGAGAAAGCAACAGGACTGACAACATTTTTTCAATAAAGCCCACGCTTGCCTAGTCACAAAATCAAGGCCAAAAAGCAGAAAAAACCCTTAACGTTTCACTTAATAACAAACCCCACTGAAAGGGATCCCAGCACATCACCTCACAAGGGGAGGAAATAACACAGCGAGAAAGGGCTGGTGTGGAAAATTCATCTCATCACATCCCCGGGGGCTCGCCACCCTTTTCCACACCATTCCTGGGTGGAAAGGGGCTGCAGGGACGTGCGGTCCATGCTTGGGAGCAGCGAATCCGAGTGTTGAGCCGGCACGGTGCCGCCAGCTCCGAGTCACTGCCCCCTTATCCCGGCGAGCGCAGCCGCGAGCACCTGAGAGCAGCTCCGGCGCCGAGAGAACATCTTGTTTCCTGTTACTCCAGCGGCACGACTCTGATTCCAGATTCCCCCGCTGCTGCTGATTAATTAAACATAATCGGGAGCACGTTAGCAGCTGCAGAAGGGACTCGCCGGGTGGCACCCGCTGCCTCCAGCCCCCTCCACAGCATCCCCGTGGAACAGAGCTCTTTCTTCTCAGCATTTCAGGGCTGGTGCTCCCCCTCCCAATTTTTGCCCTGTTTCTGGGAGAAAGCACCAAAAAGAAGTTATTTGCATTAGGAGGGAATGTGTTTTGGGCTGATTTTGGACAGGAAGCTGGGCCAGGTGGGACCTCATCCCTCTCCCTGACACCTTGGGCTGCCACACTCCAGGTGGGAGTTTCTGCAGCAGGATCTGATCCTCTGCCAAAAAGCGTGAAACCCTTTGATTTCACCTTACACGGCCACAGCACTAATTATTTTTCACAGGGCTTTTGATGCTGCTGAACAACTCATTAGGTTCCCTCTAACCTGTCACAGCTCTGGCTGAAAGGGCACAGGGCCCTTGCAGACCCGGCTGCCTCGTGCAAAGCCACCTCAGTGCCACCACACCGGCAGTAAGTGTGTGGCAGGATGGTCTCATCCAGGACACCACGCTCAGGGATGCAAAGAGAATGGAAATCTCTGTCAAACATGCTGTAAAATCAGGCAGAGAAATTGTCCTTGACCAGCCCTTTCTCCGGGCCCTGCTTCCAGGGCTGGCACCAGAAAAAGGGCTCTGGTGTGAACAGATCTGTCAAAATCCATGGGAGCCGTTGCCATCCCAGCCCCGCCTACTCCAAGAGGCATCATTTTGGTACCTGACTGCTTCAAAGGTGAAAGCATATTCTCTCTAATTTGCTAAATTGACAAATTTACTCCTCGCAAGAGACAATCTCATTCCCATCTTCTACCTCTGTAGCTTTGTACACTCAGTCCATAACGTGAAAAGGATTTTCCTTAATTTCTTCTCCAGGAAAGAAGGAATTGGTCTTTTATTTGTGGCACTTTAAATTGGCATGTTGACTACAAAAATCCACTGCTCATCACATCAAAGCTGACCCAATAGTGCCAATTACTCCAGTAATGGAGATCTTTACAGGGAAGGGGGGAAGGGACAGGATCAAAATGGATGGGTCTTCTCACATGGAAGGAGGCAGAGGAAGAAGCAGAATTTGTGAAGAGAGTGCCGCTCTAAATTAGGATATGTGCTGTGCGTGGCAAGACAAAACATGACACGTTCCTCATCCTGTCTGTGGATGAGATTCAACCCACCCACCCCCAGCTGTGGAAGTGTGCTGCAGAGTCTGGTCCTCACTCCCCTGGTAAATGACAGAGCTGAGCTGATCCCAGCCTGGAATCCCTGTGGATTGACAGCTAGGACTCGCACAAGATGTTACTCATGTGTTTGCAACAAGCACAGCACCCACTGGCAGGGAGTGATTTTCTCTTCATCCTTCCCACTCTCCAGGTATTTCCTCTAGGAAAATCCACTCTCTAGTGTGGACAAAGCAGTAGAGATGGAAGGTTCTGTGTGCCCCAAAAAGCCATCAGCCTGTTCCTCCCACAGCTCACAACCACCAGTTCTGCACAGAGCATGCAGCAAACTGGTCGCTACTGGCACTGCCTGTGGTCTGAACTGGGAGCTGTGGATCACCATCAAGCTTCAAGTGTTTTCTAGTGTGAAGTATTTTACACAGCCCCCTACAGATTCTGGTTCTCAGTCAGTCCCACAGTAGGTTTGGGGAACCTTTAGGCAAACAGGGTCTCCCCAGGCTGCAGCTGGGGCTTGGGGCCTCCCTTCAAACTAGAGCACAGTAAAAAAATATGCACTAAGGTCACAATGAAAAACCCTGTGCTAAGCCTTCTTTAGTGTCTCTCGACTCCTAATTCTGATTGTGAAATGCTCTTTAGGAAGATCAGACTGATCAAAGCAAGACATTTTTGTGGATTTTTGTAAAAATGCTTTTTGAAGGGAGGGATGGAGGGATTTTCACTGAAGTGAAAATTTTCATTATTTTCATTATTCCTCTTACAATTTTTTCAGCATCCTGTTGTTTTGACTTTTCACTCTTATCTCCTGCCAACTTTTACCTGCCCAGAGCCAATTGTTTTGCTGACAGCTGCCATCCCCACGTGCCATTTGCTGAGCATCACCTGCACGAGCCCTCAGGTGCTCAGTAAGGAGCGCTCACTTCTTCATAGTCTTTGCAGAACCAGGGAAGATCTTGCTTGCTCCGTTGGGCAGTGAGATAGTTTCCTATTCAAACCTCCTCTGTGTGGCATCACTGATGTATTTTTGACTCAGAGAAATCTGTTTATTGTCTGCTCTTAAATAAAGAGTGAGCAGCTCTGTGAGCAACATCACGGCAGAGGAAACACAAACACGCTGTTAATCAAACACCATTTCTGAAGGGATTGTGCTCTGCTTTTCAGATGAGATTAAGAGCTCAATTACAGTAGAGAAAGAGCCTTTCATTAAATCACACATAGAACATAATAAGGACAAATTATAAAGCTCTTCAGAAGCAAATCTGTGTCAGACTGCTGGGTAAGGAGGCCCTTCAGGGGGAGCCTTCAGTGGTTTCTCCTGCCTTTCGGAAGAAATGAATCCTACACACCTCATCTAACCACATTTTTGAGGAAAGCTCACAACCAGAATCCTGTGGGGCATCCCATTCTTTGATGCCTCTCTTCCAGGGACAGAGACGAGCAGTATAAGCAACCATCCCCTCATGTTTGTAATGAGTGGGGTGAAGCCTCGGGTTAGTGCTGATGTGCACAGTTTAGAAGTGCAATGGTTTGTTCTGCTAGCACAAAAAAAGCCCAGAAGCTCAGTGTTTTCTCAGTGCCAGACTGGTAACAGGAGATCAGCTGTGGAGTTTGAAGAATTTTAAGGCCCAACAGCTGAGGGATGAATCAACTTCCTAAAGCCAGACACTGGGCATAACTGTTTCATTCCAGCATTCCTGCCATGCTCTCCTGTCTGCAAAAGCCTGCACCAAGAAATCTGCAGATAAGGAGGTGAGGAAAGAACAGATACAAGCCCCTCATACGGAGGAGAGAGCCCAAGGGACCCTCAAGCCACAGAGATCCCTCCCTGAGAAGCCAGGCTGGCCAAACTTTCAAAACCAAAGCTCCTGTGTGCAAAGCCCAGGCACACGAACCACAGGCAGAAATACCCACGGGCCTCCGGATTTACAGGTGACTGCACACGTGTGACCCTGGAGCTGAGGGATGGGATGCTTTTCCTTCCCCAGGAATTCAGGGCACTGCATGGCAGAGCTCAAGGGGGACAGTGAAGGGTTACGGGGCTGCCCAGAATCCTGCACCTGGGAAAGGGGAAGTCCAGGTTCAGTCACAGAGTTGTCACTGCTTGATTGTGTTCCGCTGTTATTCTGCTCTCCTGGGATATATTATGGTTAATTAAAGGCAGTTAGCTAATTAGATTGTAAGCAAGTGCTGGTGAAAAAAAAAAAACCAAACCACTGTTCCCCTTTGAAATGCCAGACAGGAGATTCATTAAAATTCCCTTTGAAAAGAATCCCAAAACCTCGTACTCTGTTGATGAAAACAATCCAGGAAAAGTCAAGGAAAAAAGAACAAACAATGTTTTTCAGGAGGTTTCACAACTCAGGCAACTGCAACCCCCACCAAGCGTTAGGTTTGAGGATTGTCATTCCCACACCAGGAAACCTTTCAAAGACCCAAAAACTTTCATTGAAAAGCAGTGCCGGAATGCACAGAGTTGAACAATGATCCATGAAGGCCTAATATTTCCATCAAGGCCAGGATGGGATGATTAGGAGAAGATGACTGGGGCTCTTCAAAAGCCAGACCTCAGAGCTGAGACAGGATTTAATTCTGATATCCCTCTATTTATCCAGAAAAGGATCAAGACACATGAGGGAACTCAGAAAGCCGGAGCGCTCAAAACAGCAGCACGTACACAGAGGGAGGAAGAGAAAATACAGCTGGATACTTCCTAATGCTCTTCTTTGGACTGACCTGATGTCTGGTGCAGTGAGTCACAGAAAACCTACTCAAAACATGGGTGGCAGAACTGAAAATGTTCACTGATAAGCAACAGAAATAATTAAGAGCTTATAGGAGTGAGCGTAGTCCCAAGGACCCGGAGAAGAAAGAACCCCAAAAGGCCAGACATCGTGTAATATTGTTCATAATGAGGGTAAAATACATGTTGCTATTCATTATGCAGCAAAAGAATTATAGAATAGTTTGGGTTGGAAGGGACCTTTAAAGGTCATCTGGAATGAAAAGCTATTCAAAGCAACAGAAAAACAATATATTAACTGCCAGGGAAAACTGCATTGAAAGCAACCTAGGATTGGAGCCAAAACAGCAACATCTTCTCTTTGAACTAAAGATTTATTGATAACTAATGCTGTCTGCCACTGAGGGAAATGCTAAACCAGAATCCCTCCGCTCCAGCTGCCCATGCTGTGCTGTCAGACCTCTCCATGCTCCCCAGCTCCTGCAGAACTTGGACTTTGTGATGTGGCCCCAGCGTGGCAGCACGACCTCAGAGAAGTGCATCACCACTTCTACAAAATAAGGCAGCCCTTACCTGAACATCCAGCAACACTGAACTTCTCTGGAGAGCACAGGGTACAGGATAATCAGGGACAGAAAAGGGAGATGTCTGTGGAGCAGAGGGCTGGTTTAAATTCTCATTAGGTTGTTAAAAGCTGGTTTCATTAGTCTGCCTACAATCATAATTACTTAGTGGCTACTGCAGGGTGAAAAGCCATTTCAGTTTTTTAACGTTCTCAGCACTGCACAGCTGTCAGTGAAATTATTTTTAAAGTAGCTTGTAAAATTTGTCCCTTCCCGAAGAACATGTCAGGCTGATAGACCAGGATGTGACATTTACTCCCCAATAAAAGGGAGTTTGAATGCCGTTTCATAGCACTTGAAATGTTCTGCTCTGAGAAACTGTACCCAAAGTCCAGGTGGACCTTTCTCCATTGGAGCTCTTAGAAATTTGTGGAAGCTGTGACTTTGGCATTAATTTTACAGGAGCATTTACAGCCCAAGGGTCAAGACCAAAGCCATAAATCCCTGCTCCAGCCCTGAGCTTTCTCAAACCAGAGGTAAACTTGTATCTAAGGGTCTGTCTGGAGCCTAGGACTACTAAATTTGTTCTAGTAGAATTCTGTTGTAAAGCTTAGCTTTCAATGTAGGTAGACTTTTAGCTTAGCTTAGTTAAATATTCCCCCTAAACCAGCATAAATTATATTTTCCCCACTATGATCCATGTTTTTCCACTCCTAATTTACTCTTCCTTCTTGCCCTAAGCACCATCCTTACTCATACAACAGACTGATGGCTCCCATTAAACTTATTACTCTACAGACACATGTTGGATTAAAGTTTACCTGAATGAGAGCTTCATCCAGCTCCTGCCAGAGCTAATGGAAAGATATTTATTCAAAGCCACTGTTATCTCAGAAAAAGGATCATGCTTAAATTAGAATAAAAGTTCTGCCAGAATCAGTCTTCCTTTGTTTCCCCCAACCACTCACTAAAAGCCCTCAGTTACCTAAGAGCTTTTTAAATCACTTCTAGCATTCACTACACGGCCAATTATTAAAAGAGCCCTGAACCTGCAGTGCAGTTAATGACCATCTCTGACATATTTTTTACATGTATTTTCTTTCCACATTTCCTTCAATAACAGCTAACCAGGTGCCCTCCCCCTTTTTATCTCCTGTTTAATCCATTTACTCTCATCCTCCACGGCACAGCACTCGATGTTTCTACAAGACCAGCCTGCACCAGCCACTATTTCACAACTCACCCATAAAATCCCGACTCCAGGCCTTTGCACAACCAGCTCTTCATCTTCCCATCCACGGAGGAGAGTCAAGATCAGCCAGATGCAAATGAGGTGTTGGAAGCCGAGGTGTGATGAGGCCGTGATTGCTTGATGAGCTCAGGAGGGGGAAAGGTCTTGGCTGTGCCTCGGTTTTTAAATCACCCTCAGCTGTGCAAGGAAAACTAAGGACAGAGCAGTGATGCTCCTCTGATGCTCCAGCTTCCCCATGGCATCGTTCCTGTCACAAAGCCAAAGACAGGAAGGTCACACATATTCTCTGACTCCTGCTGGGATGAAAACATTGAAAAATAGGAAAAAACCATTTATCAGGAGCTCTCATCGTGTGAGCTCAGGATTCCCCACTCTCTTGCAAAGGGGGAATGTTCATCAGGCAAAGGATACGAGGAGGAGCCTCCAACTGTCCAAAATCCCAGTAAAAATATTTTGTCCTATAGAAACCTATGCCAGAGCTGGTCACACTTCAGGCCCTTTGTACACCCATGTCCTGATGTGCATCTCACAGCGGGGTGTTCCCACTGCTCCAGGGACCCAACACAAACCCAGCCTGAGGAGCTGCTGCCACCCCTCCAAACCTGAGCACCTGCAACAGGCACCTCTGTGCTGATCTGAGCCCATTTGTCCCCAAAACAAGGTGGTCAATTTATCCTTGAAAAGATTGAGAACAGCATTCTTGTCTCTCGAAAAGACCCAGAATTTCACAACTATAATCTCCACACTGAGACTTTAGTCCCTTAAGTGTCCAAGGACATAGGCAGCAGCAAGGAAGGTGCTGAAGTGAGTCAGGTTTAACCCAAGAGAGCTCTCAGCTCCTTGTGAAAGCTCAGACAAGCAGTAGAGAAAGAATTAATGCTCCCATGACTGGCGTCTAACAGCCACAGGGCAAGTGACAAATTGGCTTTAGAGAATGAAGGAAATACAGAAAAAGCACTAAGTAATAAAAGGTGAGAAAAATCCATCACTCCAACAGATAAATGCAGGTAAGCCACTTGAGGAAACAGAGGTAGATGGAGGGAAAAAAACCCCACAATTAAGAGTGTCCATGACACCCAGAGCCAAAACAAGCCCAGGGGATCAGGAAAGAGCTAAGCACATGTGCTCCAAACAACAGCAGAAAGGAAGTGACATCTCTGAAGGGAACAAAAGAGAGAGGCAGCCTGAAGAAAAGAAAAAATGCCTCCCCACCTTTCATTCCTTGCCCACAAAGCATTTTGGGATTTTTAATCCATAGTCTCTTGTACTGTGTGGTAGAAATCCAAAAATAAAGGTCAGGAGAAGCGTGGTTTATTGGGAACAATCCTGCAGAGCAGACAAGATCTACCCTCATGCAAATGATTCCATGCAGCACTCACCTCTTTAATTGCTTCTTTTTCTCTTGCTGGGGAAGCAGAGTTGCTTTATTTACTCCAAGCAATATTTTCTCCCTCCCCCTTGGCAAAGAATGAGCTCCCACCTTGACAACGCTCCCCAAGTTACCTAATGCTCATCACACCCATGCTAAGGAGAGTGGAGCAGGTTAATTTATCACTTATTACAATGATTAGCTTGCCCAGCTGCCAGGTTCAACAGCCCCAGAGTGCCTCAGGTTATACAGAATCACAGAAGGAAAAGCTCTGTTGAATTAAGCTGCTGCCACACTGGCCCTCTTTGCGTGTCAAACACATTCAGCTGCTCTTGCACTGCCCTGTGACAATAGCCCATAAAATGCAAGTGAAAATCCCTCAGCACCTGTGAGAAAGCACAGCTGGGTTCTGCTCAGGGCGTTTCAAACTATTGGTTGAATGTGGGGGATTTGTGACCTCTCCTTGCCAAGGCAACACCTCAGGAAAACCAAAAGTTTCTTTTCATCGACTCACAGGATGTGTTGTGTTGGAAGGAACCTTAAAGCTCATCTTGTTCCAACTCTCACCACTCTCAGGACACCTTCCACTAGACCAGGCTGCTCCAAGCCCCATCCAACCTGGCCTTGAACACTTCCAAGGATGAGACAATCACAGCTTCTCTAGAACCTGTTTTGTTCCTCCCAGATCTAAAATCATAACAAACTTAGCAGCCTCAGAGGTAGATTTCTATTACATATCTACATTTTTCTAGGAAAGAAACACAGCAAACATTGTTTGCATCTGACTTTGCAAAATGAACACGAGCCGCCGCCCACTTTTCTTATTTATCCCCATTTGGTGGAACGTTTACATTCTGTTGTTGTTGTTTGGAGCAGTATTTTAATGTATCTGGCTGAGGCTGCTTAAAATAGTACAGCAAGATACTGGGGTGTGAGGGGTGGAAAACTGAGCTCCTGCACATCCAGTGTTTCTCTTGCTGGAAGCCTTAAATCCCACCTCTCTGGTGGGATGAAATAGGTGCCACTAATCCAATTTCTAAAGTATCATGCATCACGCTGACACTATTTTAAGACTGAAAAAAAAAAGCCAATTTAAACAAACCTCTGCTCCTTTCCATTTTCTCTGTTCCACAGTTTATGACGGAAGACAGGAGAGAAAGATGGTTTTGGGAACAATGTTTTCAGGACTCTAAAAATAATATAAAAACTGCTCTGCCGCGCTCTCAGCTGTTGCGGCCCCAAAAAGCACTGGCTGTCTTTGCTCACAGAGTCACAACTATGGTGGGATTTCTACCCCTGGTACCAGCCTAGTGACCCCACCATGGGACAGTCATTTCTTGTTTTTCTCCTGAGAATAACTACAGCACTTCTGTGTTGCAAGGCAAACCTGAGCCTCTTTTAATGGCCCCTGACATTGGACGTGTGAAATGAGGTACACGAAGCCAAAGGCCAGCTGAACCTGTGATCTCTGAACAGGTCTTCACATTCTTCCCAGGAAGATGAATGGGAATCACTGTTTTGCCAGGGAAACGGCATCAGCTGAGAATTTGCTTTAGAAAATGTGCTTGCTGCTCCTCTCAGAGCCAAAATTCCCACACATTTCTTATCAGTCCTTCTTAGATAAGCATCACCTTCAACTAAGTGACAGTGAAGCAAAATGACAATCCAGGAGTCAATTTTCCTGCACACATTATCCTTCATCCACAGGGGTGGTTACTCAGTGGCACACAGGGGTAAGGAAGGAACCCAAATGCATCACTGTACATAAAGTCACACGTGTTGAGGGGTGAACAAATCTCACAGAGATACTGGAAACCTCCTCTGAAGGCCCAGTTCAGGGAAAGCCTGAGCTGCTTTGTGCTTCTGGGGGTGAAGAAGCTCAGGGTCTTCCACAGATGCCCAGCAGGCAGTAGGATTGTGCCTGAATCTCGCTCTGGCAATGCCAGCGGCTCAGCTGAGAGCTGTGGGAATGGTTCACATCGCGTTGAGAGGGGCCACAGTCCTGCAAGGGTCTTTCATCAGGAGCAAAGAGCTCCTGCTGGAGCGTGGGGAATGCTGGATCTGCACCGCTGCGTGCTCATCCTTCACCTTAATGCGGAGCTGCCCCCAAAGGTACCATGTCTCACTTTTTATATTTCCCCTGTTGTGTGTATTTTGGAGCAGCTGTTACATGTGGCTTTTCATGGTGATCTTGTGGGAAGCAGCCACTCGCCTGCTGTGATATCCTCACAACTAATACTAACTCCTCATTCCTTTTGGTTTTATTTGGGGTTTTTAATCCATTGGTTTGATTGGTTTGCGTGGGTTGGTTTGTTTGGGTTTTTGTCTTTTTTGGTTTGAGTTTTTTGTTTGCTTTTTTATAAATGATTGGTGAAGCTGGCACAGCCAAACTCAAGAAAATGTAAACCAGGCTCGACTTTCCAGAAATTAATTTTGACTGGGTTTAGCTGCATCCCCCAGGCTCAGGATCATCCATATATCTGCAGGTTTTGCTCTGCACCATCAGCCTGCCCAGACTCTGGCCGGTGTTTCACAACGGATGCTGTGCCGAGCTACCTTTCAAACAGCAAAACCTGGGTCAGCATGACAGAAAAGAAGAAAAAAAAAGAAAAGAAAATATTCATCAGTTAGAACAGAGTCAGTGTCCCACCATCTGCCCCTCCACTCTTACTAATTCTGTACATTTAGAGACAAACCTGGGTCTAAAGCTTCCATCTCTCAGTTCCTGGTGCTATTTGCTACCCTCCAGCTTTGATTCCTGCTGATCTAAGTCACTGCTGTCCATGTGGGGTTGAGAATGTTCAGCCTGGAGAACAGAAGGCCCTGGGGAAGCTTCTCTGTGGCCATGCAGGACTTGAAGGGTCCCATAGGAAAGATGTCCCATAGGGACAGTGTTCAGTAGGGCCGGTGGCAAGAGGAGAAGGGGGGATGGCTTTTAACTGCAGGAGGTTGATTTAGGTTGGATCTAAGGAAGCTGCTTTTTCACACTGAGGGTGCTGTGGCACCGGGCCAGGCTGTGCACAGAGGCTGTGGATGCCCCATCCCTGGGAACATCCAAGGCCAGGGGGGACGGGACTCTGAGCAACGTGGTCTGGGAGAAGATTGCTCAAGTTGGAACAAGATGATCTTCAGGGCTCCTTCCAAGCCAAACCATTCAGGGATTCCATCATTCCATGATCCCCATCGTCCACTTCACAGCGACCCTGGACTCCTGTGAGCTGTGATGTCACTGTCCACATTCCACCTGGAACCTCCAGTGTCCAGCGAAGAGGACAACACAACCATTTGCCCTTGCGCCCACACACCCGTCACCCTGCTTGTCACCTGCTCCCTGACACTCTCATCCGTCCAGAAAGATCCCTAGTGCCTGGATTTTGCCATCCATCTCTGCAGGATGTTCACATTTGTCCCGAGGAAGATACGGTGCCTTTCCATGAGATGGACACCACCTAACTGCGAGGATGGTGTGGAACAGGGACCCCCCTCGGAGGTTTTGCTACCTATGCAGGCTGCCAGAGACCGAGAGGAAGAGATGGTGGTGGATATAAAGGCTGATACAGAGGAGGACATGGAAGTGGATGGAGAAGAGACAGGAGAGGAAGACATGGAGGTGGATGTGGAGCAGGAGATGCAGGAAGAAATGGAGGTGGATATAAAGGCTGATACAGAGGAGGACATGGAAGTGGATGGAGAAGAGACAGGAGAGGAAGAGATGGAGGTCGATGTGGAGCAGGAGACGGAGGAAGAGATGGAGGTGGAAACGGAAGAGTACATTGAGGACATGGAGGTCGATGAAAAAGATGAGGAGGAGGACATGGTCTTGGGATGAAGACCGACTCCAGCAACAGACAGGCACGTGCTCCCCACAGGCAGAGTGGGTCCCCTGCTGCCAGGCTGGGGCTGGGCTGGGTGCCCGGCTCAGGGACACGGTGCCCCGTGCGCTGGATTCTGGCAGCACAGGCACCATCCCCACCCTGTCCTCTGCTTGCTTTGGGCCACACAAGCCCCGTCCCAGGGCCTGGGGCCCGGCCCCCAGCCCCAGCCAGGCTCAGTGCTGGTCGCAGGCTCCCACTCTGCCAGCGTGTCCCAGGCTGGGGGCACGTGGGACAGCCCTCCATGCCTGACTCTAATGACAGTGTCCCTTGCTTTTCTTCCAGGAGTGATGAAGATCCGAAGCAGAGATGGCGCCCTTCTGTCTATGTTTTAGTGTTTGCTGTTGTCTTTGCTACATAGGTTTTAGGGATTCTTTTTATCTTCTGTAAATACGTTTCATAGATTTTTGTTAGGTACGTTCTTACCTAAATAGGATCTAGAGATTGTTGTTGTTACAAGTGTTCTTACAATGTAAATATGTTCTCTACTTCATTTTTATTGCAGCTATTATGCAAATAAATGATCTTTGTTTTTCACACCCCAGTTCTCTTTGCATTTTCTTTGGGCACAGGCCTCCGTGGACCAAGACTTCCTTTGGAAACCCCCTCTGTCACCAGTCTCTGGTACAAGCATAACACAAATTGATCCTTGTAGTTAAAGGCATGACATTACTCGGCAGCAATTTGTCCCTTGGACTTTCTAGCACAGTAAATGTCAGCGCTCATAGTCCCTGTTCTGCACTCCCTGCTCGGGCACCAAAACAAATGAACCCGCCAGAACATCTTTAATTAGCACCAACCTGCGGAGAGCCACCGGGGGGAGAACCCAATCCCAACCACACAGAGAAACCCTGGACATTCCTAGTCCGGGGCAGAGCTGAAACTAAAGCATTTTAATGCCAAGGAGAGAGGGTTTTTTATTGCCGAATTCATTCTCCAAGAACAATAACGAAAGCTTTCAGTCTCCTCTCCTGCCACAGACATGTATTGCCGAGATTTGCTTCTGGGTCATTACTGATTTTTATTAATCGGTTCAGGACTCTGATGTTGTTCCTGGCTAAGGTACAGAGATGAAATTTCAGAGCCAAATGAGCTCAGCACAGCTCGTGCAACAAGCAGAATTTCCAGACAGACATTCAGGCCATGCAAACTGATACTTTCTCATCCCTGTGCAAAGACTCATTAGGACATCACTGTTATGCCACGCATATCTCAGAGCTGTCCCTTCTGTCCGGCCCTCCCAAGTCACTTCACAGACTTCACTCCAAGCAGTTTCTGATAGAGTTCAGCAGCACATGGGATTTAATCCTGGGTTTTCTTCACCTTCTCCCCAGCTGTCTCCAGACACGGTGTGTGGGCACTGTCTGACAGCAGCAGCATTAACGCGTCACCTCCCTGACACTGAGGCTCATGTCACAACTTTTCATCAAAAGCAGCAAACAAATGATTCCCGCTGGGTCCCACACAGCTCCATGGGGACTCTGTGTGCCTGCAGCTCCAGCACCAGCCCTGGTGCTCAAGAATTTCTGGAGGAGATACACAGAAGGAACCAGCCATTAACAGAAGAAAAACATCAGTTTTTCACAGCCCAAACCCCCACAACACTGCGGTCTGTGGTAACCCAGACTCTGCAGTTACACTTTGGCCTCTGCACCTTATTTTTCCCCTCACTAAAATCCCCCCAGCTCCCCTGGTGCTCAGATTCCCAAGATAATTAAAAGCAGCATTAGGAGCAGGGATAGATGATGGGAAGTGTCCCAAGGCTCAACAAAATTTCTCTTCTCAGGCCTGACAATTCCAAACGAGGAGGGAGGAAGAGCCCGCATGAGAGAGGTGTGAAATCAAAGCAGTAATCAAGCTTGGGTATAATGAGAGAAGCTGAAGAGGTTTTCAATGTTCAGAACACAAGATTAGCGGCTCCAGGCACAGGAGGAATACGACATTTTCCCCACTGTAACAACTCTGCGATGCAAATTGCATCTCCAATCCTCCCCCCGCCAAGCTCTGGGACCTGCTCAGCTGCCGACGTGGTGCTGAATTTTTAAAGCAAAGTGGAAGCTGGTCAGAAAGGTGGTTTTTTATTTACAGCTTGGAAGCACCAGTCAGAGCAAAGAGAGGCAGAGCCTGGCCCGGGAGCGCAGCACGGCCGCACAACACGTGCCTGAAACGCCAAGAAATTAAAGAATTTGCCACTTGTTTTTCTCCCACAGGAGATACAGAAGGTGTTTTATGGAATCCCTGCCTCCTTCAGGCTGCATCAGCATGCAGGAGAGCACAAGGATGAAGGTTACCCCACCCTCTGCTGCTGCTTCCATCTCCTGACTCAAATCTCTCCAAGATCTGTCACTACTGGGCCTCGCCAAAGCCTCAGATTTACTCAGTCCTTGCAGTGCTGAGGAGCGCGAAGGCAGATAAAGGCACAGGCAGAGACCAGAGATGCATTTGCTGCCTCAGGTGCGTTTCACTGCCCACATCAGTGCCTCTAAAGCCATCAAAATCAGCCCCTCTGACAGCACCAAGCCAACCGCAGAACATCAGGGCCTGCCGATGGTTGGAAATGCCATTTTTTAACATTTCTCTCCCGGTCTCCCATTTCATGATGCCATTGCAGGAGTTCATCCCATCACTCAGCAGCTCCAGCAAATCTTGGCAATCAGCTTCAAATGGATTTTCAGTGCTGAGCAAATAAGAGGCAATTTTACTTTGTCTCCAATGAATGAAATTTCACCCAAATCAGACAAACTCTGTGTTCTGAGGCTGGCCAGGCACTAACCACTGCCAGGTCCCCAAGCCTGGATGTCAAACTGCCCTAACGTCAGAAAGTTAAATTTATTTGGGTTTATGTACAGGATTATTCTGTCTCAAAAGAATTGGGATCCATATAATTGCATTTCCAAGCACTGAACTCAGACCAGCCACAAAGACCACAAGAGACAGGAAAAGAAATAAAAAGAGGGATTTCTAAGGAGATGGAAATTGAATGCTGAGGTTTTCCCATTATAGAAAGTTTCATAAATTATCACCTGCCAGCTCCATTCCTTCACTTGTGTGGCCAGCACTGAATACACTCACAGATAAGAAAATGTTTGTCCTACTGAAAGCTGGGGCTACAAGTAGAAAAAGGCTCAGAGATCTGGATTAAAAGACAACATAATGAAAAGAGCTGCCTCATAATAGCAAGATATGATGGACAGCAGGAATGGCTGAAGCCAGCAGAGATAAGTCCATGAGCTATTGACGTGACAAAGCTTTCTGACAAAACCTCCAATGAGCCAAAAGCAGCATTTTTTCTGGCAGAGCTGATAGGAGCCCTGTGAATTTAATTCTGTCACTGACAGCAAATGGAGATTGGCTTGGAGCTCCTTTGGTCCACTACTACTTCTTTTTTTCCCACCCAGAAAATATAATTACATCTACTCTTTGGGAAGAAATTACAGCTTTGAGTGGTTCGAGGCAAAGAGTTGCTTCCCATACCCACTTGTAATCAGTCACCAAGAGAAATATTTTCTCAAAAGATCTCTTCAAAATTCTGGAGTTACTTTTAACATAGATAACTTGCTTATTTTGCTCAAAATGAGAAGGGAATTGAATCTGGCTCCCTCAGCTTTAAAAGAAGTGTTTCTTCTCAGTGCTTCACAAAGTGGAACAAAACATTGTTTGCAGCAAACTGAAGGGAGGAAGAAGTTTCTTTCCCCCTGAGCTGCACAATAGAGGAAAATTTTGTTGCCAAGAGGCAACAAAACCCAACCAATTTCCAGTTCTTTTAGTTCAAGGGAAAAGCTCTGAGGATCAGATCTGTGGGAGACACAGAGTGGGAGGAGCAGGGGATTTGCTGGGGGTTTTTGGGGTGGGGGACAGATTAAAGAAACGTTCAAGTAAAACCCATGAGAGCCCAAGACTCCATCCCTCAGAGGAGAAACTTGATTTGACTCAAATGCCATTCAAATCCAAAAAAGGTTGAGGCATTTCCCCAAGATCTGCTGAGCCAGCAGGCACAACCCAAATCACCCTGCGGGACCAGGGCAGCAGGTCCCTGGCGTGGGGCAGGGCTGCTCCCTTGGGAAGCCGCCTGCATCGCCCATGGGACTGGCACGATCTACTTCTAAAGCCCCCAACATCCAAAAAGCTCCACATTAAAAGCCTTTAAATTGGGATTTCACTTCTCCATCTGGCTGTTGTCACTAGGCAGCTGCTCCACTTCAACACCCTTCTGATGGGTACAAATTTTCTTCTAATTTCCAGCCTAAACAGGGACTTATTTCCATTCATTCTTCTGCAAGTACTGGGAGTTGGTACCGGATTTGCTCTTCCTATCCTGGGTGGGCATTTGGGCACACAAAGTGCCAAAGTCAAGAGCATTTCCTTCTTTAAATTATGTCATTTCTCCTTATTATTTCCTTCCCAAATAGCTGCATGGATTTGGTGCTGACTCAACACTCAGAATCCTGACAGCACAAAGTCCCGTTTTCACACCGACTTCTCCAAGCTTTGGACCAAGCCTAAAAAGAAGGAAATACAGCAAAGAAATTCCAAACAGAGGCCCTAATAAAAGTAATAAAATGCCACGTGCCTGTGTTTGCTGCGGGGAAGGATCAGCTTCCCTGTTTAGTGTTGCTTATTAAGTCATTACAAACAATTAAAGCAGCAGAGGAGAGGAAGACAGCGCTATCGTTTCCAGCTCCCCAGTCCTCCTCTGCTCCCGGCATGAATTTCATAAAGCACAAATCTCCCAGCAGAAATCCCTCAGCAATTGATTTTCTACTTGTGAAATACAGCAGGCAGACGCCCCGGCTTTCCTGGCCAGAAAAGGAGAATTTGCCTCGATGTTCTTCCCAGGCGTGCAGCTGTGATGTCACATCCCCCTCTCTGCCCTGACAGGAGATTCCCGAAAGGACACGTTCCTGTGGGGTGACGACCCTCTGGAGATGCACAGAGAGCTTTGTGTCTGTGTAAGGGACAAGAGCAGATCCCTAATTCAGGCTCCATCTTTGCTCACAAGCAGTTTCTAGCAGAAAATTCGCAATGATTGCATTTCCCCAGAACAGGTAATTTCAAGCGCATTTTTTTCTTGAGCTCTTCTGCCCTCCACAAAAGCAGCGTGCCTGGGATCGCTTTGGAAACAAGCAAATAGCTCCATCACAAACAGGAGCACCAGGAAACATAGCAACACCTAATAGCCAAGACCATCCAAACCCACTTATCAGCCCATCCCCACATCTCCTGGACTCGCTTGAATGCTCGTGAGAGCCGGGAAAAACCAGCAGTTTTCTAAGAAATGGCTGTGCAAGCAAAAGGAAAATTATAGGCGCAAGCAGCCCAACACAAGAGCCTCTGGCAGGGGAAGGAGCAGGAGAGATCCAGCCCGTACTGACCGTGATGCAGCTCAAGTGATGCTCGCTCACTCTTTGGGTTGCTTTCGCTGCTTTTATGTTAACAACGCACCAAACACACCACAATTGTTTTCCCTCCCTGCAGCCACGTGAAAAAAATTCACTGGTGTCTCACCTCTTTCTCCCTGGAAGAATTTTTCCCTTATACAACCATCAAAACAGGGTTTGTTTTCATGCTGGAAATAAGTCCATAAACTCTTTGACCAATTTCAATATATACAAAAACGCCATAAACTCCCCATTACTCAGGTGCCCCAGGGCAGCAAGGAAGGGAAAAACTGACAACAGAGGTGGGAACACCAACCATGGGTAACAGCATCATATTCTGCCTCTCTCATGGATGCTTTTCTTCCCAGTCCAGAAGATTCCCTGTCCTTTGTAGGGCTCTAGAAGGCTGCTGTCTGCCCCTCGCCATGAGGAGCAAACCAGGCAGGAATGCTGCAGAACACCTCTGCTCCTATGATATTATTCTGCTGAACCCATAAACCCACAAGAGAATGGGCACTGCCAACTCCTGATTGCAGAGGAAAGAGTTCATCACATCCTCCCTGTAAATTAGGATTTATCAGAGATGGAGAATTGATTGCCAAGTAACCTGCAGAGACACAAAATTACTCTGCAGTTTTCTAGGACTCGCTGAGCAGCACAAAAAGGTTATTGATGGAGTTGGGGAGTGTTTCTGTACAGGACGTGCACCTGCACCTCCTTACATCCCAGGCAGGGAAACGATTTACTTAACATTTGGAAGAAGAAAGCAATCCTTATTATTAAAAAAAAAAAAAAAAAAAAAGACAAAAAAGAAAAAAAATAGGAAATCAACTTCATGGCAAGGAGCCTCAGTAAGAGTTTGCAGAATCTGGTGAAAACAGGTCATTTACAAGGAAATAATTTCCCTCTGCCTTCAAGTGGAGTTGTGAAGCGGGTGGAGATGGAGATGTCTCAGAGCCTGAGTGTGCTCCTTATCGATAAAAGGACACTGATATTACCAAGCATTAGAAGTGAAAAACTTCAGTGATAACTCAGCCCTCAAACACAAACACCTTCTCCCAGTCAGTCAGCACTTGTCTGAAATCGCTTCCCGTGGCAGGAGGCCCTGCATGGCCTGGCGAGTTCTGCACTTCAGAAATTATTCCATGTGGAAAACACAGAAGTATAACTTTATTTCTCTGCCTTTTCTGCTTCTCCTCCACAAGCATCCAAAACTTCTTTATGGTGTGGTTGTCTATAGTTACATTTGCACCAATAGGATGTCTGATTTACCCAGCACGCTGTGAAAGCCCCAGTGAAAGACCTGACAGCTTCAATCCCCAGGGAATTAAATTTGAGGGCTTTGCTTTGGGGCCCAAATGAGATTTTAAAGAGAGAAGAGCCAGGTGTTCCTGACTCTTGCTGCTCTTTTGGCTGTTTCTGGGGCCCACACTGAATCCAGTTCCTCCCTCACTTGCTCAAACATCCCCACTATGGCCATGACCACGGGGTGCGAGTGAGCAGAGAGCACCAGCCACAAACCCCAACTTGCAGTAATCCCTTCCCTTTTATCTTTTGCTTTTAAAATTATTTTTATGAGTTTTACAGCACACCATTTCCTACTGAATTCACCTCGATTATCCAGCCTACATTTTTCTCCATCACACTGACATAACCAACCAGGCTCACGCTCTTAGAACTGAATTTTCATGAGCACATACACGGCCACAAGAATTACAATGACCTATTTAAGTAGGTCAGGCTGGTATTAAATGCAAAACAGAGCTGTAATAAATGATTGCAGTCCAAAGCCAGAATCAAGTTTCACTAAGCTCAAACCAGGCCTTCTGCTTTTCCCTTTTTTCCTTACAATAATTGATGGTATCACAAACTTTGTACTCCACAATGTTTGCTGGCCTAAAGAGTGTGGAGAAAGGTGCTGGCTCTGTAGAATTACACTGGAAAATGTTGTGCCAGAAGACGGATTTAATCTGTTTTGTTGGTTTGTGGGTTTTTTTACAATGAACATTGTACAAAATATTAGACCGTTTCTCTGAAACATGATATTAAGGTGAAGATGACTCATTTCACTGTCATAACACAAGAGGGAAGGGAAACCAGAGTGAATAAAACAGCAAATTCATTCAGCAGCAATTTGCACTCCATAACCCTCTGCTGATGAGGCTTTTAGGCCAGAGGAGCTCTGCTACTTAAGCAGACAAGGCAACACATTAAGCTGTTGCTTAGAGATATTGGAATATATATCGCACAGAGCCTGCTCCCTGGCGAGCATCCATGAAGGGCTCCGGGCTGTTTTTCCAAGGATGCATTATAGCCCTGTTGCAGTGCTGTTGCTTGCAAAGACTCAAAGCTTTTCCAAGCAGGTCAAGCAATGACAGAAAGGGTGACTTTTCGGAAGTGACAGTTCAGGTGGCATTAAACAAGTCAAAGTGACAACTCATCTCACTTGGACGTGGCACATACCAAGGGCTCTTAGCAGCTGTGTTACAAGCAGCTTAATAGCAACTAAATAATGTATATTCCTGCCAGGAATGCCGATGGATCACAGCACTGCAGGGCACCCTCATCTGGCAGCAGCACAGGAAGGACAGGGATCTAGGGAAGAGCTGATTCCTACCTGCCGACTCACACCCACTTTGGGCAAAAAACATTCTTTAATTTCGGTTTTGCTCCCATCCTTTTAAACTAGGATTCCTCCTTGTGTCCTAATCTTCAGCTGTGCTGAACAATGTCCTTGCACACACTCCATGGACATCTGACAAAGGCAACCAGCAGGAAACAGAACCCTGTGAACATCTCCGTGGCCAAGAGAACTCCAAAAGGAAGCAATTAGCTGTACCCCAGAGTCCTGCAGCTCCATGTCCCATCCCATCCCATCCAATGCTTTTTCCTCACAGGCACAGGTCCCACAGGCAGATGACACAAAAGCTGTCACTCACATGGGCTGGTGGAAGAAGTCTGAGATAGGGAAGCACAAAAGCTCCATGTCCAGCAGACTGATCCATAGATTGATCCAGCAGATTAGCTTCTCCTGCTTCCAGAGGGTTAAGGAGGATGAGGCAGCAGCATCTCTGGCACAGTCAGAGCCGTGGGACAGTTTTTGTCCATTCCTCATGGCAGTACCGACACAAGGGAAGCCCCAGGCCACTGCCCTGAGCCCCACACAAAGGCAATGAGCAGCATGGAAAAAGGGGACAGTCCACTTCCAGAAACCTCCCTCTTCCAAAGGGCTCTGCTTTGAACAGACTGAGCTGGCTCAGGGCAACAAACCAACCAAAGTATGCACCCACTTCCAGCCCTGGAGAAGAGCAGGAAAAAATGCTGGAGAATAAAAGCTTCCTGGAATGGAAGGAGATTTTAATTTTTCTCTGGAACAAAGCTGCTTGAAGCCAGACCACAGGGGAGTGGGAGAGGAAATGAGGGCGTTTAAAGCACCATTCTGTCTGCACTCTAAATTCTCACAGATATCTATTAATTGCAGCAAGACTGGCACTGTGTCCTTGCTCCCACTGCCACGAGTGCTCTACCAGAGCTCTCTTAATTAACACACCTAACAGCACAGCCACCGCTGGGAGCCTGGCAGCTTCTTGCAACGCCACTCCCCCTCCATGGCTGGGTGGCACCTCTGGGTGGCCCCAGCCAGTGCCACGGGGCTGGGGGAGCTGTGGTGGAAGAGCCAGGGTCTCCAAGAGGTGCTGGGAATGAGGGCTGACCCACTGCAGGAGCCTCCCAACCTCTTTCCTGGCTCGCAGGGAGCAAACGGGGCCAGCCAGCCACCCACCGACTCCCAGTGCTGCAGCTTTTATTCCCCATCACAGCTGGTCTGAGGAAATTGCTAACACGTCGTTTGTGTCGACTGCTCCCCTGCAGAGACAGACGGGGCAGTTATCGATATGCACTTTCCCTGACAAAAACAGGCTGTTTATGGACTCATTACTCCAATTTGCCTTAAATCACTTCCCGTACCCCTTTGCCTTCACTGCAGTTTTTGGGTGGGCAGGATGTGTCACCAGCTCCTGGATCCATAACAATTATCACTCCAAGGCACTTTCTTCGCCCACAATTCACGAGTTTACTGATGGAGACATTTGCCCTACATTCACCCCTCAGAAAAAAGCATCACCCGCAGCCCTTGCCTGGTTCCCTGGGGTGTCCCACAAGGTGAGCACCGTCACCTGTCCAAGCCAGCCTGGCTCAGTGTGGCTGGGAGGGTTTTTGGGGGGAAGCAGGAGGACATGTCCCAGCTTGTGGGTGAATGTTACCCTACAAGGAGCCTGACCAGGCACACTTACCTTGCCAGAAGCAATTACAGCCCATTTGACACGATCAGCTCCGGATATTTTAGCAGGTCCCATTGTGATAGGACAAGGGGGAATGGCTCTAAACAAAAGAAGGGCAGATTTAACTTAGATACAAGAAAGAGGTTATTTTACAATGAGAACGGTGAGGCACTACCACAGGCTGCCCAGAGAGGTGGTAGATGCCCCATCCCTGGGAACATTCAAGGCCAGGTTGGATGGTTCCATCCTGAGCAATCTGATCTGGTTGAGGACGTCCCTGCTCATTGCAGGGGGTTGGACTAGGTGACCTTTAAAGGTCCCTTCCAACCCAAACTACCCCTTGATTCTATTACTAACCTGCAATGCTTTTGAAAAGCCTGGACGCTTCATACAAATGAATCACCTTAATAACCAGCGACTGCAAGACAGCCAGCCAAGAACATTTTGTTTTGGTAAACAGAGTATTGATTGTATATCGGTGTCCTTGAGATGAACTTGACTCCTTGACAGCAGCAGGAGCCCAACAAAATGTTTTGTCCAAACTCCAAAATGGTGGATTGTCTTTGTCTGGAGCCAGCAGCACATCAGCTTTATGAAGGCAATAAAGCACCGCTGATTTAGCATTTCCAGGAGTTTCCCCCTCCCTAAAACGCTGCCTTTTCTTTGTTTGCACAGCTGACCCAAGCTGCACAGTGTGAACGTGGGCTTCAAGAGGCAAAGTCCATCTCCATGGATTTGCCAGGAATAAAACCTTTGTCCCTGTTGCACTGTGCTGATGATGGAGCTGTTGGCACAAGAGTAGGTCCAAGCAGCTCGGAGGGAAGCCACAGCTCGTGTCCATTGTAGCAGCATCTTCAAACCAGTGCTTGATTTTCAGGGTTTCGTGCCACTGTAACATTTATAATCAAGGAGTGCCCAGCCAGAGAAGACAAGATGAATAAAACAGTCTCTCATCCTTCCCTCCAAACACTCCCCATCACACCAATATCCACGGATGTGTTTCCTCTGTGCACAGCCTCTGGCCCTGACTGGACCCAGAGACACACAGAGGGAAATATTTTCTCTGTCGGTAGAATGGTTCCTGCTGCAAAGCAATTTCCTACATGAATTTAGATCTGTTGGCAATTGTTCTCCCCAAAGCAAACAAGTTTTATTGGAGAACCAGGCAAGGAGCTCAGAAAGCAGGTGCCAGTAATTTGTTTGGGGCATATAAGAAGCAAAAGCCCCTCTACCTACACCAGGCAATGAGATTGAATTAGTCTCCATCTCATCTCTGACAGGTTATTTTAATCAAGCACATCCTAACCAAGGCACGGAGAGCATGTTCACTATGGATAATGAGGAGTAAGGCACAAGGCAGAGGGCAAAGCACAAGGGAACATCATCAGCACTGCAGCCCCCCCCCTCCCAGCTCCCAGCCCCTCACCACAGTCCCTAAAGCACACAGCACGTGGGCACACGACCCCTGGCCATGGCAGCAGATGCCAATTCCAAGAAAATATAGTTTGGGAAGAGAAAGGATAGATTTCAAGCTGTCCCAGAGACCAGAGATATACTTTATGCTGAAAAACAGAAAGCCTCAAAGGATTGTGGATGAAAAATACTTTCAAATCCTTTTGTCCCAGGGAACAGTGACAGATCAGCAAATGTAACATCACATTCTCCTGAATTTCTCTGCCTCCCTGTATGTTCTTCTCTGAAAAAGACAACAGCAATTCCTGGAAACTGCCTTCCCTCTGCAGATCGATCAATACCTTGCTTCGTTTACAACTCCTTGTAAACCGTGCCAGCTTTCACAAAACATGCATGAGGAAAGCTCCGGGGGTGTTTCATCTGAAGTATCATCCGTATCATTCCTATGCAATATAATTGGACAATATCATTCCTGTTTAATTTTCCTTAAGCCCAATGTCTGGTTAGGTTTTGGCCAAGATACAGAAAATATCTGGAAGCACTGTACATTGGGCATAAAAAAAATCCCATCTGCTGAAAAGTCAGTTATAGCCATGGCCTTAAATAGTGCAGGGAAATGTTTCACTCCCACCCAGCTACTGGTGCACAATAATCTTGCCAGAAGAACATAAAAACATCTAAAGAAGAGGAGAAAAGTTAAACACAGTTCTTGGCTACGTGGCTTAGATCTACGAGCTGCCCCTCCTGGTTAAATGCACACAGCCAGGCAAGGCACTGACGGATGCCTGTGTTTTCCCCTGCCTTGTCTTGAAACAAAGGTCAGGCAGCAGTTCAAACATTAAAGGAGAATCAAAAGATTCTTGACTTCCTTTTTCTTCTTTTTCTAGGGACACGCTGGCAAAGTGACCCTACGTTCTTGCTGGGTTTGCTCAGTAACCTGGGGTGCATTTCCGACAAGTTTCGCGGGACTCCTGCACCTCCTGATGCACAGCTGCAGGATTTCATTGAAATTCCAAAGCCAGATCAGAGACCCAGCTGGAGAAACCCGGCCAAACTCCCTCAGAGCAGCCGAAAACAGCACAGATCCGGCAAGGTACGTCTGTTTATTTGTTTATTTTGCGCGCTGTAATGTTGCTCACCCTCCTCCCACTCCCTTTGTTAAAACCAGCCGCTGTTCCCTATTGAAGCAGTTTAACCCCCCCGCTTCCCACCCTTTCATGCATCCCTCATTCAGCCAGTCCTGGCTGCTGCCTGTGTCCCTCGACACCTCCCTCATTCCTGAGGGGAACATCCACTGTATTTACTATTTTAATAACCCTGCAGAGAGAAAAACCTTTGTTTCCCCCCCTTGCCTGCTCTGAGCAAGTGCTAATTGCTCAGACATGCAACGCGCACACACAGAAGTATCATGTTGATCTGATTGCAAATCCCGGTACGTCAGCAACCCAGAGACCCTCCTCCGACTCGGATTAGAGGGAAGAGGCTCACCAGTGCAAGCAGCAGGTGCTGGAGGAGGCAGCGGAGCCGCTTCGCAGGTAAGGGACACTTCAGCCCTCCATCCCCAACGCCGGCAGTCCCGCTCACTTCATTGCAACAAAATGCAAGAGGAGTGAGGCGCTTCTCTTTGCAGAGCCTGGGGACCAGTTGCCAAACCTTTGATCTTCATAGTGGGGGTAGGGGTCGGTTGTTTGTTCGCTCCCTGGGGAGGAATTCTTGGAAGTAGGGGTCAGGCAATAGTGATGGATGTGGCAAATGCTACAGATGGGATGATTCTTGCTGTGTCTCTAAAGCGGATTTGCTTTCAGGGTACTTTTCACCCTCTTCCCTGATTAATCCTGAACTTCTGAGATTTACAGGTTTGTCTCTCCATCTGTGCCAGGTTTGGGGTGCTGCCAGTTGTTTGTATTGGGGATGGTCTTCATAGTGAATAAGTTCAGAGCCCACCCTTGCTTAAAGGTCGACTTTGATTGCGGGATAAACCCCTTTAACCCTTTGTTTCGGATATACTCCCTGAACTATTTTTCCCCCTCCTTCTTTTGCTAGGGGACCCCGGGAGTGGGGATTAGCAGTGTCAGAAACTTCTTCATTGTTTGTGAAATTCCAGTTCATGAAGAGCCTGAACTCCGACACAAAGGCAGGCGCTAATTAACCGCTGGAACGCTTCTGCTCCAGCACGGAAAGCGAGCGCTGTGCCAGTGAAGCAGCAGCCATCCCTCAGGTCCTCCAAGGGCTGTGAACAGCCAGCCAGGCACAAAACTGCCCCTTCTGCCTCCTTGTTCCTGCCAGCCCCAGAAGAACTCTCACTGCAGACAGCTGAACTGGAGCCACTCAACTCCCCCAGCAAAGAAAAGCCAAAGCTCACCAGGATGCTCTCGGAAAGAAGAGCTCCTTGACTTATGTAGAAAGTCATAATTCTCTTGTTTCCACGGTTCATGGAGCCTTACATCTTCCAAACATTTTTTTCCCACCTCATCACTCCAAAATCTAACTTCTCCAACAGGGCGGAGAGGTAAGTTAGGTGGCCCATGCAGCCTCACAACTCACTTTTGAAAATAAGCTGCACCTAGATGAGGTAACAGCTGCTTCTCACAGGAGGGGGAAAAAACCCAGCCAAACAGAAAAGCTCTCACTTCTGGGCTAGCAAGGCTTTCAGTGGCATCCGAGGGTGCTCTGTGATCAACAGGCATGGGAAACAGCTCCTTTTGGGATGATCTGAACAGCTCCTGCAGCAACACAGGCAACAGCTGCTACCTGGAAAACAGCATGAGGTTCAACTTCACCCTCCAAGAGCAGGCAGCTGATTTCTACGTTGTCCTGCCCGTGATCTACTCTGTGATCTGTGCTGTGGGGCTCACAGGCAACACTGCTGTCATCTATGTGATCCTCAAGGCCCCCAAGATGAAGACTGTGACCAACATGTTCATCCTGAACCTCGCTATAGCCGATGACTTGTTCACCCTTGTCTTGCCCATGAATATTGCCGAGCACCTCCTCCGCTACTGGCCCTTCGGAGAAATCCTCTGCAAGGTCATCTTGTCCATTGACCACTACAACATCTTCTCCAGCATTTATTTCCTGACAGTGATGAGCATAGACAGGTACCTGGTGGTACTGGCTACAGTCAGGTCCAAGAGGATGCCCCATCGCAAGTACCGAGCAGCCAGGATTGTCAGCCTGTGCATCTGGATCCTGGTCACCATCATAGTCCTGCCTTTCATCATCTTTGCCAATGTCTACACCGACGACCTGGAGATCAAGAGTTGTGGTCTCAACTTCCCCAAGCCTGAGAGGTTTTGGTTCAAAGCCAGCAGGATCTACACCCTCATCCTTGGCTTTGCCATTCCGGTATCCACCATCTGCATCCTCTACACCATGATGCTCTACAGGCTGAGGAACATGCACTTGAACTCCAATGCCAGAGCCCTGGACAAAGCCAAGAAGAAAGTAACCATTATGGTCTTCATAGTCCTGGCTGTGTTCCTCTTCTGCTGGACCCCCTTCCACTTGGCCACCATCGTGGCTTTGACCACTGACCTACCCCAGACCTCCATGGTCATTGGAATATCCTACTTCATCACCAGCCTAAGCTATGCCAATTCATGCTTGAATCCTTTCCTGTACGCTTTCCTGGATGACAGTTTTCGGAAAAGTTTCCGGAAGTTGCTGGAGTGCAGAACTTCTTGAACAGGGGGTGGGGGATGGCAGGTCCCTGCCCTCCCGGGGCTTTTCAGGGGCAACTTTGCAGACTGGAGGGGCGGCCAATGAATGTACAATGTCCTTTCTTTTGTTTACGTGTAACGTGTGGCCTGTTTATCATCCTCATCAGCTACAGGGTTTGTCCTGCCCACTTGCAATTCTTGTATGTCCCCTCTTTGCTCCTATCAGCTTCTCAGATTTGCATTTCCATACCCTGATTTTTAATTGCACACTCTGAATTACTAAGGACAGAACGTTTCCTTTGCAGGGGTGTACTTCTGCCGCAGAGTGGTCCTTTATTGCCATCTGCTGTACAGCACAGACAGGCTGGAGACCAATTTCCAGATGAGTGCAAAGCTCAGCTCTTCATCACTGTGTTATTAGGGAGGATTGTTTAATGGAGCAGAGCTAATGAGCACTTTCAAAGAAACGTCAATAAAACAGACAGAAGATGAGTATTTGGAAGAGAAAAGAAACAATTTTCATGTCCATGTGTGTTCTGGCTTTCTTTTGATTTTGAAGGATGTCCATCTTCCACCCCACAACAAACTTCCTCTTTTCTGACTTGTTAAGTTTAGGCCAAAAGGAAGATTTAAGTCTCAAAAATAGTGTTAAACAACACACCATACAAATACTATGACAACTGTGGGAATTTGTGCTAGAAATTATTTTGAACTAATTGTTCCTGTTAAGTGTCAAATACATATTTATTTAAGAGTGAGTAACAAAATAAACCTCATAGGGGAAAAAAGAGACTGGTCCTTCTTTCACAAGAGAAAATTTATGCTACTTGTGCTATGTCTTTGCTATATATATTGCATTTTTCCTATTATAAAATAAATCACGGGAGGTTTGTAACAAAATTAAGGTTTGGTAAGCCACAAGAAAAACCCCAGTGAGCACTGCAGATATAAATTTCCTTCTTTCACAGACAAATAGTCAAAATACTTGGACAGAACTGGGACTTGAGTGGGAGAGTCTGGAGATCAGAAACTCCACATTGAAAGCTCATTCTCACACCTTTTAGCCCTGCAAGGTTTATATGTTACTGGTTTTAGGAAGGCTGTCCGAGCTAAAATATTTCTCTCAAGCTTTCCCCCAGGTACCAAGCTCAGCTCTTACCTGTCGAAATTCCCCCAGCAAAGCGCAGGACAGGTGAAACTAAAGAAGAGGAGGCTGCAGTTCCCAGCTTAAATGGGCTCTCCGAGGGCGGCAGTGTGGGTGGAGACCCCAGGTGAGGCTCCTTGGGGCAATTCAGTGCCCTCAGCACCCCAACACCAAAACTGAAAACCCTCAATACCTCATGATGACAATTTAATTTTTAGAAAACTAAAAACGGATGTGTGGATGCAAGATCACTGTGCTGCCTTCTCCATATTAAAGGTGCTAACTTTGGGAGAACAATGAAGGAGAACACATTCTTCCAGGTGAAACTTCGCCAGGAATTTTGCTTTAGCGTGGTTGCCACCTGCTGGCAATGGGCTTTCCAGGTGGAAATACTTTTCTGAGTGAGAAAACTGACTCAGATTATGTCACCTTTCACACAAGCTGCCTAATCAGCTGCAACATCGCTGGTCATTGGCATTGGGGCTCTAGGAAAGGCAATAGATTTTATTAGGGGTAAAACTACTGTATTACATTAGATGGAAAGGATCTTTTCAGTGTGAGTCACCCCCTTTCAGACCCGACAATGACATTGCTGGAGCTTTTTCTGTAAATCACAAGTCACGACAGTCACAGAATCACAGCATGGCTCAAGCAGGGTCATCCAGGGCAAATTTCCCAGCACCGTGTCCACTTAGGTTTGAATGTCTCCAAGGATGGAGATGCCACAACAACCTGTTCCCGTAGTTCACCACTCTAACAGTGAATTTCTTTCCTATGCTTGAATGGAATTTTCCACATTTCGGTTTGTGCCGCCTGTCCTGTCACTGGACATCACTGAGGAGAGTCTGGTTCCCTCTTCTCTGAACCCTCCACAGGCACTTACAGACCTTGTTTATATCCCCTGGGCCTTCCCTTTCTGAGCATGAGCAGCCCCATCTCAGTATCATGCTGCTGCATCCGCGATTTTCTCCAGGTAAAACACCTAAAATACGAGCGCTGGCCCCTCTTGTGGGGTGCCAGGCTCCAAGGGGAGAAGGATTTGCATAGTCCGAGGTCTCCTCCCGTGCTCAGGAGGGGCTCCAGCTCCCACGGAGCCCGAGGCGGCCGGTGCGGTTCAGCCCGGCGGCGCTAAGCGGCACTCTCGGCTTGCGGCTCGGCATCCCCGCAGCCTGCTCAGCCTCACGCACAGCCTGGCACCCTGCTCCTGCGGGCAGCCGGCAAACTGTGCCCTGGCAGACCCTCGGAGCACAGCGTCCGAGGCCAGGCTGCTTCGGCTCCATCTGGGAGAGCAGAAAATACCTCCAAGGAGACGCCTGCCCACTCCCAGCACAAGATCCCCCCAGGGAAACCCCGCACGCCAGCTCATTCCTTTGAATTTCCTCCCACTGCTGGGGCTGGCTTGCCACACCAGCCCACATCAGCTGCATCTTGAAGACTGGAAGCGGGGAAATAAACCCCATTAACGACTCCCTGAATAAATCCCCTCCTAAAGCAAACATCCCCGTCTGGGGTCTGCAGGGTCGCAGGACGCTGAATTAGGGACCCACAGGGCTCCCTCCTTTCCTAACCCCTTCCCAGCCAGCCATGCGCTGAGCAGGGAAGTCAGCTCAGCCTGAAAGCCAGGGAAATTTCCTTCTGGGGCAGTCTGGGATGTGTTAATGAGTGCAGAGGTGCGGTGCAGCCACGCAGCTCCCAGGACACCGCAGGAGCTCCTGCCCACTGCAGGCAGCAGCACCTTCCTGCTCCGGGAAGGAATCGCCTTCCTCGTTCTGTCACACCCACGAGGACACAGCCCCGGAGGACTCTGCTCCATCACCCCTGGGAGCCATTTCCCACCCCAGAACCGGAATTAGGTTCACGCAGGACTCATATTCCCACTGCAGGCTTTCAACGCAGGCATCTGAGCTGAGGCGGGGGATCGGAAGCGGTTGTTGCTTTTTAAGTCTTTGTGCTGCAGCAATATTGGCTGTTTGGATCAATTGTCCTCATCCGAGCTGTGCTGCAGCTTGTTCTCCCGGGAAGCGCTAATCCCCTGGGTTTTAGGCAGTCTCACACTGCCTCCCTAAGGCTGGTCACGATTTTTGGGAGAGGAAAGAAATAATACCCCGCTGAGAGTTGATGGCTTGCCTCTCAGAAGCATCTTTATGTGAGAAAGAGATGAAAATAAAAATTAAATGTGGAGAAGCAAAAACTTGGACTATAGAAGATGAGAAGCAGAAGGGTCTCTAGATGGTACCATTAGAGTCAAGCCAAGGAAGAGAATTTGTCCCTTCTCTGTACAGCCTGACTTACCTGTAGCACCCACCTTGTTTCCTCGGGGTTGCTGGGAGCCCTTGGGTGCTGATGAGCCACTGATGCTCCCTCCATAAACCCAAGGACATGGTGACCCTCCGGCTTTACTGCCAGTTCTGGGAGAAACAAGCCCAGTTTTGTCCCTTCAGAGGGTCTCAGCACATCAAGGTTTGACATTCCCACTGCTGCTGAAGGGAAGGGGACTTCCCAGGCTGGATTCCCCCTCGCAGTGAGCCAGGAAGTCACCTGAGGATCCTCTGTGGGCTGTGGGGACACGGGTCTGGCAGCTCCCTGTCCTTGCCCAGGGCAGGGTGTGTGGGTCTTGCCCCATCCACACCACCACTGCAGCTGAAGTTGTGCCTGGAGCCAGTTTTGGGGTCATAAACCCTTGTTCTATAGCAGTGCTGAGGCCTCTAGAGGAGCTCCAACTTGTCATCATGGAGAAGAGACAGGATGAGAGGAAACGGCCTCAAGTTGTGCCAGGGGAGGTTTGAGTAGATATTAGGAAATATTTTTGTCTCTGAAAGGATGGTCAAGCCCTGGAAAAGGCTGCCTAGGGCAGTGGTAGAGTCACCATCCCTGGAAGTGTTCAAAAAACCTGTGCATGTGGCATTTCAGGACATGGTATAGTGGTGAACGTGGTGGTATGGCTGAGTTGATACTTGGGCTCATTGAGCTTCTCTAAACTTACTGATTCTGTGATCCTATGATATCAGGCATCCTCCAAAAAAATCTTCCCAAAGAACCCCCTTTTGAAAAGCCACATGCCACATTACCACATTCCCCTCCCTCTTCCTCCTTTTGACTGGAAGCGAGGAAAAGGCGTTAATTTAAAGGCAAAGGCCAAGAGTAGTGATAGTAAATATTGCCATGAGCCCTTGTTGGCATTTGTGTTTGGTAAGTGAAGATGCAGAGGGAAGGATCAAAGCTGCCTGAATGGCTTTTAATTACAAGCCTCGATTGTTCTATTTTCTCTCAGAAAAATATTGCAATTATCTAACAAAGCTCTTTGAGTGGAATTAGACACTAGCCCCAAGCTTCAAGGGCTGTTCAGTGGCTATTTTCTCTGAAAAAAAAAAAGTAAATTTGATGTGTAGATAAAACCCAGGCACTCACTACAGCCAAGTCTGGTGCTTCCTGGATAAACAGAGGATGGGAAGCTTTCCCCATGAGGAAGTGAACAGCCTGGGGTGCGCCAAAGGCTGATGGTCGCTCTGCTAGAGCCCCCCACCACAATGTTCCCTGGCTGGGTGGGGTGGGGACTCTGGGTGCTGCCACCAATGTGGGAAGGGGGAGTTCCCTTTGGGGGTCGAATAAGCTATAGTTTGGGAGCAAGACCTTTGACAGCAGGCAACTGTCCCCATTTTCAGTTTTCCTGAGATGTGTTTTCTTTCTCTGTCTTTCACCAGGATTTCTGCACATCTCCATCACCTCCCCTTGCTCCGATGCTTCTCCTGCACAGTTCGTGCCAGCAGTGTAAGACACCTTGGGAGTTTCTAAGGTCCAAACCATCCCCGGTACAAGACTCAATAAACCAGCTGAATAAGGAAATCAGAGAAATAAGGATTCAGTTTCATAAACTTAACCCTCAAATGAGATCAGAGACTGGTAATTAATAAAGTCAGATTTCAACGCAATGAAAAATTTCCCCTGAGACCCAGCCTGCTGCTACTCAGCATTGATGGAAATCTTACGGATGTAATTAAATTTCCCTTATCCGTGTGATGGATTCAGCGGGATCCTTCATGCCGTGGCCACACCCAGCTGAGCTCCTTCATCCATGCTGACCAGGAGCTAGGATGTGAAGCTGATGGCCACAATTTCACGATGCATGGGGCAGGTCAGAGCCAACAGCTCACAGAATCACAGAATCACAGAATGGTTTGGGTTGGAAAGGACCTTAAAGATCATCCAGTTTCAATGCCCTGCCATGGGCAGGGACACCTTCCACTAACCAGGCTACTCAGAGCCCCATGCGGCCTGGTCCTGAGCTCATCCTACACCTTGTGGATAGCCCCAGGCAGAAGGGACATCACTGATGCTCATCAGAAGATGAAGCAGCTTTCCAGCCAAGCACAAGCAAATTAAACCCCGGTGCAGATGCCAAAGCAAACCGCAGGGAGAGCCCTGGTTGGCTTTCCATTGCCACCTCCCAGTCACCTCCGGAATGCAGGGAGAAGGGTAAACACCGGCACCAGGGGCTGGGCTCGTTCTCTGCCCCTTTACACTGGGGCCCTGGAGGCAGGTGATTATCTCCAGAAATTTTAATGGCATGAAGGTCAGACAGATGACATTTAAGGTCCCTTCCCATTCTGTGACTCTACGATTTCCTCTGTGGTTAAGCAAAGCAGGAGCAGTGCAAGGCTGCGATGAGGGAAACTCCAAAACATGTGAGCAAGTGACCTGTGCATGTGGAGAAGTTGCTATTAATGCCTGACACTGAGCAAACATCAAATAGCCAAATCGCAATACGGGGTTTGTTTCACACAGAGGAAATCAAGCTGAAAAGCCATTAATCTTAATTTCATGTTGACTGCAGAGCTTCTGTTTTTATTCGCTATCACTGAGTGAAATCAGCATGGCATGAGCTTTTCTCAGAGCATTCACTGCACATGCCAGGCTGGAAACACACAGAGAAGCTGATGCTTATTGGATGGACAGAGCCAGCTCAGGATCTGCCTGGACTCCTCTCTGTGGCCACGAAAATGGTGATCTAATGCAGCCAAGACCAGTCCATGGAAAGGTGCTGATTCTTTCAGTGGTTTCCTTGGAAAAATCAAGTTTCATGCTTGGTTTCTTGAAGAATCATTCTTCATTTCACTACACTGAAAATGTGCTGTTTTGCACTGCTGCTGCTGCTGCAGGCTCCAGCCCTTCCTGCCTGGCTCCAGGCCCAGAGGGGAGGGAAGCAGCGATGCTGTCCCTGACCACTGCCGGCAGCAGGAGACTCCATCAGCACTGGAGCTGCATCCTCTCTCAGAAATAACACAGGCTGGAGGAAAAACCCCTTTTGCTGCAAGAGTGGGCTGGTTGAACAGGATATGATCTCCTCCCAGAGACCCCTCCAGCAGTTCAGCCACAGGAATTCTACCTGTGGCTACCCTACTAAATTCCCAAGGATCCTCCTCATGGCAAGGGGTTGGAACTAGATGATCTTTGAGGTCCCCTCCAACCCAAACCATTCTAGGACTGTGAGATTCTGTGAATCCGAACATGGGAGATGTTGTTCTGGGGGGTTAAGGTGATCCCAGTGGCGGTAGGATATTATTGTGCACTTTCTAACCCAGGCACTATTTAGGGGGTTTATGGGTTGCCAAAGCAGAAGCCTTGGGATGGGGGAAGGGGCTCTCTGTGTCCCCCAGCACTGTGGAGAGCCAGCATCACTCCTTCCCTGCAGCCAGACGAGATCTCTGCACTGAGGGAGAGAGAGCAAAGTCAGTTTACATGGTTCAGCAGCATCATCGTTGCCAAGATACGAAACCATGTTGCTCTATTTATTGATTATTTAATTCTGTCATGCAATCTCTCCAGGCTTCAGAGTGCTGAAAGCAGGAACAAAGGGAGTTTGTGAGCTGTGGGGCTCTGATTATACAGCACCCACTTCAGTAGCAATCCCTTTGCTTGGAAAAATCCTGAAACTCCCTCTTTCAAAAGGAGCTGTGGCCTTGGTACTTCTGCTACCACATTTTGAGCAAAGGTGTCATGAATCCCCAGTCTAAATGGGCAGGAGCGCAGGTGCATGCAGCCACTGTGGGCCGCTCAAAATAGACATGACAAGGAGGGGCCCAAAAAAACCCTGTGCCAAACACCTGTCAGCATCGCACAGCACAAGCTCTACTTTCTTACAGCCCATCTCTGTTCCCTGTGCAGCACCATAACTTTTGGGTTATGGGCTACTCTTCCCACTTTCCATTTCACAGAACCACAGAATCGTAGATTGGTTTGGGTGGGAAAGAATCTTAAAGGATGTTTCATTCCAGCCCCCTGCCATGGGCAGGGACACATTCCACTGGACCCGGTTTTTTCAACCTGGCCTTGAACACTTCCAGGGGTGTGGCAGCCACAGCTTCTCTGGGCACCTGTGCCCCACCACCCTCACAGGGAAGGATTTCTTCCCACTATCCAATCTAACCTGGCCTCTGGCAGTGGGAAGCCATTCCCCCTTATCCTGTCACTCCAGACCCTTGTCCAAAGCCCCTCTCCAGCTCTTTTGGAGCCCCTTTAGGCACTGGAAGGGGCTTTAAGGTCTCCCCAGAGCCTTCTCCAGGCTGAACACCCCCAGCTCTCCCAGCCTGTCTCTGTAGCTGAGATGCTCCAGCCCTCAGAGATCTTTGTGGCCTCCTCTGGACTCATTCCAACAGGTTCTCTTTTCCCCCTTCTCTCCCTTCTTCAGCCTCCCCACCTCACAAGCCATCCACACCACGGAGGGGGGACAGCTTTCCCTCCTCCAGTTGCTGCTGGATTCTACCCTCCATCCCTCCCAGCTCAGCTCCGTGATTCTCCTCAGCAAAGGAGAAGGCCAGGGAGCAGGAGCTGGTCCTTCAGACAGCCCTGGGCAGGGTTTGGGAGGTGAAGATCAGGGGTGTGAATTACCGACTGTTTCTGCAAAGTCACGGCGATGCAGCTCTGCTGCCACCGAGGTTCGCAGGGCAAACACGGCGTGAGGCCATGAATGCACAATCAGGGCTGCAGCCTGGGATGTGTCCGAAGGAGATTCTCCTGTTGAAGGAAGGAGAAATTTGCTTCTGCATAAATACTCACAAAAATAGCTGAGGGGCAGCACAGCAAAATGAGTGGGAAAGCAGGCTGGAGTTTTTCTGGCAGAGCCTGCTTTGCTGCCAGTCTGAGTCTATCTTCTGAGCAGATATCAAAGGCTGCACCCACACCAGCTGCTGCTGGAGATCCTTTTCATTTAAAAAAAAGAGGCTCTAACTATAGAGTAGCCACCTTCCCTATAAAGCATTGCAGGGTGAGAGGCATCCTTCTCTGGACACACATTGTCCTACCCAGCCATGATATCCCAAAGTACCCAGAGAGAGATTGGAGCCCAGTGACAGCTCTTTAAAGAGTTAACAAACCTTCTTGTGGGAAAAAAATAAAAAGAAAATATAATTAAAAAAAAAAAGACATATTTACAGTCTAGCTCCTAATGAAAACACCTTGGAAAAAGAGACCTGGCAACTGCTCAGCATCAGGCAGCGTCTTCAGCAGGGCAAGTCTCGAGCTTTGGAGCAGGGGGCACCACAAGGGCCTAACACATCTTTGGTCTTTCTGCAGTTGGGGTTTCTCCCACCTGCTGAAGTTGTTTTCAGCCCTGGGGACCAGGCTTTGTGGGGGGCAGAGGCATTCAGAGCAAGGCAAAGGCTTTGTGGCTCCTGTGGGCAGTGGGGTTGGGGAGAGGGATTTCAACTGAATACTCACCCAAAACAACCAACCCCCATCTGACCAGCGCCTCCCCATGGCATAAAGCCACAGACCACAGGATATCCAGAGCTGGAAGGGACCCCCAAGGATCAGAGACCAACTCCTGGCCTTGCAGAGAACAACACCAAGAACTGCACCATGTGCCTGAGGGTTTTGTCCATCCAAACCTCAGTGAAAGTGCAAATTCTGCTCCTTATTTCTGCTGTTAGAAGTTGCGATTCATGGAGGGGGGAATGTTGCTGGCTGAGAGAGAGGAAGGGAGATGTGGTTCTTGCAAAGCCAGAGACCTGGCCCGGCTTACCAAGAGCCAAGGAGCTGCTTGGGGGAGAGCTCAGTCCCCAGCTCATCCATTGCTCAGCCTTTTCCAGCACTTGATTTCAGCCAACAGCAGCAGAGAGAATACTTAGCGCATTAATAAATCCCATAATACTGAATAAAGCACTTTGGTTTATGGTTTTGCTGTAAGAACTCACCCCTGGATACTTATAATTAACCGAACTAGAAGAAAAATAAAGATTTCCATTTTTTTTCTCGCCAATTTACTTTTTTAAGAAGAAAATCACCACTGCTAATAAAAAACCCTCTCCTGATGTTTACCTGCTTGGGTAGGGATATTGATCTCTGTGCAGAGAGAAAGCGCTTTCCTTATTGCACATCTCACTGCTGATCCATCTTTCCTACAGAACATGGCCTTGGCTTTATTTCCAGAGCAGTTCTGCAATTTATTGTTCTCCCAGCTCACGCCTAACCCCATAACTCCTGGGAGCTGTGGGGAGAGGATGTGGGAAGAGCTTGTTTTCATCCTTCAGCAGACATCACCTCTAACAGCAGGCAGCTGCCTGCACTGCTGCCCTGCCTACACATCCCAGCTGCCCTTTGCAAGACCCAGGGACCCAATTTTCCAGGATTTTCACATCTTATGCTCCTATGTTAACTACAGACAAAGTTTCCTGTGTAACAAAAGTTCCCACTGATCTCCCTTAAAAGGGATGGGCTGAGACATTCCCGATCCACCCAGTTAACTCTTCCAGATGATCATCCAAAGCACAGGAGTTTTTATTTTCCTTTATTAAAGCACACAAGTAGCCACCTAATTGTCATTTACACTGCGGCAGTTGTAAAAATCACACCGACACAACCACTTCCAAAGGGAATTACAGAGCCAGCACTGAAGCCAACCAGCTGACCATGAGCCTGTAACTCCAGAGGCACAGTACAATAAAGTTTTGCTTTCGGGTGTTTGCTGCTTCTCTTACAACAAACTCCACTGAGCATTGAACAGAATGCCTAAACACATTCACTGCAAGGGCCATGGAAATACCCAAAAGCTTGGTAAACACACATTTATTGAGTACTTGAATATGCGAGATCGTTGCAGCATAGTCATTATAATAAAATCCATATTTAAAAAATGCCAAACACGGGTGTATTTTTTTCAGAGGACATAAATCTATTTAAAAACCCAGCCAAGAACGACAAATGGAGGGTGGCTGTTCCTTAGCCAGCCACCAATGTTCTCCTGCTCTCTAAGAGTAAGAACAGCCCAGCAGTCAGTTCCCAGCTTCAGCCCCAGCCACTCCCAGACCCCATCAGACCATCCCACAGCAGAGGGGCTGAGCAGACCCAAGGTCACTCACTGCCCAGTGCTGTTATTGCACCCACAAATAACATCCCACCCAAAACCCAGTTTTTCCAAAGGCATGGATGTAGCTTGCCAGCAGCACAGTTCTCAAGGAGCTGTTCTTCACATGCCTGGGGTTTATATGGGATTTCCTGGTGAGGGCTCAGGGATTAACATCCACTACAAAGTGCTTAAAGTGCCCAGATTTCCTCCTCCCTCCAGATTGGTCAGGGGAAGTGCTAATTGCAAAGTTTGCTCTGGTATCCATCCAGATTCCCAATCAAATGCTAATCAGCATCAAAATCCTCCCAGCTTGAGCAGTTTACAAGGGATCTGGGTCCTACATGCGGGACACTGGAACTGCGTCTATATTTTAAGCCCAACCATGAGGGAAACACTCTACATAGAAATATAACATTGGATTCCTTTGTACAGCATATATAAAGAACAAGACAGCATTAAAATATTGGCAAATCAATACATTAAAAATACAGAATCTCATAGACCAGAGCACAAGAAATATATTCACATTGGAATCTGTACAGTCCGGACGACGCTGCTGGTTCTCAAGTTGGGATTGACCTCCCCTCTCCAGGTGGAGGTTGGTGTTTGCTCCCCCATCAGCACCACTGGCCACCACTGCCCAGATTTCCCTGGGCTGTTGTGCTACAGGGAGATCCCAGCCTGCTGCCCTCCCCAGCACAGAGGGCACTCGGTGGTGAAACTCTTTGGGGAAGCTTTTGTTATCGAGTGAAATGACAGGACATTTCATTTTGCACAAAGCTCTGGCCTACTCTGGGAGAGGAAGATCAATCCATGGTTGGCAGGAGGAGTGGTACCTGGGCAGCGTTTCCCACGTGCTCTCAGCATCGTGGATCTCATTTCAGTTAAAAACATAAAACAAACCACAGAACCCCACGTTTTGTATGGTTTGTGCCCCGCTTATCCCATGTGGAGCGGGCGGGACCGGTTTAGGCTGCCTCCTCCCACCAGGAGTGTCCATGTCTTCTAGAAGAGCTGCCATTCTGACTTCTCCAAAATGGCTTTCCCCAAGACATAAATACATGTGTCTATAGGCCACTTCATTCCTTCCTCCTCTCACCGAGGAAGATGCCCAAGGCATGCTTGGTAAGGAGAAATCCTACCATGTATCTGCACCTATTCCACTACAGACATGTATATACAGACACATTCTGTCCATTATTACACTGGAAATACAGAGATTTAAAAAAAAAAACCTAGTAGCAGCATGTAAATGAGGAATTGTGTTCTTTTCCTCGGTCTTTTTTCTTCCTCCTCTTCGGAGCTACATCATCAGTTCTGACAGTCCCTTCTCTCCCCCTGCTCCCCTCTGAGAGGGGGGTTTCACTGCTGATCCCATCGGCAGGAGCTGGCATTTGAAGGCAGTTTGAATTTCTCTTCCCGTCAGCTCCCTCCTCTCGCTCCCTGCATCCTTCCCTGCACGATGACTCATCCCGGAGATGATCTTGGGTTTTGTCTGATGGCTCCTGCCCACTCTGGCTGCAGCAAAGTCTGATTTCAGAGTGATGGCACAGGAGGAAAACCCGCACACGAGCGCCTGGTGAGCCACGCGAGCCGTTAACCTCTCCGCTCAGGGAGGAAAAAAGCAATGCAAGAGTTCACATTCTGTCTGTCTCCCAGCAGCAGAAGTGTAAGCCCCAGGAGCGATGCCTATTTTAAACCCTTGATTCCCAAACTCTCAATAATGTTGCAAACCCCAGGGTTTTGCAGGAATCAAAGGGCTGATTTCAAACACATTCCTTAGTGCAGGATGCACTGGAATTAAAACTGCATCAAATGGGCTCACTTTCTCTGCGTGCTCTCGCAGTATCTGGTTTTCCCAACCCCCAAAATTGTTTCCTTGGTTTCTCACCTCTCAGTTTTGAGGTCCTGCTAAAGGGCCGTTATCTGAGTCAGTTCTGATGTGGGGGTGGTCGGACTCTGCTGGGCGACAGCCACCATGGGGATTTCCATGCCTAGTCAGGCCGGATTGTTAGTCCCCTCCGAGTTCTTGCAGGCGTAGGCAACATCCTTGGCGATGCTGCACATCCTGTTGGACATCTGGAGCTCGGTCCTGAAGGCGGTGGGGAAGCAGAACTTCTTGAAGCACGCCTTGAAGTTCTCATCCAAGAAGGCGTAGAGCACGGGGTTCAGGCTGCTGTTGGCGTACCCCAGCGCGGTGCAGAAGCAGGAGATGGCCAGCTCCAGCTCGCTTTCTGCCTTGGCACCCAGGCACTGCACCAGCACGAAAATCTGGATGGGAGTCCAGCAGACGATGAAGACTGCCACCACCACCAGGACCATGCGGGTGATGCGCCTCAGGTTCCGGTCCTTCTCCTTGGAGCCTGAGAGGACACGGACGTTCTTGAGCCGCCTGATCATGAGGCTGTAGCAAATGGTAATGATCAACACGGGGATCATAAAGGAGAAGAGAAAGACGCAGATGCCAAACACTGGATCCCAGTAGTCCACGGGAGAAGGGAGCTTAATTAGACAATCAATTTCTGCAAGAGGAAAAAAATAAAATGGGAAGGAAGATCAGCAAACACAGATCAAGCAGAAAAGCATCTGCACATTCAGATTAGTTTAGGTTAGTTAGAGTAATGGTTGGACTTGATGATCTTGGAGGTCTTTCCCAACCCAACCTAACATAACAATTCTATGTTTAATGTTCAATTCCTCACATAACAATTCTAGGTTTAATACTAGAAAACACTAATTCTGTGTTTAATACTAGAAGAGCAGTAGCAGTGATACAGAGAGGCAGGGGCAGAAAGGGAAGAGTTAAGATGATTTTACAGCAGAGACCTCACCCCACTGATGAAACTGGCACCCGTCTCCCTGGCCCCTCCTGTCCACCAGCACCTCCCTCCTGCTGGATGCAGTTGCACTGACCGTTGTTCTCGTTCTCCGCAGATCCCATCACCATGGCTGGGATGCCGAAGACAGAAGCCAGTGCCCAGATGCAAACATTGACCACCTTGGCCTTGTGGGGCGTGCGGATGTCCAGGGCTTTGATGGGGTGGCAGATGGCGATGTAGCGGTCCACACTCATCATCGTCAGCGTGAAGGTGCTGGTGAACATGTTGTAGTAGTCGATGGAGATGGCAATCTTGCACAGGACATTGCCAAAGGGCCAGAAGCCCAGGAATGTGTCTGTTCCCTGGAAGGGCAAGGTCATCAGGCACAGGGTGTCAGCCAGAGCGAGGTTGAAGATGTAAATGTTGGTGGCTGTCTTCATCTTGGTGAATCTGAAACGCAGGAATGAGCAATGGTTAGAGCTCCGCCTGACCCTGACGGGTCAGACACTGAACTCTACTGAAGCAGATTCTGCTGCTTTAGGAAGGAGGTGCTGTATTTTCTTATGTAGTGAGATTGGCCACCCTCACCTTTCAACCTCCCACACAGATCAGCCCATCTCCTACAGCACCACAAATGGTCCCTCCACAGTCAGTTCCATGGGCAGGAGAATCATTCCCTCAGACTGCCAGTGAGCAGCATGAAAGCCTGAGGCTGTCAACTCAGATGGTGTTTCTCAAAAAATTACTTCAATAGGGCCAAGTTAGGATTTCACTACCTATGGCTTCATCATTATAAGTATTGGTGAGAGATTTACGCTGATTTGAAAGGTGCAGGGGTAAGTTGATCAGCCATTTGGTATGGGCTCACGGCCAGAGAGCATGGCTGGTGTGAGCTGTCAAATCAGAACGGGCAACATGGCCAGCCCTGGCCCGCCAAAACTGGTGAGGAACTAGGTTTGAATCAGAAATCAAAATATCACAATGGTTCTTCCTAAAGAAAGGAGTAAAGTCACAAGTCAAACTCTACTTCAGAGATTTTTTGTCATTTCAATATTACTTTTACCACATGAACTGACTGCCCCGAAGAAAGAGTCACCTTGCTCTAATGGCAATCATCTCCTTTTCACACTTGGGAAATGATGCAGAGCCAGCTGTGATCACCTATCCAGGGGGACGTGCAGCATCTGCAGAAATGGAAGCTCAACAGTGACTCTGTGACTGAATCTAACATTTCAGCTCCAGGATATTCCTCTCATGGGCAGAATAAGAGCTCAAATAGGTATAATTTTAAAACTACAGCTCATCCATCATTTACTCTACTAATGGCCTTAGCAGAAACGTCGCCAAAAATGGCAGACAATGATGTTATTAACAGAGTGCAAGTTCATTTGAGGGTAACACTTCTACCCATAAACTGCTGCACTATTTTCAGCCCGATATGTGTTAGAATATTACGGGGTCTGATTTGACCTAAAAAGCTCTTTTTGCCAATTTGATTCAGAACAGCAAACCCACAACTGCCCTTCTCAGTGCTCTGCCTTCTCCTGAGGGTCTGAGCTTCTTCAGCTCTTGAAAAACGATTTGAATTCTTGGCAGAACATTATCACTGGCACATTCTGAACCCTGCTGGGACACATGGTGACGTGGCCAGGTTTGCAAGAGAAGCAGACAGGGGAGCCACGATCCAGACTATAAAGTCTATTTTTTTTACCTGCCTTGGAGCTCTAAGCTGGGCTCCTATCAGAAGTCTGAAAGCAGCTTCAGAAAGCAAGACCAAATGATCCTACATTTGACCCTGAAAGCCAAGGGAAGATTTTGGAGATGATCACTGATGGAAACATTGTTGGAAATACTTTGAGATCCCCACACAAGCCTGAGTGAGGCTTTCCCTGGCCCAGAAATCAATCACAGGTTCTTAGAAAGCCAGCCCAGATAAACTTACATAACCAAAAGCAGTAGAAGGAAAATACCAGTGCCTTTCCTTTTGTGATGTGATGAATGAGAAAAAGCACTTTGCAAATCCAACACAACCAGGCAGCTGCCAGGGCTTTAAGCTTTGGGATTTCCTAAGGAGAATTACAGCAGGCTCCAGTGCCCTGAACTCCAGAGAAGCATCTCAGGGTGGGCAAGTTTTCCGTTCTTGTTTGAATACTTGCACTTGGCATAAAGGTGGCAAAGCACAGGGGGATGAGGTGGCTCTGTGAGTGGATTCACTTTCCAGGTCAGCAGAGGGGGATTAAAATGAAGAAGTGAAATCACTGTTTTATCAGCTCTCACAAAAATGAGCATTGTCAGCTCAGGCTTTAGGAAGTTATTCAGTCACCCAAGACTGTGCTGGCAAAGGTCTCCGTGGAGCTGCAGTTTCCCCTGAGCACCACAAACCTGGCTGGTCTGGCTCAAGCTTCCCAAAGGTCAAGTTTGTTGTAGTCCATCCTTCCAGGAGGGCTGGAGCCAGAGGCAATTCATCAACATGCCCCTAACCCTGACTGCTTTCACTGATGTTACAACTCAGGGGAATAGCAATTTTGAGCAATGGTGAGCAACTTCACTGCAAAACAGAAAAACTTAAAGGCTGTTTGGGCTTGATTTTTTGTCATTGACCAGTGGGAGAAACAAGCAGCAATTCACCCACCTCCAGCCCCCATCCAATGTCCATGGGGGACAAAGCTGCCTCCCCACACACTCTCATGTCCCCAGTACTGAGAAGTTTGGGGCATCTCAGCCAGCCCTGAACTCAGGGTGTGCAGATCAAACCTTCACCTCCCTCCCACATCCCTCCAGTCCCACTCCTCCCAGACACTTCTCAGCATGAATTCAGGTGCAATTGCTCTGCCTGGCCCTGCAAAAGCCCTCAATGCTCAGATCCCTCTCCTCTGCCTCCTTCCTCACCACCTCCTCGAGGTGACGGCAGAGCCACCTTCCCTCTCTCCCACACGGGACACACTGAGGTGACTGTCCCACCACTTCCTTCAACACATCTTCCAGTGGAATTTAAAGCTGATTTTGCACTTTTGAAAGGAGGCGATATTCATTTACACCTAATTAATTACTTCTACACCACTTTCTCTACATGCTGAGAGCCAGCAGCCATTGTCCCAACCAGTCAACATTCCCAAACAATGCCAGAATGTTCAGTACACACAAAAATCAATCAATCACTTCTCTGTGGATTAACCTCTATTTCTTTTCCTCCAGAACTGAGAGTGTTCTGTCTCTTAATCTGCACAAAAAAAAAAAAAGACAAATTAAACTCTCAGGCTTTAGGGGGCACATCAGTTTCTTCCCCCACAACACAGGTCTGCTGCAGCTAAGCCTGTGGAGGACATTAGCTCCCCGCTGGGCCACTTTCTTGCACTCTGCCACAGAGGTAATTTCCTAATGGAGCATCTCCCACAGGGTGGTTCTAAGCTCTCCATCCAGCTCCCCCTTTGTCACAACAGTAATTGCTTTACTCTGCTCTCCTATTCTCGTGGATGCTGAAGCCTGAGAGGAAAAACACCTGGATATCAGCTCAGCACTCATCTTCCCCCTCCTTTTTGGTAAGTGGACCCTCTGGTAAGGGGAACACACAGTCTGGGAGAGGAGATTAAGGGCAGCTCATTAAGGGTGGGTAGGTAGGTAGACAATCCCTCTGGGCTTCAAGGACCTGTTCTTCACAAGAATGGATTCTGCCCCTGGCTGAGCCTCAGGATGAGCTGCAGACTTCTTGTTGTAGCATCTTTCCCTCTTTGTCACTCAGCCACAGCAAGGCTGCAGGGCAGGGGCTGGGGCTAAGGACTAGCTGGCTGCAGCAAACCCACAGCCCAAAATGGAGCTGCAGACACCAGGGGCAGGGGGACCAAAGCAAAGCCTGCAGCCCTGCAGAACCCTGAGCATTATTACCAGGAGCTCTCTGCCTCTTGATTTTGATATGTGTAGCTCCAGCTAATTAGGATGCAGACAGTGTTGTTCACCTTGAGCAGCTCCCTCCATCCCCACCTCACACCCCGGCAGCAGGGACAGCCTTTGCCCCCATCTCCGGACATGCAAAAAAGAGCAGAAAAGGCTCAAGGAGGATTTTTACTGAGCTGCACCCACCCTGTGATGCTGGAAATCAGCCCCAGTTCTCTCCCATCTCTGCTCCCAGCCCTCAGGTCCTGTGAAGCTGATATTTGATCTGGCACGTTCTGTCATGATTTGTGTCCCCTCAGCCGTCCGCCCACACCGTGCTCTCTGCATCCCTGCTGCTCTGATCACCATCCCAGAGCCCCTCAGCCTGAAACTTCTGACCAGCTTAAGATGATTTATTCTTAATGGTTCAACAGGCCCTGAACAAACGCACAGAATTTGAGAAGGACAAATTTAAATTAGTCTGGACTCTGAGGCCAGACACTACAGCAAAAGCAGCCACGAACAAGGCACCTAAAAGCCTATAAATTACCCAGCAAGACGGGGACTGACTAGCAGGTGTGAGTTAGGGAATCTGCAGCCAGCCAGGACAAGAACACACTTTGCTATTTTCTTGTCCTTAAATCTCACTGCTGTGTCTGAGGGACAGCCATGAAAAACCAGCCCCACCCTGCGCTCCGGGTGCTCTCTGGGGACCAGTGTGGATGGTGCTGCCATGCCAAGGGAGAAGGCTCTGTGGTTGCTGCTGCAAAGGCTTCAGCAGCTCACCCAGGGGCTCCCAGGGATGCTCCCACGTCCCTGAACAGGTGCTTGGACACCAGGAATGGTGCTCTGGTCTAAGGAGGGCACTCATCAGCATCCACCCTGCAGCAGGATGCTCTTATCCCTGCTCGTGGGCCAGATCTGCCTCTGCTGAATTGCTCATGTCCAAAATGCACCTGGAAATTGCCCAGTCTCTGAAAAACACTGGGAACCAAGTTCCATGTTGAAGATCACAGAGTTACTCCTGCACATGGGCAACTCCCTTTCACCCATCTCACCACAGCCAGGTGAAACAAAGAACCCTCCAACATACCCTGGAGCTACAGGACCTGTGTTAGCAGGGGCCAGAGGTGGCTACTGTGGGTCATGTGGCTGAGCCTAGCTCACCCGGGCTCATGGGGACTCAGAAATCAGGGAACTGTAGACCTGTCCTTTGCAGCCATTATCACAGTAGGATCCCCTCCTGCTCACCTCACCATCCTCCCCTGGCTCCACTCACTCTCCAGGGCAAAGAGACCTTGGTGCGGATTTCATTCCTCTATAAACTGCAATAATTTAGGTCTATTTATTTTATTTTTCAAGGAAAAACTAAGAGGCAGACCTGGAGACAACAAAGGTCTCAGATGGCCCCACTCGTGTCCGCTGGGTCCCCACTGCGTGAAGCACCCACTTCAGCTCTGAGACACACAGCTGGCCCAGGCTTTTCCCTTAGAGAGATTTCTATTAAGAAATCAGCATCTCTGAAATGTCATAATTAACTTCATTTCCCCTGTCTCATCACAGCCAGCTGCCCTCACCCCTATTCTCGGGGACTGAGGCAGTTTTCAAGCAGAACAACAGCTGGCACAGCATCCCCAGGCAGGCTCACAGTGCAGGCACCTCCCCGTCACATCCTTCCTCCTAAAGCTTCACCTGGAGGCAGCAGATGAAAATGCCCGACAGCCCTAAACTGCCTAAAACAATGCTTAAAATGCTCTGTGTTCTGCCATAGAGAGAGCTGAGCATCCCCAGGATTTTGCCAGGCTCCCACCAGAGAGCTGCCATAGCAGTGAGGAGTGCCCAAGAAATGAGGCAGTGCTCCCACGGGGGTTTGAACTGGAGGAAGGGAGTCCTCCAGACCCCCACTGCTGAGCATCACAGCAGCTGGGGACAACAGAGACTCCCTGGACTAGAAGCTGCACCTTGTCCCTTCCCTGGCACACCAGTGGCTGGCAGGGATTTGAGGCCTCTGTCGCACCCCTACAACAACACCTGGGTCAGCACCATCTCCAGCCCCACCCCCAGGGCCAACAATACATCCTCCTTCCCCTTTGCTTTCCATCCTAAAAACAAAGATCTGGGGCAAGCAGCCTTGTAGACTTCGGTTAATAGCTAGGAGGGATCTCAGCAGCCTGGTTTCCCCCACTCTCCCCCCAAACCCTCTGTTCAGCTCCTTATTTCACGTTCATTAAGAAGCAGAACAGGAAATATATGCAGAAGAGAGCAAACAGCAGAAGGAGGAGGGAGGGGAGGCATCGTCTCTGCTGGCAAGGAGCTCCAGGATGAGCCAGCAGAACAAAGGCACAGACGAGGCAGGTTCCCACAACAGGCCCTTTACTGTCCAGGAAATCGTGTTCCTGACAAGAGCCCTTCTCCATCTTACCCAATTAGTGCTGCTCAGCACTGGAAGGGATCGACAGTCACATGGTGACTGTCTCTATAAATTAATCATTCCAAATGTTAAATCACTTCAAATATAATAGAGATGTAGGCTGGGTTCTACAACACAGGGGAAAACCTAGAGGAGGCTTTGAATTTGGACTTTTGTGTGAAATACCGGGAGATTTTAAAATTTTTCCCCTGGTGCTGCAAAAAACTCATTCAGGAGGAACACATAAATGAGCTTTCCTGAGGCCTCCAACTCCCTCGAGTGCTGGTATTGGAGCCTTTTTATTTCCCAACTCCCTCAAAACCAGGAAACCATTACTGTCTATGACACTACCAGTCTCTTTCTGGAAGGTAATACACCATTTTCCTATGGGCTGTGAAATGTGTTGAAGCCCGATTATCCCTGCTGAAGCATGGAAAGAAAAAAAGCTTGTGTGGAGTGCACATTACCTGCAGTGAGAGGGGTGCAGCACAGAGGGTTTGCTGATCATTTTTCCATTAATGGAAGAGATTTATCATTAAGAGCCCCAAAACCCTGTGTGAACTTACCAGCAACCAACTTCCAACCTACGGAAAACCAGGTGCTACTCAAGGCGTGAAGCATCAAAGCTCTAGTCTGAGGAGAAGTGTTTGAGAAGTTCATCAGTATCCTCCTTGTAGAGCCACCACTTGGCAGCTCTGCATCAACCTGTGTACGTGGCCAGGGTCAAAAGTTTGATATTGAGCCCAGTTCATCCTCACACCTGCTCCTGACCTCAACAGACAGGGCAAGGAGAGAAGAATCCTGGGCAGAAGTTGTTACTCATAGACTCAAGAAGGGTCATTGCCTTGGCTATAACTCAGTGTTGGTCTCAGCTCAGTACTGAGCTCCCAGGGGACACGGATGGGGAACAGCAGCTCCTACACATGCTCTAGCTCAGTTATAACCTCCCAGCACACACTTTACAAGGGGCTCTCCAGGCTCACTGAGTTTTTTGGAAAAAAACAGAGGTGAATAACAAAAAAGGAGTCCCCAAATAATAAAAATTTTGTTGGCTTTTGAATATATGTATGGGGTTGCTGAATAAAGGAAAATAGAGAAATGGAAAAGCCTGAGGGCAACTGGAGGTGGACCCTGTCTTCAGTTTTCAATTGCTTAAAAACTGTGAAACTAGAGGACACACACAAAACTAGGTAAATTCCAGGGGGAATTCCAGTGCTAAATCCCACTTTCTGTTCCTGAGTTGCATTTATCCAACTGGAAGGTATCAAAGTCAAAAAAGGTGTGGAGCAGAAGCCTGTATTTTTCATGCATAGCCATGGCACAGGTCCACCCTGCCCAGGACACCAGTTTGGGACAGTCGTGTTTCTGGTGATCCTCCAGTCCCAGCCCTGGGCAGGGCCAGCAGGATCCTGCTCTGCACATCCCACTAGACCTTTGCAGACAGGGAAAAGATTTCTGTCCAGACTTCTCCCTGCACACATCAAGGCTCATGCACGGGGTAAGGACACCCTTCCTCTGCTGCATACGGGCTGGCATTCCCATGCAGCTACATCAGCATCACCACCATCAGACAAGGGCTTCCAGCTCCCAGAGCCTCACTACTCACACACTTACGCACACCCACAAACTACTCCAGTGATTGCTACCACACTGAGAAGGAACACGGGGTCTCCAGATATGGCACCAGTGTGCTGCAAACCTCCTCTCTGCATCTGCAGACTCCCCAGGGCTAAGGGGATCCCTTCTCCCTGCCATAAACTCCTCGGCTAGCAGAGCACAGATGATGAACAGTCACGTCACTGTGCCATTGGAGCAGAGATTTAACCACCCTCCACTGACCTCTGATACCAAAGACTAATTTTGCAGCAACTCCCCCAGCCAAGTTGTAATTACTCAGGGGAAAGGTGCTTTGGAAGCAGTTGGGCTCCTGGCAGGAACAAGACAATCCCACCAGTGTCTGAATACCTGCTAAAGAATTTCATCTTCTGTTGGAGGATTCAGCCTGTCTTGTGCTGGCAGCATCCACCTGCACCAGGAATCTGCTCCAACATGTGGGTAAAATGGAAGCTCCCTCCTTAACATGCAGGGTGCAGGGATCAGAAGGGGTGTGCTGGGGTTGAACATAATCACAGCTCTAAGAGCTGCACAAACTTACTCTGTACTTAGAGGGCAAACAAGGTTTCTGATTCCCAGAAACAGAAGGGTTTGAACCACAGCAGAAGCAGACAGGGACTCTCAAAATGCCAACAGTGGGCAGGGAGGATGGAGCAGTGCATGCTCTGTGCTGTCCCTCTACAAAAGTCCCCTCCATTCTCCTGACTTCAGTACAAGGAGCCAGAGAAGTTGCCCTCAGCTCTGCAGCATCCTCTCACATCTTATTTAAGTCTGCAGGCTCCACAGAGCTGGAAGACTTACATTTGTGATTTTTCTCCTGTGAAAGTAAAAGGAAGCTTCCCAGCAGGCTCTTTCCTTTGCAACAAGGTTCAGCTTTGGAAAGAGCCAGCTCCCAGATGGAGCAGCACCTGCAAACACAGCTGGGGTGCCGGACACAGCACAGGAAGGAGAGGTCCCATTAAGGAGCCAGCACACCCTGGCAGTGGAATGCTCCCAGCACGTTGCCCTCCCCAGGGACATCCAGCTCCCTAAAAAAATTTTTTAAAGCCCCATTTTTTTTTAGCAGTTCTGCTCACTCTATTCCATTCTCTGGGTTAAACTTTAGGAGGCACCAGAGGGCAGCTGAAAAGAGGAAGAAACCTTCACCACAGCCTAGGAAGGGAAAAAAAAAACCAAACAAATAAAACCAAAACAATAAAACAAAGGCCACATCGTTACCTCTGAAGCACGTCTCAACCCCCGGGGAGGTGCCTGCCTGCTTTACCCGCAGCAGGGGTTGAGGGAGGGAAGGTCTGCCCCGCTCCCAGCTTTCCCTGGAGCCTCCCTGGTGTCCTACCTGACGATCACATACATGACGGAGCAGTTGCCCACCAGCCCCACAATGCACACGATGGAGTAGACGACCACGATGGTGATCTTGATGCTGAGCGGCAGGAATCCGTCCCCTGTGCTGTTGTTGAACCAGTTGCTGGGCAGAAAGCTCAGGTTGAGCATGGAGGAGTCGTTCAGCAGCTTCCTCAGGTCGGGGTCTTCAAAAATGTGGGCAGGGAAGAGCGGGTCCATCCTGAAGCAGCAGCCTGCGCCAAGGACCTGGGGCAGCAAGAGACAGCTTTAAAATCTGCTGATCGAACGGGTGGCGCGGGACTGTAGCAAGGCGAGTGCATGAGAAACGCCGGGGAAGGGTGATTTATTACCAGGGAGAAGGATGATTTACTGCCGAGGAACACAGCCCCCCTCCCCAGGAGCATTTTAATGGGATGCAACCCTGAGAGCCTGGCGCATCCCGAGCACACAGGGATCACGCATATCTCCACACCGCCGGCGCGGGGGACGTGCGGGCTGCACACATCTCCCCTTCTCCCAGGGGCTGGATGTTCCCACCTGCCTCTCCCATCCCTGCGGGTCGGTGAGTCCCCCCACACGCGGTTTTGTGCCCCCAGACCTTCCCCTGCCGCCCGTGTACCCCGAGAGCCACCGCGGCTCCGGCACGACCCCGGTCCGTATCACGATCAAACAGCAGGAAAAGCCCGAAGTTGGCAATAAACCCCAGCCGGCTCCATACCTGCGGCAGGTCCCCTCTAGCGCAGCTCCGGACCAGACTCCACTCCCCGGGGCCACATCCAGCACCCCCGGGCCGGGGGATGGGGGGACACGGGACAAAGCCGGGGGCTCCGCAGGTGGAGGAGGGGAAAGGGCTGCTCTCGCAGGCAGGGATGCTGCCAGCGCAGGGGGCTGCACCCCGGAGCCCACGTTTTTAAGGAAAAGGGAGGGATGAGGGAGAGGGAGGGAGGGAGGACGGAGGGCGGCTGGGCAGAGCCAGGCTGCCGGGCTGCTCCTACTGCGTAAGAGAAAAGCGGGAGGGGGAAGGAGGAAAAGAGGGGGGAAAATGATAAATAACCAAACGCAGCGAAGGGAAGGCGAGCCCACACCTGCGAGACACGGGCAGCGTCCTCCCCCCGCCCCGGGGGAGCTGCGGTGGCCTCCTCGTCCCACCCTCGGCGCGGCGAGGGGGGACCGGCACCCCCCAACCTCCCCAAACCCACCCTGCCGCAGCCCCCGACCCGCAGCCTACCTGGGGTGGGCTCCCAGCAGGAGACGCTGGGAGGAAGGGAAGAATCGGGAAAGGCTACTGGGAAGATCGGGATTCGGGAAGCAGATTCCTCCCTCCTCTGCAATTGTGCAACCTGAGCGCTGCTCTAGCGCAGGAGCAGCGGAATGGGGAATCTGACCTAGAAACTGGCAAAAAAAAATGCAAGGAGGAATGAGAACTACTGGCAGAAAATTGTTATTATTTAGTATTATTCTAGCAGCGTTAACTAAAGGTCATTTTGGTAACCCAAACCATCCTGCACTTTGCACCTGAGTTAGATATTTCAGAAGCTGCAGTGGTAAATTCCTTACCTCAAGGTGGGGTGATCCACACAGACCCCTCAGGTACCTGCAGTTCCCAGTCTGGCTGTGGGACACTGACCCTGACAAACTCAGTGCCCAGGAGCTGCAGAGGCCCCCAGGTAGGCCAGCCCCCAAACAGGGTGCACAGAGGACTTCGGGGCCCACCCCCAGTTTGATCCCAGATCAGAGGTGGATTGACAGCTGAGAACCAGAGCCCCCTGCTCTGGTGCCTCTGGCCGTCTGCAGTGTTTCCCCAAAGAAACCATCTCCCAGCAGTTCGGGGAAATTTCTCAGTGTTGGGGACACAAGCAGAGACACACAGGTCAGACCCAAGGCAGGGCACACTCACCCAGGAGGTGGAGAAAAAGAACACGAGCTCTTGGGCAGCAAAGGTTTCTTCTCTTCCCAGCCCACAGCCAGCCCAACACAGAGCTCCTGGGGCCCAGCAGGCAGCCAGGGCTACCCCTTTGAGCTCCAGCTCTCTTTTAGTGGATGTTTGGGGATATTTAGCACAAAAGCTGAACCTTCTTCACCAGGAACACAATGTTAAGGTATGGTGCTGCATGGCAATTTTCTTGAAAGCTTCAACAAGAGGTTTCAGCTTTAACAGGGACAAGGAACAAAAGCATGACCCAGAGCTCCAGCCCTCCTGTGGAACAGAACAGTCTCACTGCTTCGAAAAGTGGGGTTTTGTCAGTCCATTAATGAGAGTGTGAAATAAATATTAGACCAGACATTACCTTAATTGTCAGTGGATTGATTTCCAAAGGCTGAAGGAAGGACAGCAGTAAATCAGTGCAAGAGCTGCCAGCTGGACAGCCCAGGAGCTGACGGGAAGAGTGTTTGCAAATTCAGCTCTGCTCCTCTCTGCTGGCTCTCACCCCAACAAATGCTCTCAGCCCTTCCCACATTCCCTTCACGTTAATGCAGTGCAGTTAATTCAGCAGGTTCACCTATTTCTTTACCTTGTTGTGGTTTTCTTTTTGGCCTGAGATGTGTTTCAGAAAGGCTGCTGGAAAAGGGATCAGGAGTGCACTTTGAACTACTGACAGCCAAAATATTTGTCTGGGACAAACATCCTTCCAAAAATTCCCCTCATCCATCCCTCTAGTTTTTCCTCAGTGTTCATCCCTGCCCTCCTTGCATGGGGAAAAAAAGCCCAGGAGGTTCATGCTGCAGCTTCAGTCCCAATCCTGCTGCTTCACAGGATTTCACCACAATTACAATTCAATAACGGTGAGGTCTGTCCTTCCAGAATATCTCATGGTATCTTAACACATGCTCCTCTCAGGATCCCTGGGATGAGAGGAGGACAATGATTTCAAGAGGAGGATTACCAGACTTCTTCCTCATCAGAAGTCCCCTGTCCATTGGGGTCTGCACCAAGGCTGGAAAGGAAGGTCACCTACATTTTACCTACATTACCCAAACAGGACTTCTCCCAGCCTATTTCTTCAAAAAGCAGATCAACTCTTCAGCTTGAAGGTTTCTCAGTAGACAGCAAGGAAACAAAAGCCAAGAAAAGAACAAGACAAAAAAGCCACCCTTCTTCCAGGGATGCCCAGAGAGCCTTGGTGGAGGCAGCAGATCCCACACATCATTAGGAGATGCTGAATTTATAAGAGAGAGTGCAAAGCATCAACATGCAAGTGAAAACACCTTCCACTAGAGCAGATTTCTGCAAGCCCCATCCAACCTGGCCTTGAACACTTCCAGGGATGGGGCAGCCACACATATCTTTACCATTTCTACCTCCAAACTCCTGGAGCATCAGCACAGTCTACATCAGTTGTGGATGAAAAATCCTTAATTATTTCAAGATAATCCAGTTCAAGTGCCAATAATTGCATCTTCTGCTGTTTCAACCAGTTTAACTTTAGACGTTGTTCCTAAACGTGGAGAACTTTTGCTGATTCTGCAGAAAACAGCCCTCAGCCACCTGCATCTCATAATAGCAACAGCCCACAGGGATTTTTTTTTTGCCTTTCCTTTCAGGAGGTGAGGACGTCTGCATGTCAGAGCTGTTTTGCCACCTTTAGCACGGTTTGTCAATCTGTTTAATCAAGGCCATCATGAGCAGAGAATTAATTTTGCAAGATGTGAAATCATTTTTTCATGCAGGGAACGAGCACCTGGGCTGGAGAGGAGCGGAAGAAAGGCTGGGGGGATGTGGAGTGTGCTGGAAAGCAAAGGTTCAAAAATGCAACTGTCACTCCTGGGATGATGGGCACCTGATTAATGGCTTGCCAAAGGCTAATTAGCTAAATCTGTACCACAATCACTGGTAATGGGTGATATTTGTTCTTAGGACATTAATGATGACAAAGATTTAGCAATGATGTATCCCTTCCTAAGGCAGGGGAGTTAGAACACGATGATCTTTACAGATCTACGGTCAACTGTTAGAGAATCAGGGAAACAAGAAAAAAAATAAACAGAAAGACATAAAAATATGAAAACATTTTTTCTTGAACCCTAAAACCCACTTTTCCAGAGCAGCCTCTACAAGGGGATTCAATGGTACTTCACTGAGACAGTGGTGACAAATTCTGTTCCTTGCATGGTGCTATAAATCATGTAACAACACAAGACAAGAGAGATTCCACAACTGGATTATCTGCCCTCCATGGCCAGCAGACTCATTCAAAGAATGAGAAATAACATCTATTAAGAAGGGGACATTGGCTTCTTCAATATTTCCAGTAATACATATTCATTGTAGCTTTTGTACTTCCTCAGTCAGACTCATTTTAGAGATGGCAGAAACCTCTGGAGAACCTTTACTGCACTGCCAAGCATCAGAACAAAAAGAAAACCAGAAAAAGTGTTCCCAAGGAGCAAAGTGGGGCCTGGGGACAAACACACTGTGGGAAAAGGCATACTGCTGACTGCAGCTTACATTGGGATGTCCCCTAAATCCCAGACCCAGCAAGGGGAATGGGGTCAGTGGGATGCCGCAGGCCATGTCCTACCTTGTTCAAAGTCCCCATCTCCCTTCCATGATCATTGAACTTCCCAGGAAGAGCAGATCTGGGACAAGATCTCAAGGTGCAAATGGCAGGGTGATGGTCCAGCCCATATCAGAGGTGACTGATCCCAGTACATCCCATACACTCTCAGACCTAGTCACAAATACAAGCTCAGACACTCACACACAGATTTTAGCTCCAGCCCAGCAGAGGAGGGCAGCTGAGCTCATCCATGCCCACATCCCTGAAGGGCAGCTTCACCTGCCCAGTCTTGACACTTCTCTAGCCTGACAACCCCCCTTGATGCTGGCTGGGGACCTCCCTGCTGATTCCTGAGGCTGCAAGGAACTGATTCATAGGAACAGGCACATTATGCAATAAAACAATTTCCTGAAGAACCAGCTGACTCCCAGGGCCACCAGGCTAACAAAGCTGGAGTCAATGGATTCCTCTTTCTAAAACAGCAGGACAGCAGAACAAGTGTAATTCATGTCCATTTCAAGCACAAATACAGAGGAAATCTCTCCATTTCTCTTCTACCCATCTACAAGGTCCATGGTGAGGAGAATAACCAGGATTAGTGCCAGCAGCCACCTGCATTTTAAGAACACTGTGTGTGCTGCTAGGCCTGATCCTCATTTCTTACAAATAATTAGAGCAGATCTTGCTTTCACCAAAAATTCATTTAGAGAAAAATCCCCCAAGCTCCAGCAGGATAAAGAGCACACAAAGCTACCCGCTGCATTGATATTTTATTGTCTGCCATTACTATTTGCAATTTTCAAGGGACTGATCATTTCAGGTGACTGCAGATGAGGCCATTAATCTTCACTGCAACATTAAATTGTGTTTTACTGTCTTCCTCTTCTTTGCATCTTAAACTCATGAACCTTAAAGCAAGAAAGTCCCTCTACTCTACAAGACAGAAACCCCTCCTCCCCCCATTATCCCATGCCCAGGAAACTGATTTTTTTCACCATTCTGAGAATGGTCGTCCATCGTCCAAGGCTCACTGCTTGGGTGTCCCAGATGCTGAGAGAGTAAGGGTCTCTGATTTCAAGAAAGGCAGCAATGGTTGCAGAACTGACACAAGTACTCAGTAAGAAACAGCACCGGATGACAAATTTAGATCCTGTGAACATCATTCCAGCATTTTAACCTCTTATCCCTTAGGGAGGAAAACATTTCTGTGCTCAGATGGTGAATTTCACAGGAGTCTTTCAAAGTAAAGATCTGCTTATCACCTTTGTGCTGCAGCCCTTTTACATAGCCAACAGCTTGGAGAGCAACAAAATCACTGCAAAAAAAGCCACAAAGAAACCCAGAAACCATTTGCAGTTTGCTTCCCCCTGAACTTGCTCTCCCCAAAGAGATGTCACTCAAGTTCTCACTGTTGTGCGGATCAATAGCAGCTGATGCCTGATAAACCACGCCAAAGCAAGATGTTTGCACAGCTTTAACCTACCTGAACTCAGCCTCAGAAGTCTTCCCTCATTCCATTTTCCAGCAAGAGGAAACAATAGATGTTTACTGAAAATTTCAAGCAACCATAGAGGGAAATGTATTCCCATCAGTTTCTCAAAGGCTTGAGTATCTGCCTTGAAAAGGCTCCAGCCTTCAACAAATCCATAACTGGGGAGAGCCACCGATTAGGTAGAGGAGATGTATGTAAATAATATGCACCAAGCAGCAGATATGTGCTGTCTCCTCACATATGCTGTTTATGTGGCTGTCATGCTCTGGAGATGTCACACAAAGAGCCGTGGCTGCAGCACTGTACACACACCCCAGCTCCCCATAATTTTATGTGGGATTGAGAGTCAACAGCCTTGCTGGGCTAAGCTGGTTCCAGCAAAGCTGTGCTGAGTCGCAGAAGCCAAAAAACTGGGCCTGAATATTTGACAGGATAAAAACCACTTCTAAATGTATGTCACAGATGTCAGTGGCTGCACCCAGCCATGCCTGCCCACAGAACCACAAGCACTGGTGGCCATGGGAGGGGCTATCCAGCACCCTGGGCTGCTCAGAGCTCGCTCCCAGCTGAGGAAATTGTACCATTCCCCTGCAAAAATGACATTTAACCTCCATCAGAAGCCTCTCTATCCTTGTCTAAGAAGCTGCTTCATCCCACAAGCTGATCCATTTCCACATACTCCCCACCCTCCACAACCAAACCCCCTTCCCCAGCCCCACACAGCCCTTTTATCCCTCACCCACCCAACCCACATCATCTGCACTCATCACGGAATGAAATTGTGTCACCTGAATCTCCTCCTCTCCATGGGGTCTTCCAGCCTCAGCAAAGTTTGTGGCACAATTGCTGCACTGGCAGCTTGGGAACTGGTGGAACTTTTCAGGCCCAGTTCAGGAAAGCCACTGATGCTGACACTGAGCTCAATTTGTGATTGAGCGAGGCTTTTGAATGTGAAAAGCTGTGTGAAAAGATCCTGAGCAACACATATCCTATTACTGTTTGCTCATCTGGTTGTGAAAAGCTGTGTGAAAGGTCTTTAGGAAATAGATACCCTATACCACAACTTTCACTCTCTCGGGAACACAAAAGGAACTCGTTTGGGGCTGTTATATAAGTGTTTTCCAACCAGGAGGCACAAAGCAGGGCACAGCTGCACTTTGGCACCTCATCCTCTCCTTCAGACACAGGGAGATGCTCTGTCCCAGTTTCTGAACTTCTCATTACTTCCCTCAAATTGCCCTCAAGATCATTTTGCTTCATGTCTTCTTCTTCTTCCTGGCTCACCCTCCCTCACCTTTGCTGAGGCAGCGCCAGGCCATGTCCATCTCCGGAGCAGCGTGAGCTCGGTGCCGGAGGCAGGATCTGCCAGCTGCACTCATCACAGAAACAAGGATTGACTTTTTACACCGTGTCTCTCCTGCAGGCACCCAGAGAGTGCTGCAAACTCTGCAAAGTCGTTCGCGAGATGGATGGAGGGGGAGAGACGCCAGGGGCCTGGAGGTGGAAAAGGGGCATCCTGGGGAGGTGGAAATGCCTCGGCCTTGCAGAGTCCTGCTCCGTGCCAGAGGAGCTGCAGCTGTGAGGGAGATCCATCCATGAGGGCACCATCATCTGAAAGGAACATCCCACCATGGAACTGGGCCCCCAGAGGGAGCGGGGTCACCCACCCCTGGTGGCTTTCCCACCCATCCCCACCAGCACAGCCATGTGGATCCCCAGCCCCTGTCCCACTGATCGCATCCCAGCTCAGTTCACATCACAACCTCTCAGAGCACTTCTATTTGCTCTGCTCCAAACAGTCCATCTCCAATAAAAACCAGAGAGGATTTCCCCTGGAAAGCATCCCAGATTGCTGAGGAATTCTGATGGCATGCAGCTTCCTGAGCCCATGGACATGCCTGGGGATCACAGTGCTCAGATCTCAGCAGCATCAAAGGGAGGAAGAGTTGTGACAGATGAAACCGGGAACTTACATTTACTTTTGTGAAATCTTACTGTTAATTTAGGTTGGGTTTGGTTTTTTGATTTTTTTTTTTCTTTTTTTCCCTAGAAGTGCCTCAGATTCAATCCAGTAATTAAGAAATGCTTTATTACACACACTACGTAGGACAGGAAACCTGTTCCTTCCCCAGGCCTCATTTTGACATCTGAGCACCAAACCCCCATATTTTGGAGTGAGAAAGCAGTGACAGAGCTNCTTGATTTTTTTTTTTTCACTAGAAGTGTCTCAGATTCAATCCAGTAAATAAGAAATGCTTTATTACACACACTACGTAGGACAGGAAACCTGTTCCTTCCCCAGGCCTCATTTTGACATCTGAGCACCAAACCCCCATATTTTGGAGTGAGAAAGCAGTGACAGAGCTGCCTTGGAGAATGCAGAAACAGCCTTAGACATGTAATTCCTTTAGGATTTCACTGAATTAATTTCTGAGGAAACTTTGGGAGACCATTGCCACATGTCTCTACTTTTTATTACTACTATATATGCTGAAGGCTTCCCATTACCATCCTGATGTGTGACTGAAGCTTTCTAGTTCTAACATAAAAAAAATCTGCAGGGGTCAGGGAAAATCCTAGGAACAATTTTTCCTCCCTGTCCTGACACCCTCTGTCTCATGACCCCTGGATCTGGTGACATTTGCTGTTCCAGAAAGATGCTTCTACAAGTTCTTCTCAAGGTTTCCCTATGGCTGATGATTGGTGCAGATGGATTAGGTCCCCATTCTGCACTGAAGGTCAATCCAGGTGAGAAAACAGACTGGAGAACAGAAAAAAAACCTCTCCCAGAGTTTTCAAACACTCTGTTCTTGAAATAAGAATTTTAAAAGTCCAAAAATTATAAAACTCACTTGAGATCTTATCTGTGTATGAGGTCACCCTACAAGCTGGCGCATCACCTCATGCTATCCATTGGCCTCAAGAAGATCTGGATGAGGGCTGAGGAAAAGGAAGAAGAAGGGCAATGGCATTTTTAGTAATGCTGAGGGACAACTATACTTTTGGAGGTTTAGATTTTGTGCTTTCCTGCAGGCTTTGATCTTTCAGACAAGGTGAATTAGATTTTGCAATATGCACGCCATTGCTTCTACTAACTTTGAAGTAGATATTAAAGCAGTTCAGGGCCACAGTCACCAAGGGTGGTTGGTAAATTTTGCCCAAGGATGCCGTTTATTGTCTCTTCATTGTGAACCTCAGAATATGACAGTAAAATTTAATGATTTAACAAGCTGCCTTATTACTGCCCTCTCTGCCCTTGCTTTCTTCACTGAAGCTTTCAGGTTGTGAACCGTTCCAGAGAAGCACAAATGCATCCCACTGCAAATCCCAAAGCCTGTCAAATGGGCTGGTTGACATCTCCTGCCCAACACCTCCCCAGCTCTTCCATGAGTTTGCAAATTCCCCTTGGAACCAGCAGGTGATGCTGAAGCAGAAAACATGGAGTTCATTCTGCCTTCTATTAGGCTTTTATTCTCCTCCCATAAAATTCACAAGTGAGAAAAATCCTGCGATGCTGGTGGGGTATTTTGAAACACGAGATGGAAATGCTGACATGAAGCATATGGCTTTGTTCTCACTGTCTGCTCAGCTCTTCCGTCCCAGGGAATACACACTGGGCTTTTTCACACCTAGGACGGAGCGAGGACACCTGAACTCATAGGAAGTTCTCTCTAGTGGAACGTTAGTGGGGTCTGAGCTCTCCTTGAGTGGATCTTCCCACAGCACTTTTGAAGCCCCAAAGCTGCTCTCCACTGACCTCACTGTGACATTCCCAGTCTGCGACAGACACCACGTGTTCCCTTGCAAGTCTGCAGGTGTCGGAGTGAACCTTGTGGGAAGCAGCTGTGGTGGGAGAGGAGACTCGTGCTCAGCATCCTGCTAACTCCTGGTGTGCTCCTCTGCACACATGGTCAGTGACCCTGCCCAGAGCAAGGAGATGGCTTTGCCTTTTCCAAGGACTCCCCCTCATCAGCAGCAGGTTATGGGAGTCACACTGAGCTGCAAGTTTCCCTGGCAAATCATCCTGATGCTCTTCCCTTGAAGCTGGGACATTGCAAGGGTTAGCAGAGCCACAGATGTGTCCCTCTATGAGCTGGTTTTTGCTTTTAGTCCTTGACTTAATTCTGCATCTTAATGTTTCAGTTGAGATGTCTGCCTGTGGGAGAGATGGCATTTATTAGATAAAACGGAGGAGAAATGGGGATGTCATCAATAAATACCAGCAGAACAGGATCCCTTTGTGGTGCCAGTGTTCCCTGAGAGATATAAACTCCCCACCAGCCTTCTCCAGCTGAAGGGCACCGGGTGCCTGCATGAGCCCCTGCTCACCTCCCCTGTCCCCTAGCCATGGCAGCCAGGGGGTCAGTCCCAGCCCCACCCGATGTGCAACCACCACCTCATCTGCTCAATTTCCAAACAGCTGATGCTCTCCACTGAGGGCAGGGACAGCCCAGCCCATGCAGTGGCACCCTCACCCTGCAAACATTCACTCCTAATTGGGGCAGAACCCGTCCCAATGCCCTGCTCATCATCACCTTCTGCCACTGTCATCTCTGTGATGTGCAAAGATGGATCACAGGGACTTTTACCATCTGGGCTTTGTCTGCTGATGTAGCCCCAGGAGGGATAACTTCTTTCATTCCCCTGACCATTCCTTGGCTTTTCCCTTGACTGGCAGCTCCAGTGTGTGATACATGCTAATTCTGTTCAGACAAAATCTGAAAATCAAATTAGTAGCTTTACCAGAAACATTAAACTGTGGAGAAGAGACACTTGATAGGCAGCCTCCACTCCAGGGGATGGGAAATGCAAAAGATCTTCCTGACAGGCACTGACAAGTGCAAGTGCTGCCATATTTTCAGGGGAAAACAATAATCTTCAATATGTCAAAGGAAGAGTTCGATACCTTCAGTCCTTCCCCACTCACCACAGGGACCAGGAACTAAAAATCCTGTTTAGATGATTGGACCTGCTGAAAAGAGTCCAGAGGAAGCCACAAAGGTGCGCAGAGTGCTGGAGCCCCTCTGCTCTGGAGACAGGCTGAGAGCTGGGGGTGTTCAGCCTGGAGAAGAGAAGGCTCTGGGGAGACATCAGAGCCCCTTCCAGTGCCTAAAGGGGTTCCAAGAGAGCTGGAGAGGGACTTGGGACAAGGGCATGGAGTGACAGGACAAGGAGCAATGGCTTCCCAGTGCCAGGGGGAAGGGTTAGATTGGATATTGGCAAGAAATTCTTCCCTGTGAGGGTGGGGAGGCCCTGGCACAGGTTTTGCCCGCACAAATCCTTTACATCTTTTCTAAGGAACTTCACCACTGTACCCAGGTGCCTTCCACGTAAAACCGCAGTAAAACTTGGTGGTCTGGGGGTCTGTAGGAGGTATTTATTTCCAGGATGGAAATGCACTAGGCTTAAAAATTTTGCTTGATGAATATTTTTGCAAAAAGCTTTTAGTTTCTTCTCCTTTCCTTCCCCAGAGGATTTGGTTCAGTTGATGTACACTGATTTCCCTGAAGGTACACGCAGCACAAGGATCCAAACAGAACAAACAAAGATCACAAGTTCAGAGCAAACTTTCATATCCCTTTTTAATTCCTAGCTCAATCCTAGATGAATTTCAGGCAGTTTCGGTTGACTTTGTACAGCAATTTTCCCAGAAAGAAAAGATGCAACTAACATTTTCTTGAAAGCTCCAGCTAAAGTAAGAGCCAAACCCTGGGTAAGAGACATGGTGACCTCAGAAGCAACGTGAAACAGAAATACTCGGAGTCCTCCACAGCCTCCTCCCATGACATCAGGCACCTGAGCTGCAGAAAATGTCACCTCTGGCAACCAGATGACGTGGATGAAAATTTCTAGGAAAAGGGAAGAAAGAAAGAAAAAAGATTTGCTTTTATTCTAAGAAACATCAGGTGCAGCTGCCCTCCTCAAGGAGGAGATTGAAAAATCATTTCCTGGTTAGCCAGGGGCTGTTGGGTTTTTTGTTCCTTAACAAGGAGACACAGCAAAACCTAATGAAGGAGGAGGATGAAGCACGTGCAGCCCCCTGAAGCTGGAGGAAAGTGCTGCTCCTTCAACCCCTGGGACCCAGGGCTGGCAGCTGCCTGCACTTGGAGCGCATCTCTGCCCATGCCATGGAAAAGGGCTCTGGAGAGCCAGCCCAAATTTGGGGGAGCTGAAAATGTTTATGGCAGCATCAGAATCCAGCAGTAAATTCGTGCTGCCATAAATGTGATTCCTGCTGGCCCTGCCATAAACATCCACAGCAGTGAGTTCCAACTTCTTACCCTTGCCAGGCGATCCACCTTCTCCAACCCTGCTTGCAGCTCGTCATCTGCTTTGGGCAGGTCTGCCAGCACCATCCTCTTCCTCCCACCCCAAGAATGACACAGGGACCTTTTCCATCCCCAGAAATCCCTTTGCCACTGCTGAGCCTACACAGTGGGTGCATTAAAGCACCGGCCAGATCTCTGCTTCATCACAGCCCCAGATGATGGGGTGTGTTTTAAAAGCATGGGAAAGCCTTTAGGAAGTAATTCAGGAAATTCTTTTTGTCAGTTCCCAGGTCATCCCTCAGGCTGTGGCTCAGTGCCAGGAGCAGGGGCTGTGTCCTCCCCAGCTCTGAGCAGAATCTTCAGAAGGTGCAGCTCGCTGCAGATGCCAAAGGAAGCCTGTTCCCTGCTGTGGCACTTCCTGCTGGGATGAGACACGACCAGTTGTACAAACCTGCAGGAACAGGAAAAGCCTCAGGGGCATCAAGGTCCAGATGTGGTGTGTCCCTTCCAACCCAAACCATTCTGGGATTCTGGGATTGTCCCAGATGCAGTTTGGGACCCTGGGATGAACCCACTGGTGGCTCTGGCCCCATCCCTGCGCTCTAACTTGCTGTCCTGGGAGCCCACTGGCACTTGGAATATGAGCAGAGCTGTTGCACTGATTCACCTGGGACTGCACCAAGGGACTCAGGCAGGGATGGAGGTTTCCAAGATCATTTCTCCTGGGATCCCATGTTACTCTGGGCCCTGCTGAGGGACATGTCTGAGCTCTTCCCAGCCCAGCTGAGCAGCGGCTGCTCCAGCTCCTTTTGCCATCCATCCCCTCAAGAGCACGGGAAATTTGCTCCATGGCTTTTTCCTGGCTAACTCCTGGTTTTGTCCTTTATGTGTAAAGTGGAACTCACCCAGATCTGGATCACAGACTCACGCTCCCCTTCCCAAATCCCTGTCTTTCAGCAAGGCCAGCGCAAGTGTCTCAAGGTTGCTCTTCAGATCGTGAATTTATGTGGCTTTGGGCTGCATACTTAAAAGAGTTGTTTGGTGATTTCATCCTTGGATGTTGAGATGCAGCTGCTTAAATACAGCTCCTAAATTTTCTTCTTTTTTTGATGTGAAAACATTAATGTCTGAAGACAGCTGCTGTCCAGGGACTGACCCATTTTAAGAGTACAGCTGTATTTTTCTGGCCCATCTTCTTTTTGCTTCCTCGTGCAGTATTTGTTTCCTGAGAGAAAACAACAGATCAATTTTGCTTCATTATGTTCACTTCACATTTTTAGAGATTCCTTATAAAATTTGCTGTACTGTTCCACCCTGTTTATCTGAAAGGTTGTGGGAACTTGAAGCATCATTAGATCCTTGACAGGAATTATTTCTGCCTACAGTTTACCATCCCTGCTTGGAGAGAAGCCTCAAATCAAAGGCAGGAGAGCTGCCCTGGAGCTCATTAGCTGTGTGAGGCTGTACTCTCTGTGCAGATCACATCAACAACTCACCTAGGGCTTCCAAAACCTCCTGATGTTTTGTGGAAGAAACCCCAAGCCCCAAACAGGACTTTGCTTCCCATATCATTCTCCCAGATCACAATGCCCAGCTCATCTGCAGCAGCTTTTTTCAACACCAAAACCCGAGCGAAAAAAAATCCCTCACCTCCTAATCTGCTTTTACTCCACGTTCTGCGTAAAAGTTTCCCAAACCTGATGGGATAAGAGCATGTTCAATAGCACTGATGAAAATAATGGCTCTGACTTGGCCCCTGGTTCCTCACTCTCTCCCACTCCTCTCCCTTTAATTGCAAGCTTTGAGGCATGCCCTGATGTTCAGTTTGTGCCTGTGGAGCACCTGCCATGGCTGGGAATGGGCTTCTGGATGCTGCTGCTGTACAAGTGCTGGGAGCTGTGCCCTCACACTTTGCTTGCAACCACCGCTTCACTCCTCCTGTTATAAATGATTATTTAGTTTTTTGTGATCTCAGTAATACAAGTTCGGGTTCAAGTTTTCCCGGTTCGGGTTGTACGGTGGGTTTCGAAAGGAGCTGCAATGAGGGTGGGCGTCCAGGAGGCGGCGCTCGGAACAGAAACGGGACTCTGAGGGGGTCAGTGGGGCCCCTGTAGATGGACAGCAGCGAGAACCAATCGCCTTTCGAGTCTGAGCTGGTGACAGCGAATCACTCGACGCCCCGTGAGGGAGAGGGCGGGCCCTGGACGCGAGCCAACCAGAAGCCTAAAGGCGGGAAAAACTGACCAATGGGAAGAGGGGGTTGTATAAAATGGCGGCACCAAGAAGAGACTCTGCTCTTTCTTCCTGTTGCAGTGTGCTGTGAGGCGATTGCCTCTGCCTCAGTGCCGGGAAGGGCTGCTCCCTTCTCCTAGCTCCCCCGGTTTGGTATCTCCTTTATTAAACCAGTTAACCCTGTCCAACGGTGACTGGCCTTTGCGTTCATTTCACTCCACTGCCAAAAATGAGGGGGAGCAGCTTGAAAACACAGCGATTTACAATTTTTTCCACTTGGCCAGAGAAATTCACTAAACCAAGTTTCATTTTACTTTGCAATATGTTCTTAAGAGAGAGCACTCAGGCATTAAAAACACTGGCTTCCATGGACTAAAATACCTTGTTTGTTCTCCTGGAAGAGGTGTCTTTAAAACACTTGTTCATCAGTTCACCCCTAATATCACCAGGCCACTGCAAAAACAGCTTTTAACCTGAAATCACATCTCACGTGCGAAACCAGGGGGAAGTTAAGCCAAACAACAACTTTGTGTTAGCCTAGAACTGTCTTTAACTTGAGAAATGAAACAAAAACCTTGGAAGTTCACAGAAATGTCACAAGCCTTCGTTTGCACACCCAGAGGGGGTCAAAGCCTGCATCCCAGTCCTGGTGGCGCCTCATGTCACCTTTGTCGCTGTAGCTTGCTCTCCCCATCTCTACACTTGGGATCCCGGTAGGGACAGTCAAAAAACATCCAGACAAGGTCTTGGATTGTCACCAAAGCACGTTGGCCAGCAGGCACACCTGTACTGCCTGTGTGCCACGGGATGTGGGAGTGCTGGGGGACTGGGAGGCTCCCTGTGGACAACCACAGCCCAGTGGGAGAGGTTTGCTCAGGGGGCTGAGCACCTTCAGCGTGGCAGAAGCCGCCCATGCAGCCCATTGCTCCCAGAGGGAATGACTCAACCCGGGAAACCCAAGTGACAGCATTGGATGGAAATGGAGATGCATTCCTCATGCCGGGAGGGGTGGCACGGGGAGGTTGTGCCCTGAGGGCAGCAGTCACTTGGCAACTCCTGGCTGATTCTCACAGCGGCTGGGTCTTTTCCAGTAGATGTTAGAAACCTGAAGCATGAGAAGAATGGACAGCTTGGGTCCTGTTTTGGGGTGAATTTGTGCTTCTCCTGGGGTTTCTTGGGGGTCATTGCTAACGGGGTTGTGTTGGGAGGAAGAGCCAGGTTTGGGCAGCATCGCTCCCTGCTTCTGGTCACCCATGGCTGGGAGCAGTCCCTGAGGAGGCAGACTGGCACAGGGAGGCTCAGCTCTAACCATGGATCCTCTTGTTCATGTGGAGCCCTCAGCATCCTTGGGAGAACACAAAGATCCCGTGTCCTGGCTTTGCAAGACACTGTTGCTGTAAGCACTGTAAAGAGGGTACCTCTGGACACAGACCCTGTGACACCGGGGTGTTCATAGCAGGGCTAAGTCAAATGCTGAGAAATTATCCAAGTGCCTTCTTGGATGGAGTCCAGCTACTTCAGTAGATTCTATCACTATTTTTAAATGATCTTTTTTTCATTTAAAAAAAAGTTCTTTTCTATTGCATTGCATCCTCACCCATAATCATTACATTGCAATGAAAAAAAAAAAAGCTTAGCGTGAATAAATAGCACAGCAAGAGGTTTTCTGTCCTGAAAAGGCCAGTGCCGGAGCTGATGGAGGCAGAGCCCTCATCAGTGCCAGTGCCCCAGCAAAGCTCCCACCGTGGGGTAAGGATCCCCCATCTCTGCAGCTCCCTGCTCCCTCCAGTGCTCCTCTCTGTCCCCTCAGGTGGCTTAATCCAAATTCCATGTGAAACTATGTCAAACTCTTTGCAAAACCATGGGAATATTAGAGCTACCTAATAACCATGACTAAGCTAATGAATTCAGAGGTCTAAGGATCTATGTTTTATAAATCCATTAGTTTTATCCTTAGCCTTTAATTCTTCCTCATTTGAATTCCCTTTCACCTATACCATTATTTTGTCCAGGATTACTGGCTTGTAGTTATCTGGGACATAATGACAGCCTTTTGGAAATATAAACCAGCTCTTTCCCAACTTTTCTGGTGTTGATTAAAAATGAACATCTGCAGACCTCAGTCTTCTGAGACACTCAGACACGAGTTACGTGGACACTGATTTCTGAGTGTACCCCCTGACAACGCAGACATAATTTACTACGCTGTTGATTAGAGATGGAGCAGGAACGATTTGATCTCCCATTAGGGAGATAAAGCACATCGTTCTGTCTTTTGAAATGCCACAAAGAAATACTGACCAGATCTCACTGCGCTGATTGAACCGTGTCACCCAGTGATGAACACACCAGCTGGCACTACTTTTTTTTTCTGTTTAATGATATTTAAAATTTTTGTGCTTACTCCTGATAGCCACGGATTTCAAGCTCTTGTCCCTCACCAGCAGGCTGAGCTTTATAATTTCTGATACACATCACTTGCTATTAAACTTCTTTTACAAACTTTTTGAGGGTTTTTTTGGAATATGTTCCCTGATCTGGCTCCTGAATCTGAAAGTCCCTCAAAGCAAAGCAAACATCTCTTTATAATGAATTCCAGGGGCTTCTCCACATGACTATCTAAAAATTTCCAATATTTGTTCACCCTTTTCTGTTCATATTTTAGCTTTCAGACAATTCTAAGCTGGAGAGACAGCCCTTTGGAGCTGCTGTAGGACCGTATGGCAGTAAAAATGATGATATTGATGAAAATGCCCTTTGTCAGCCCTTATTGCATGTAATCAGACACTGATCGCCAGTTCCTAAGCAACCACAAAATTCCTGTCCAGCAACCAAGTCCAGAACAGGCTCCAGGTTTGTTTTGGTCAAAATATCTTCTGTGTTAGAAAATTATTAGCTCGTTATGACAAAGCCTTGCGGTGTTTTAATTACTGGCTGCACGGAACTTCCAGCAAAAGTCACCCTCGGGAATGACATCGTCTTTCTTCCTGCAGGTTGTCAGCAGGAGCAGCAGAGCCCACCCTGCTCCAAGATGCAGCATCTCCTTGCGAAAAGGATCCCTCTCCCACATCCCCAGGGTTCATTAGGAAACACATCCACACACATTCTTCACTCCTCCAGAGTGAAGCAAGAGGTCTCACAGAGCTACAGATAAAACAGATACAGAGCTCCTGAAGATGGAAATCTCCCTTCCCAGACAGGTGATTCCCAAATTTTCAGCTTCCCAGCATTTCTGCTCACATTTCTGAGTAAGGAGTTATTTGCCAGAGCTGAATCTCTCCAGGTTTCTGCTCCAATCTGCTCCTATTAAGCCAGTTCAGATTTCCCTCTGGGCAGAAATTAAATCTGAATCAGGAAATTCTTGATGGAAAATAACATTCTCTCTCCAAAGGATATATTATTTTTCTTCAGTTAATTAAAAAGTGAATTAGACTCATCCTTTTCCAAACTTTCTTGAGTGTCTGGAGGTCGTGGGCAACTGAGAAGAAGCAGAGAAAACTCGAAAGAGAATGAAACAGCTCTTTGCAGCAAGAGATGAAAGAGTCAACACAAGAAAAACCCAGCCTCTTGGCACCCTTCAAAGGACCTGAGCGTCGGCAGCCAACCAGCAGGAGGGCAGGGTTGAAAGAGAGATCACAGGGAGAGTTGGTCACCTGGACCTGCTCTCACATCTTAGCCGGGCCCCGGGGGAATGGTGTCCCGAAATGTTCAAAAATAGAAATGCTACAGACAGTGGGCAAAGGAAAAAGTGCTGAGAGCCACCGTGCCAAGTGTCCTCCTTGCCCTCTCCAGAGGGCACGTGGGCACTGCAGTGCAGGTCACCAGCAGGCAGGGTCCACAGCAATCAAACCAAACCAAACCAGCCTCCCTCTCCCTCCGTCCTCGAGTTTTCCCAGGCTCAGTTGTAGAGTAACCATCCCCTCTGCAGTCTGAGCTCCCTCCTGACCTTCAGTTCCTCTAAGGCTGTCCCCAAAACTCCCTGTCCTTCCTCCCATCCATCTTCTCGTGTATCAGAGATCTCCCAGAACTGCAGGACTATGAGCATCATTCCCAGTGAGCTCAGCTCACGTTTGCGTCTGTTGTCTTCATTTTGGGGACAAGGAAAACTGTCCTATAAGAACCTTTCATACCACAGTGATACCTCTGCTTTCAGAGCAGCTGAGCTGTGCTTTGAGCTGTGTGAAACCTAAAGACTCTCTAGGTCCAGTGATTCAGAGATTGAACACATATTTCCTTCAGAAAAGGAGGTTTTTTTCCCCCTTTTTTCCCAGCAGGCAAAAAACAAGACAAAGCATCTCTGTTAAAACTGAATCAAAACTCAGCTTTTGCTGTTGTATTCCAGGTAAGCAACAATTCCTGGAGTCACTCTCATCCAAAACACCCAGTAGCTTTGCTAAGATATTAAAGGATCCAGCTTCAAAACTGTGGATTTAAAGATTTCTTTGCAACACTTCTGAGCTCTTCCCACCTGTTAGAGCCATGCTTCCCCAGAGCAGTGCCTCTGGAAGGCAAAAGCCAGGATGCAATTCCCTGAATTCAGCACAGTATTTATCTGAGCAGGGAGCAACAATAGCACAGCAGAGATTTCATTTCCTTTCAGAGCATAAGAAATCCAGCGAGTGAAGGTGAGATTCAATAATGCAGCAGATAGAAAGAGAGCAAGACAAGGGAAGGTTTTCAAGTCCTTCTGCAAGGAGGAATGAAAACCTTACAGGAGCCTTCACACCTGCAGCTCCCTGGTTATCCTCAGCCTCAAATACTCCCCATACAGACTCACCAGCAGCTTTCCTGGGTGGCTGCAGAAGGATCCAACTTCCCAGGTAACAGAGTTTTATATGGACAGGTTTGGGGTTCTCCACTCAAACCATTGACTCAGCTCCTTCATTTTATCACAATTTTTTTTTCTTTCATAGGCAGGGAAAAGGTGCTGCTTGATTCTGGAGGACAGCGAGCAGTACAAAGGAATCTAAATTCCTGATACTTTTGTTCCCAGCAAAACATGTCGGGTGTGCTGGCAGGGGTTTTGCAGGCACAGCACTGGGCCCTGGGTTCAGTGAAACACTTGGGTAGGTGTTGTCCATCCTCTCCCAGGAAAAAAAAATTAAAATTAGGAATTATATATATATTTTGGAGATTTAAACATGTGCTTCAGCATGTACAGGCAAACTCTGACAGGAAGGGTGGGCAGCTGAGCCCACCCAGAGCTGACAAACTGTGAAGCAACTGCTGCTCACACAAGTGGAAAGAATACACAAGCAAATTGCACAGAAGGAGGAGTGACATCTTGGCACTTCATTGTAATCAGAAACCCGGGTTTTGGCAGTGCCTCACGGCTTTACTTTCAGCCAATACAACAGAAAATGTTGTGCCTCCTGTGCAAGTGATTGCAAGAATTCATCAGTCTCATTCGAAGCCAGAATACTCCTTTATCACCAAAGACTTCTCCAGATCTGACTGTGAGCCAAGGACTGCAATGAAATGTAGGACTTAATTATGTTTGACAAAAGCAAGTCAATTAAAGGCTGTTTCACATCTGTGCCATTTGACTGGGGCTTCTGCTTTATCATCTCTTCTCTAGTCCCTTGCAGAAATTTAATATTTATGGCCAGGAATTAGGTCAAAGCCTAGGAATGAATAAATGCTTGCAGCTCTTTGCAAGAGACAGGGAAAATTTCAGATTGCTACACATGAAGCAAACCCCACTTTGATGACCCAAATGGTGAGGCAAAGCCTCCATCAGTAAAGAAGGAGCTTCACCTGAGATGAGCCATACCTGGGCAAGTTGAGCTGCAGTGGTGGTGAGGCTGCACAGGAGAACTCTGTGTTCAATCCACAGAGCCATTGCCCATCTCTGGCTGTTTTATTTTTCTGACATCCCTTAGATTTGCTTTTAAAATTGGTGGTAGAAATAACCCTTGTAGGAGAGCTCAGGAACTCTGCAGTTCACTGGTTTTTAAGTGCCTGGCTTCAGACTTCAGGGATCTGAGTCTCAAGTGCTTCTTTGGGAAGCGATGTTCCTACAGTGAAGCTCTTCCCAAATGTAGGGCTTGCGTGCAACAAACTCCCCTGACCCTCACCCCTCTCCTGAGACCCTCTTCTTCCACTGCAAGATCCTTGACCCCCATCAGCTGCTCAAAGGAACAGGACACTGCACAATTTAACTTTTTACTCGGCAGGGCTACGTGCTCCAAAGCAGCCAGGCCGAGTTTGAACGTACAGGGAAGGTAAAATTCATGTGCTTGGTGCGGCAGCACAGCCCCAACAGCATCACCACACCCGCAAACCCACCTGCCTCTCCCTTGTGCTCAGCGTCCAGTAAAGCAAACTGGATAAAAGCAACTCCCAAGTTACTCCTGAAACTCAGAAGCAAAAAGTGGAAAAACAACAGTTTTCTTTATGATGACTGGTAGCAATTATTTCCCCATATACCTAAATGTAAGGTCTGAATTAAATTTGGCAGAATCCTTTTAAGTGAATTTATTGAAAGGTGATGTTTACCTATTCCTCCTTATACCATTGAGGGATTGTTTTTCCTCATATGCTTGCCCCTGACAGTTTAATGTTTATACCTGTATTAAACTACTCGAGCTGCTTTCAACACATAGTCTGACATCATTCAATCTTTAATAACTTGCCTGCAACAAAATTGTTTCCAATATACTTTTAAATCCTGCAGCAAGACTTTTGGTGCCAGGTACTAAAAGCTGACACTAATGGCTGAAGGTTTGGGCCCAGAAACCCAGCAGAAAGGTTTATCACACTCCAGAGGAACTTGAAGACACAACATAAATATGGAGCAAAAATCCTAAATCACATTCTGTCTTCTGGCTTTTACCTTCTGTGAGGAGATGACAACACAAAACTTGTAGGTTGTGTTGCTGCCAAAGGAGTCTGTGAGTGCAGGGCTTGGCTTTCCAGCATTTTGGAGGAAAAGGTGTTGAACCAGCTCAGGGATGCCAGTGGCTACCCAAAGGGGAGGAGAACAGAGTCTTGCAAAGCCTCAGCCCATGCAGGAATTGAAACTGATCTAGGTTTAGATTGGATATTAGGGAGCAATTCTTCCCTGTGAGGGTGGTGAGGCCCTGGCACAGGTTGCCCAGAGAAGCTGAAGTTGCTCCATCCCTGGAGGTGTTCAGGGTCACCTTGAACAGGGCTTGGAGCAACCTGGTCCAGTGGAAGTTGTCCCTGCCCATGGCAGGGGGTGGAATGAGATGAGCTTTCCTTTCCAACCCAAACCATTCCAGGATTCTCTGATCTGTCCATTAAACTCCTCTTCAAGAAAATTAATATTACGATAAAACAACATATTCCTAGGAAGTGTCCCAAACACCTTGCCAAAATCAGATGTGCATTTCTGCATCCACAGGGTTTATAATGGACAGAAGGTTGTGGCTTTTTGAAGCCATCACCTTGCTGACGTTACTCTTTCACATTACAGCAGGAAAAAGCAACCTAAACTTAACAAAAAATATCTTTGTAAATTAAGCCCAAATTAAATTAGTACTTGATTCTCCTGGAGCCACCCAAAAAGGCAGAAAAACAATCCATTATTCACCTGGCTTTAATTCCAATTTCTCTGGAGCTGAGGTCACCCTCTATTAATCACGAGTGGTCTCTGCATTACACAATGGGCAAGGAGGTAAAAGCTTTGTTGTCTGGTATTTATTCTGTCTTCCTTTTGAAATAACAAGCCCAAGATAAACAGAAACCTTTTACCCTGCTCCAGCACTAACCACAGCCTGTGCTGAGGAGCTGGGAGCCAGCAGCCAGTGGGCACTGCACCAGAGGGAAACGTGCTGCAGGCACTCAGGGACAGGCCCTTCAGAGCTGCCGCTCACATTTCCCCCCACCTGCTTTAAAGCACATCCATCCTGCTGTATTTCTAAACATTGCATTTAATTTCTTAGTAAACAGCTCATCTCACTGAGGAAGGCAAAAGCACAGTGTTGGGGACTTAAATAGAAATGCCCTCCATGCTGGAGGCTCTGGGGTGAAGCAGAGCATCCTCCTGAGCTGGTGTGTGGTGACTGATGGCCTGACTGCTGGGGTTAGCTTATACTTTTTTATTGTTTTAAGAACTTTCTTTTCCCACCTGACTCTTCATTCCTGATGCTTCTGGAGGAAAGGGTCCCTATGGGACAGATCATCCCTGTGTTCCCCATCTGCACCGAGGTTTTGCTGCCCCAAGGGGGAATCTCCAGCCCCCAGGGACATCTTCTGATTGAGAGGCTGGAAATGGCAAGGCATGAGCCACAGCTGTGCAATTCCTGCAGGAAAGAACAGTAGGGACCCTTTTTGCAATGCTTTTCCTTTCCATGCAAGGAAACGCCAGTGAAGCCTTTTCAGACCTGCAACGTGAACACTGGCGCAGTCTGACTGGACATGGCCCAAGGTTCAACTCACATTCCAGGTAACTGAACAGCAAAACACGGCTGAGAGAGATGGCACATTCCTGAATATGTGATGTTTCTAAGACTGGCTTAGGTGTCTTACAAAACAAATACCCTGGGTCTACTAAAGCGAGGGAACTTTTCTGTTAGCAATGTCCAAGCTGCCCCCACTCCCTTTCAACGCTTTTCCCCCACAAGTCATAATTCAGGGTTGTCACAAGCCTGGGAATAATCTCACCTGGAATTGGGGCACGAAAGGCTTCAGAGGACCAAATGCTGCCCCTACCCCTCAGCATCCCAAGCCTGGGGTATTATTTCTGATGCAGAAAGTCCTCAGGTACCCATCTTTCCAGCTGGGCTTCCATCAGAGGCTGTTCTTGGGCCAGAAGCCACTAGAATAGCTCAGACCCCGCTTCACCAGCCCAGCTGGAAAGCTCATTCCTTCAATGTTTTGAGGCTCATTAATACAATGGGCTGTCCCTCACCTTCACACTCCTTCCCCTTCCCCTCTCCCCACAGTCTTTGCATCAGGGAAATTTCAGCCTTGCAGAAGCGATCATCCTACTGGAATAATTACATCTGTGCTGAGCTAATTCCTCTCCTAAAGAGCCTGGCAAGCATTAAGCAAAGGCAACCCAGCTCTGTCCCCTCAGTGCATTGAGAGGGCTCACGCTAACACAAACCAGTGCTGACAGCCTCACTCTGTGCTTCACAGGTGTTTCTCCTTCCTTTCTGTTTCAAAGTGCCAAACGGAGCGGGATTTTACTTGCAGGCAGGAGCGTTTCTGACTCCCTGCCAGCCAGAGCGAGCCAGCCTGAGCTGGGGAGGCACAGAGACACGAGTGAGCAGTGGCTGATTGCCAAGCCACCAGCCCCAGGTACAAAGGCACTTCCCTGATCCAGCCGTGGGGGCAGAGGCATCTGCCCAGTCTGGTCCCAAGAACCAGAGCACCTCCCAAACAGAGCCCCTGCTAAAATCCACCTCCAAATGGAAACTCTACCCTATATCAGACAAGGGAAATGCAGCAAACACCCCAGATATGGCAGGAAAAGCTGGGACTCCCTGGCAGGCCCCAGCTCCACGGCAGACAGTGTCCCCTCTGCTCTGCTGTCTCCTGACAGCCCTGTTTTATATCCACCTTGGTTCTCCTTGAGGCTTCCTGCAAATAACTACAGGAAGGGCAGCAGTGGCTGATTAATGAGCTGCTCCTACAGAGTCAGGAAAAACACCTGCACCAGGAAGGAACTGGAAGCAGGAAAATGAAGGCAGAGGGTTTTTCCTCCTTTCTCATGTGTATATAAATGATAAACGATGCCTACATCGTGTCAACAGTAAGAGAACCCTCACAAAATACAACATGCTTGGTCCTCTTCTAGCCCAGAATTAGGTCTCTCTCAGATCAAGAAACATTTCAAGGGAAGAAAACAATTTTTTCCCTCTATTCATCTCTTTATTGTGGCATATTCCACCCTCTGTAATTCACAGTTTCCTCCATCCCAGCAGGGTTGAAAATTAGCTCCGCCACCTTGGCCATCCAAAAGCACTGTACAGCTGGCAGCACCACCAATTGCCCAATTTTCTTCAACAGTTAACTGCTCTGCCAAGAGGAACAGAATGATTTGCAGCCACGCTGCCCATGTATTCCCTTGCTTCACATGGTTTTCTGTCCTTGTCTTACACTGTCCCAAACAAATAAGAGCTGTTCCTAACCAGCGGTGCTGTCTCCTGCAAGAAGTGCTCCACAGCCCTGCGGTGGCACTGGGGAAAAATATGGAAAGGAAACATCCTCTCTGGGGAGAGAAGCATTGTAGTGTTAAGATCAAAAAAGCCCTCTAAGATCAAGACAATCCACTCCTCAAGGGTCGTCTGGGAGACCCCAGGATGAGCTGGGATTGTTCACCCCACAGTAAGATATCCAGGGGGAAAAAATTGCCCAGGTGGACTCAGATAACCACGGGTGCCAGATTGCTTCTATCTGGGGCTCCTCCTGCTCCCACAGGTGTCAGAGTCCCCCCTGGAGCCAGGGGCACTGCGCCCAGAGGGCTGTCATCAACTCCCACACAGCAAAGCCGTTCAGCTAATGAAACCCCTCTAGAATCTGAATTAGCATCTCTCGGTAATAGCAAATCACTCCTGATTTCTGATTGCTTATAAATAACCTACCAATGACCTCAGGAGCTTTCAGACAGAGCCCAGGAATGATACAGCCCCAGCAAGCTACTGAATTCCCCTTCACCCCATGGGACTCGCTGGTCCCTGGACACAACCCAGTCAGCCTGGATTCTCAGCCAGCAACAACTCCCTTGTTGCTGGCAAGAGGGAAAACAAGACCTTTTTAATCCCCAGGAGGCTGGTGGGAATATTTATAGCACTACCTAATAATTAAACTATTTATGATTTATCCCAGCTCCCTCTTCCATACAGTTGACAGTTCTTTATCGGCTGACAAGTTAAATGGATGTAGCAGATCCAGTGCTCTGCTATATTTACATGGTGGCACCTCCTGGGTGGGCAGCAAAGGGCAACCAGCATCATCCAGGACTGACCTCCCACACCACTTCCTCCTTCTTCGCAGATAATCAGGCTTGTTGACAAAACCTTTTAATTTCTTTGTCCTGCTCCCTTGATTTAATTCCCTCCTTTAATTCTAAAAACTGCTTTTGGAAGTCTTTGTATGTAAAAAGCAAAGTTAAATGCTCTTCTGTTCAGTGAGATGTTTCCCCATGCAAAAATAATTCATCCTTTTACATTTAAAGGGACTGAGGGGCACTGCCTCAAGAAAGGCCGGGAGATGACGAGGGTGTCAGAAAAGTCATCTTTTAACACTTGTATTTAGTAGTCCCTGGCACTGTAACACGATCAGTCACCTAAAGGTACAGAGCTGTTTCGTCAATGTGCATTAATGAGGCTCCACATCCTGCTGGGACCCCCAATTTCTACATCATAACACAGGGCTGGGCTTCACTTGGGTCTTCTCTGCTTACCCAACATCACCAGTGGGTTTTTTAAGTAAGCCAGTCTCTGCAACTGAATTCCTTTTGTTTTATAAAAGGCAGTAAACAGTACCACAAAACCTCGCTCTGTAATTACGGAAACGCTCAACTCTTAATCACGGCCTAATTGTTTTGTACCTTTTGTCAAGTCCTGAACTACTCAGACTGTGATAATTCTTGTCATTAGTGTCTGAACCTTGGGGCAATCTTATTCTGACATATTAACATTTGCACTCTCTCACTAGAGAACGGCATCAAATATGCAGAACAGGAGCCAGGGTGGAAATGAAAGGCCTTGTTGGAATGGCAAGTGTTCTCATCAGAGTTAACGACCTCCCTCCCACCGCAGTGGAGGACTCCAGAGCTGGGATTGGCATCGGTGTTCACAGGGGTGCTTATCAGAGTAGCATCTGGGTTTCTTCTCCCCCAAAATATCGTATTCTCCATCCTCCAGCACCAGCCCACGCACAGAGTGGCAAAAAAGGGTACCCCACACCCAGCCATAGCATTGAGGGAGAAGCACCACCCCAAAATAACAGCCTAATTGTGCTGAGCCGGGGTGCATCCAGACCAGGGCACAGCTCTAGATTAGCACTGAGGCAGAGCAGGTGAGCTGGTACCCAGGACACGCAGATGTCTCATGGTGGCTCATTTCAAGAGCCACAGAGTCAAATGCCAAGTAATTCCAGCTCCCTAGGAAGGCCTGTTATCTATCTGATTCCACTTCTTTTGATGTAGTGTCTTTCATACGTTGTTGATCAGAACAATTTACAGCCAGAGAGGAAAATAACAACTTCAGGCTTCGGTGAATTGCATCCAGCAGCCCTCTGGAAGGGCAGCAGAGCTTTTTATCCAGCCCTTGTTACATATTTGCAATGGTTGGGTAATGCATCTGAGCTGTGTGGCTGCACAGATCACTCCATCCACAAAAACTCGGCTCCCAGATGAGGCAGGATTTCTCCCTGTTAGAATGTGCAGATGGTAATACCCTGGAACTAAAGCTGGCAGCAGCTTGTTTCAAATGCACAGGCTAAACAGCCAGCTCTGGGCTGACAAGGGCTCTGCATGTGATTAGAAAATTGCTGTCAGTGCTCACAGTGTGCTATGGGCTCCATCCACAGAGCTCAGAGACACAGAGAGGGCCTCTGTGCACAGACACTTAGCAGGTCCACATCACAGAGGTTGGGAGGTGTGGTCCAAGCTTGTCTTGTGCTCATCAGTGGTCCAGCACCTCCTTCCAGGGCAGGACAGCATCCAGTAGTTACTTATTTAGCTGCCCATAAGCATCACACACCTTGGGCTGGGCATGTTCAAGGAGGAAAGAGAAGCTGCCTGAGAGCCAGCAAAGAGGTGGGAAGGGGGACAGCCCTGCAGATTCCTTCTTCCCAGGCCACAACATCACACGTCTCTCCTCTTAAGATGACAAAAGGAAATATTCAGATGACAGTTAGGCACTCTTTCACCCCTAATCCAGCCACAGCCACTTTCATCCCCTGCTCACCTCTGCCTCAATCCCCTCCTCCAGAGCAGCTCTCCCACTTATCACCCTTTTCCCAGCTCAAACCCCTCCACACTCCGTCTCCCAGCTCAGCGCATGCGTTGAGTTATTCAGGAAGCTTTAAGGTCACAATGTTCTCATCTAATTCCACTTTCTGCAGACAAGAGCCATCTATAAATCCACAGCTCTCCACAGGAGCCCAGTGTCCTCGCAGACCCCGAGCTATCGTGTCAGCGACAAAGGACGTCACTGACCTCTGAAGGGCTTTGCTTTTGCACCTTCACCCACTCTTCCCAGGAACACGTTTGCCGTTCCCTGTATTTAATCTTCCTTTCTCTAAAGCAATAGGCAGTGGTTTTTATCGGAGAAATCTGCGGGGCATGTATGGTCAATGGCTTCTTAATAACGTTTTTAGCATTATGTTCCCAAAGGCTCATGTAACAGAAAAAAATTAAACAACATAAAAAGAGTGGAAAAAAACAGAGCAAAACAAACGGCTTGTGCGTGGTTGTCCTGGAATTGTTTAATAACCCTCTGAGTGAAAAGCACCGCAGGGGAGAGGCAGGAGCAGCGCTCCCAATTACACCCTCTCTGGCCTAATAAACCAGAAAAATGTGGTGATTTCTGGTAGTTGCCAAATCCTAATGCTCCTTGACTACCTGTATTTACCGTGTTTGGTTATTATTACGGTTTGAGTGAAGCCCCTCACAAAACTCAGGTGAAAGCACCTGGGAAAGATAATCCCTCCCATCCCACAGTTCCCATTTGGCCTTTCTGTTCCTGACAGGAGCGTTCACAGAAATAGAAGGCCGAGCTCGAGCTCCTGAGATTTTGCCAAAGGAAAATCCAAACCTTTCCCATATTGGTGAAGTTTGGAACTTGACCCATGCTGACTCAGCTCACAAACACACCAAGAGAGGACAGAGCTATGGTAGGCTGAGATGTTTCCAGCAAACCCCAAAAAAATGAAATTGCTCAAAACTGGAAGAGGACCCCTGGGACAGGTGTGATTCCCAGCACAGGGGCTCCAACCAACTCCGAAATGACCCAAACTTTGTGGCAGGAGCATTGCTACAGCCACAACAGCCCAGCAAGAGCAAGGCACTTTGCAGCCTGGGACAGCGAGACCCAAAGGTTTTGTTGTCATTTTATGGGGACTGGAGACAACATCGAAATTTTCATTGCTCTTTTGATTCATAGCACAGCTTCCATGGGAAGGCCATGCAGCAATGCACCAATAAAGTTTATTTCAGCTGGTTTCTCCCCTGATTACCATAAAACTCCTGCAGACACACACAACTGTCCGCACCCCATGTCCTGGGACCACTTATCCCTGTGTCTTGCAATTTTTAATGTTTCAAATATTTAAAGTTTAGCATCGCTTAGCCTGGAATCAGAGATAAGAGTATAAGGAATAATGAAGAAAAAAGTCAATTGGTTGGAGAACAGCTTTAAGCTTTCCTTGGCAAGGAGTTATCTGTGGTTCTTGCTGAGGGAACCAGGCACAGTGTTACATGGACCTTTTAGGAAAATTAAAATGCTATTGCTACTCCAACTCCGCTGAAAGCCAACATCATTATTCACTAATAAGCTTAAGGGATTTCTCCATTTCTCAGTATCTGGACATTACCCCAGTCTCAGTCACAGGTACATGCCAGAGTCCCTTCACGCAACTGAGAAGAGTAAAATTAATTTGCAAATTGAGTGAAAGCCCAGAAACATGTCAGGAATATCTCCCCCAGGCCAGGCTGCTGGAGATGCTCAGCAGAGGAGGCTCCTCTATCCCTGTTTCCCACTCTGCCCACTTCGTCAGCTCTTCACCGCTGTGTTTAGATGGAGACATCTCATGAAAATTGGTACCTTTTTGTTTCAGTCTGCTCTGGCTTTGCACCTCTCCCCACATGAGACCGTCGGGATGATGTCTTGCTTTCCTCCCCAGAGCCACTGCAGATGGGAAAAGGACGCAGGAAAACTGATTTTCCACAGAACATTACTTGTTTTTATGGTATGTTATAGCCACCCCGGAGAGGGAAGAAACTACTTTCTTCAGTGAAAAGGAATTGGAAAAAAAGCATCTGTATTACAACCAGAAAATTTTGCTCTATACAGCCAGGAACAGCAGAAATTCCCCATCTCCAGCTGGATTTAAGAAAGAAGACAGCACGGAAGAGCACAGACCCATTTTTACCAGCAACCACCCAACTCCCAGGGCTGCCCCGTGGTCCAGCACCACAGCAAGGGATGCAGTCCTGCTCAGGCAGGATCCACCCCACACACACTTCTGAACTAGGAGTAAATCCAGAGGGTCCAGACCAAGGCCTCATTTCTCCACGGGAAGTTTTTCCAGCTGTCTTTCTCCACAGAGCCACCCCACACAGCACAACAGTGCTCCCGACACTGTCTCCTTCGCAGAGGAGAGCAGAACAAACAGATGAGGGTAATCCCTTCCCTGCCCGTTGCTGAAGAAGCAAATCTCCTGTCTGGGGAGTTTTACCAGCTTGTTTTCCAGTTGTTATAAAAATGATAATGATGATAAATTGCCTGGGCTTGAGGAGGTTTGCCGGGAGCTCCACAAGCTCCATCCAGGCTGCAGCACAGCCGTGCTCATCCGGGGGCAAAGGAGGTTTCGCCTTCTGTTCATGGATAAGCAGGAAACAGGAGGAATTGCTCTGTAAATCTGTGAGATTTGAGGGCTTTCTTGTCCTTGCAGAAAGTCACCTCAGTGAGACTTTCCTTCCTCCCTTGATGGTCTCATAGAGAAACTGCCTCCATGAAAGATAAGAACCTCGGTGAGTCCCACATTTTTGTGCTCCCCTCGAGCTTTGTTTCCACCCTCCTCAGAAACACCAGCCTGCCCGAACTCCCCACAGATCTGAGCAGGGGAACGTTCTATAAACAGCCCCTAATTGGAACCTCTGCAGCCTGGGGCTCTCATTAGAGGCTGGGAGCTGCCAGCACAGAGCCAAACCAGGATGAGTTACATCCCAGAGCCAGTGGCAGGTGCAGAGGAAGCCCCTGCAGGGAAAATGAGACACCGGGTTACCTGCACAGCCTCCTCCCTCTGCAGTGCTGGGGGAGCCCAGCAGCACGGGCATCCTGCTGTGGACCACCCTCCTCCTTAGCCCTGTCCTCAGACTCAGACAAGGCTCAGGGCTCCCCTTGGGGCAGACACAGCCATCCAAGAAAGCAATTTCACGTTTGGCTGTGAGGGGAGATGCCGTCTGGATTGAAGCCTACAGCTCAAGCCGTGCTGTAGCTCAGATGGGGCTCCTACAGACACACAACTGATGCCTTCTGTTTGTTCCTGCCATGCACCAAACTTCCCAAAACACTTCTCAGCCATCAATTCACCCTGAGGTCCAGACTGACCTAAGTCAGTGACACCCAGGCAGATGGAGCAGGCCCAGGAGGCTCCTCCACGCTCATCCCTCTGTGCTGTGTCCATGCTGGGCAGCTCTGCCTTCCTCCACACAGCAACCACGGGCATTCACCGGGATTCACTCCACCCAGAGGGGTCCCCAGGCAAAGCCCCAGCCCCAGCATGAGCACAGCAGGGCTCGAGTCTGTCTGGAGCTCACAGCCAGGAACCCAGCACGCTGGCTTTTACAATTTCCCAGCTCGTGGCAATTTGCCGGCGAGGTGCAGGACGAGTTATCAGCACTCACAGATAACCAGGCAGTTTCCTTTCGCCACAGTAATTGCACAGAGGGATCAGAACCTTAATTGAATATCTGCTCTTCTCCACGCAGGTGTAAACCAGGGGGGGTTGGGGTTGTTTTGCCTTTTTTAAATAAGGATTCCTCATGAGCTGACAGACATTAAAGTCTGCTGAGCACCTCTCATCACTTCCAAGACGCCTCTGGACTCGGAGCAGGACAGATCCTGCAGGATGCTCCCACCCACCAGTGCCTGGGGCTGCAAATTGCAGGACAGAGCAGAGAGCTTGCCTAATTAGCTAATTCTGCTAATTCAAAACATCTCAGCAAGGCATACGATAACATGCAATTTGACTTGCCCTCACTTCAGTGAGTCATTTTGTGGATTCATTGAATGGTTTTTCGGGATGATATTGAATAAGAACGATTGGAGACAAACAGGAGGCATATTCCCTTTGGAGAGGGGATTCCCCAATAGGGCAGCACCTTCAGCTTGAGGTGTGGGGCACTCCAAGACCCTGTCAGGGACTCCTAGGGTCCTGCTGGTTTCAGTAAAATACACTTGGCTGCTGCCTTAAACACAATGAGATTTGACACTTTAGAGAAACCAGCAAGAATTGAGAAAAATCACTTTTTTGATGTCTCTCTGCTGACTTGTGACACCCTTGTTTCCATCTCAGACACACATTCTGGCACTGCTTTAAATGGCAATTGTTTCACATTGTCTCTGCAGCATGCAGGTGCCTCAGGAAGGATCAGGAAGGTGCCTCAGCAGGAAGGATCCTACAGGAACATCAAGCACGAATGGGAGATATGGTTAACGGTGGTCAGACTGCTGGACTTCAGACAGGACTGCTACAAACCAGCCATTAGGGGCTTTCCTATTGTTATCTATCTGTTCTATCTCCGGTTTCCTCAAGAACCACGTGGATAAGCTCTGGCTATTTATTTAGTGAAAGCAGCAATAAATAAATATATTCATGTAGCAGCAGCTGAGATGATGAAGCACATCTGCACATGCTGAAGCTCCTGCCAGGAGCTGAGTCCCTCTTGCAGCAGCTGGAGGAGGAAAAGGGAGGTTGGGGAGCAAACACAGAGCTGGTGTGCACAGCTGGAGCGTGGGCAAATCACCCAAATCACCAGCTGACCTTTTGAAGAGGTGAAGGGTGAAATAAGCAGGAAAAAACAAACAGAAGGTGATAATCGGTTTATCACTAATTTATCTACAAATCATGTTTCAGCTCTAAGTTATTTCTTCCAGAATGAGCACTGGACATGGGGGTAATTGTTCACCAATCCCATCCCCTGATGAGGATTTTCCTTTCAGCTTCAGAGCAGAACTAACCAGTCTCATATCCCATCCATTTTTCTGGCTCTCTCCTGCCGTTGGGTGCCTGAGGACCTGACCTCCATGTAGCTTTGTTGGCTGTCACAATGGACACTTGCCCAAGAGCAAAAGAACACGCATTTCATCAACCGGGCGTTCCCTCATCCAGAGGCAGCACTTGATGCTTTTTAACTGCAGTTAAGTAGCAGAAAGACTGAAAAAAAACCCAGTAAAAACCCCACAAGGCAGCCTCGAGCCGGGATCACGGTGATATCACCCAGCCAAGGAGCAAATCCAAGATCCTGCACTGATAGCAGAGGCAAAACTCAGGAGCCAGCAGCTATCCAAGTGACTGCTTTCATCTGTCTCACAGTAGGCTTGGAATTTAAATCAGGTGTTCCAGCCCGCTCCAGCTCCGGAGCTGTAATTGCATCAAAGAGCATCTCACGCCTGCTGCATCAAACACCAGGCATGAAGAACTGCCAAAGGAAAATTAAGGTGGAATTAGAGTCGTAAACCAACGCACATAAAAATAGCTGAGGCAAGGGCAGCTTTTCCACACTCACACCTCTCACACATCATACCTGCGTGGTGAGCAATGTCTCCAGGGGCAGAACGTTCCCTCAGGCCACCCAGCCCATCTCCTTCCCAGCATCAGCTTTTCACATTTATTATTATTTCCAGCTTCACGTTTCAGAAGAGCAACAAGAATCTGGTGCGGGTGGGACCGCCTGAGCCGTCCCCCGTCTTGATTTGCCAACTGGTTCCACACAACTGACCCTTTTTTCCTTAACTTTTCAGGTGTTTCAAATTCTGTTCAAGAAATACCCTTTCTTTCTGTCTGAATAGGAACATGAGATTCGTGTTGGGTGATTATTTATTTTTGTAGCTTTACAGAAATGTTACTTTATTGACAGATCGTGTTAAGGAAAGCCTCTCAGAGGGTCAGACCTCACTTGAATGTGTGAAAATATTCACATTACAGGCTGTTTATCAGCCCTTGTGAAGGAAACACTTTTCTTGTGATGAATCCATCCCTCCCATATCAGCCAGGACGATTCAATGCCATCTCACTTAAATTCTTGCTGGCTTTAGAAGAAAATCCTTTTTAAAGTAAATTTTATTAATTAATTCTTCTTTCAATTTGAAGAAGAAACAACTGAAAACTAAGAAAAAAGCCACAACATCTCCTCAGGGCCCCACATCACAAAGAGGATCTGATTTATCCCATTGATTTATCCCTTTGGAAGCTCCCTGCCTGGGAGCACCGCTAGCCCAAAACAACATTTCCACGCAGCAGTCATGGAGGAGATAAAACATTAATGACAGTCAACCAATTCCATCATTTTTAAGTGTTTTCCATTCCCAACTGCCGCTGCTGGCAGAGGGGAGCATTTGGGGGTGTTTCCAGCTTGTTCATAGTAAATAAATCCCTTTTCTCTCCATCTGCCATGCTGGAGGTGGCACAGTGGGTCCCCCTCTTCCCTGGAGAGCTGGAAACTCCCGAAACACCATCAAAATCAAGGATATGATTCAGGCTGGCTGTGAGTTATAAATATTCCTACCCCAGGACCAGACACATTGGAGGAAGGCGTGGCCACATCCCCCTCAGTGGGGCCATAAATCTGCCCTTCACCCCAGAGCAGTGCCAGGAGCAATGTGACTGTCTCAGAAATGTAAATGCGCAAAGAAATAATTGGAGAAACTAATACTAAACCTCTTCAATTCCTCTGGGGGGGTGCACTGCTCTGCCTCCCAGTCTCGTCCACTCTCAGCCTACAATGCAGCAATGGAATATTCTGCCCTTTCCACTTGGGGATTGAAGAGCAAAAAGCAGTTTTCCACTCAAATGGGTAAAGGGATGGTTGGAAGAGGCCAGGATGTGCCACACATTGTACCACACACAGTCACCATCCCCCCACCACCTCCGTCTCCTCACTCAGCACCCCGTTCTCTCTTGGTCCCTCCACCACACCCCACCATGCGCCCCCTGGGAAGCCAGGGACAGGGCAGTCATTCCCACCTCCCTGAGGGGAAACCTTGGGAATCCTGGAGAAAAAACACTCTGGGAAGACCTTAGAGCACCTTCCAGTACCTAAAGGCGCTCCTGCCTGGGGAGGGACTCTGTACAAGGGCATGGGGTGGCTGTGCCACCAGCAGAAATGGCTTTGACACTCCCAGTAACGCGGATCCTGCTGTCCTCACCTCTGGGCAGGCTCACCCCTGGGCAGGCTCAGGACTGCAGGTTTAGCTGAAGCACCACCATTTCCACAGGTTCTTCCTTCAGAAGAGCCTCCCTCCATCTCCACACCACTCCTCTGATTCAAAGGGCACTGCTGGGCTCCCCACAGCCCTCAAGATTTGCTCTGAGCAGCCGGTGGGTTGAGGCAATTAATGTCTCGATGTGAGAGCAACTCTCACTGCTAAGTGCTCTCAGAGAGGAATAATTTCGGTAAAAATTCCAGTGCAAGAAGATTTAAGCACAAAATCTTTGAAGAACAAGGCAGAAGACCTTTATCCACCAGGATACACAGCGTTTGTGCAGCATACCTGGGAACTGCAGGCTGCTGCATGGAAATTAAATGTCATTCTTTTTTATCGTCTCTTACAGAGATTCAGCAGAAATATAAAATTTTGAGGTCATAGAGCTGATTAAAAACAACAAACTTTGAGAAATGCAAAGTTCAAACCTCATTTTGTCCCTTGCTATTCTTCACACAATAAAAAAAAGGAGGCAGCAGAGCTCATGCAAGGGGTGGAAAGAGTCCTGGCGCTGTACACCAGGAGCTTCATCTCAGCAGGCTGGGGACCACAAGGACTTTCTGACAGAGCAGGAAGAAGACACCCAGATCTCCTGTAAGGGGTAGCAGAGGGGCAGGACCACAAACCCCATGCCAAGCACCCAGCCTGGGCAGCAGGACAGAGGTGCCAGCTCCATCCCGGCTGTGCTTTGCCAAGGCACTTCTCCATCACGCAGTGCTTAAACAAACATTGTTGCTTTCCACTGATCCTGCACTGCCCAATCCTCACCACACTCCCTCAAAAGTCTCCCAATGAAAAGCAGGAGAAAGGCACAGAGGGTTTTCCAAATGCTGGAGGGAACAGGGCTGTCCCACCCCATCACTGCCCCAGCGCCTGCTCACATGTGCCCATCCCATCTCCCATCCTCCTCTCCCAGCTCCCACCTGCGACATGTTTGCAGGGAACTATTTTCTGCAATCTGTCTGCCACTCCAGAGCCATTAACATCTTCCCACAATTTGGGCTGTCATTTTCCCTAATGATATATTTAAAGAAAATGATACCACAGGCAAAGCATTTCTCGGTGATTATAACACATGGCAAGTAACACCACCAGGCGTGAGTCAACCCACCCTGGCTGTGTTTGTGCTCAGCGCTCCAGCTGCTGTCTGCTCCTCCCGGCAGGCACTGCCAAGAGCCACAGGAGCAGCAGGAGACTCCAGCCCCACATCCCATGGAGAGATGCTTCCCCCAAAACCCCATCAAGCTCTGAGTTTCTGCCCCATACAAGGCTCTCCCTGCTCCTGCAGCTGTAAGCGGTCTGTTGCACTGAAGGGATGATGCCATAGCACATAGCTCCAGGCCAGTGGGATGGGGCTGCAGGGAATTCCTGTGTGTTTAAACCAGAGCAGGGCTGATGTAGAGGATTTTATCAACATCTATGACTGGTGCAGTTACTGGTTAGACATGGTTTGGTGGTGCTATTCAGCCATAGGTCGGACTTGATGCTCTTGGAGGTCTTTAATGGTTCTGTTCTATGACTCCGTATATTTTTTCCTCCCTTTATGGCTGAGCCACCTGCACAGCAAAGCTCAGGGGCCATGCGGCACTCCCAACCCACCCAGCCTCAGAGCTGCAGGGCAAACAGGCTATTTTAGAAGTCTGATCACCAAAAATAGAGAGAAACACTGCTACCCAAGCAGCTCCTAAGCACAGGGACATCCCAAAGACACCATTAAGACCACCTGGGAGTTCATTTATTGCCATTAAGTTGATGAGCAGCTGTCTAAAACCCAGAGACATGACAGCTGCCTGTGCACATCTTGTTCCAAAGTGGGTTTTCTCAAAGGCAGGTTCTCTTGAGACAATGGGAAACAGTTCCAGCTTTGGCTTGTGCATCCCAAATAAAGCTACATGAGGTGAGAAAAATGCTAAATCTCATTTTAATAGCAATGGCTAAGACAGGTTGGTGTGGGAAGCCCAGCACATCCCATGCCTCTGATCATCCAGCCTTCTGGTTTGGTTCAGCACCTGCAGCCCCACATGTACCTGCAGCTCCCCTCCAGCATGTTCCTTTCTCTTGCAGGTGTCTCCTGGTGCCATTCCTGCTGAAATCAAGACACTGGGCTTGTCCAGCTCAGGGTTTTATTGCACTGCCATGAGCAGACTTTCAGCCTCCGGCTGTTTGCCCATTGATGGCACTGAACAGCCAAACTCTGGAGCACTAATTCAGAAAGTGATGAAATAAAAATGGGGGTGACGTTCCAGTGCAAATATGTAAGTTAAATAACAGAAATGTATTTTTCTTGGCCTGTTTTCAGTTGACATCATGAGGTTCCAGCAGTTCCAGCAAGGTGGACACTGCACCAAGCACTCCCCAGCATCTGCTGAGCACCGAGTCATGCTGTAGCTTCTCATAACTCCAGATGACAGGCACATGTTTGGGTGAAAACCCCTCAACTTTGATTAGAAAAGAGGAAAAACACTCCAGTTTCCTCCTGGCATTTTTCACTGAAAGGCACATTTGAACTGCTGAGCTTGTGAGGAGCAGCTTGAGGAGGTGACAAAGTATGTCAGGAGCAAATCTGGCTGCACCCAGCCTGCATGAGAGTCACCACAGGGTGCAGGGAGCTGCAAGCTGGAGATATCACCATATGCAGTTTTCCAGACCGGAGCAGTAAAGGAGATAACTTCCTTCAGACCCAAAAATCTGCCAGCAATTTGGGCTGCCGGGTCTTACACAACAGAAAAGTGTGGATGAGGACATGTTCGTCACTACCCATCAGCAGGGATTTTTCCCTCTGCCTCAGGAGCTCTTCCCTGGCCAGGAGGGCAGCTGGGGAGATCCAGGGGGACACAGAAATGCCTGGAAGCAAAGGGACATGAGCAGGGAACAAAGACAAACGTGTCTTTGCAAATACCCACAGCAGCTCACGGAGGTGATTCCCACAGGAGGTTGCAAAGAAACCGGCAGCTAAGGAGGGGAAAAGATGGGAATTATAAACTTCCAGTTGCTTCCAGGAAGGATCCTGCTTGGCAGAGGTGGGGACACGGGATAGGCTGCCATCCCTGCCTCAGGGTAGATCTACCTCTAGAGAAAGAAAAGTAATGGAAGTGGTTAAAATTCAATTTAGAACATTGTACCAATGAAACCAACACAGCGAGTCACTTCTGCCTGTTTTCCAGCACAGCTCCAAGCAGCCTTCCCTGTGATTAATTTTCCCTTCTGTTGCCTTGGCAAGTGTGGGGAGACACATTGTCAGCAAAATCTGGGAAGAGACCCCCCCGGCTCCCATCCAGCACAGATGGAGGAGGGCTCTGCACCACCTCTGTGCCCACCTGCCACCCACACTGCAGAAATCACCCCGTCCAGATGATGAAAAGAGTGGTTTTTCCCCTGTGCACGCTCCCCTGGGCCCTCACAGCATCGAGGAGGGAAACACCTCGCTCAAGGCTTTCCTGCACTCCCCTTCCCACAAACCTGCCAAATTCATAATTACCAAAGGGGTGGCAGTGAACCCTCAGGCTGTCAGCACGCTGAGTGTTTGCCCTTCTTTAGGATTAATTTCTAATAGGCAAGTAATTTAGAAACACTAGAAGTAGGGGTGTGCAATTCGGAGCAGTGTGTCACCAAATAACCAGCTCATCACCAGGTGGATTCCAACCAAATCACAGCAGTTTAACTTGCAAAGCTGTTAACAGGCTGCAGTTCTGGAAGGAAAGGAAATGTCTCCTTTCGTCTGAAACACCGCGTTTGTCTCTCTCACCAGGAGATGCTGTTCTCAGTCACTCCCATTGCAGAGGAATTATTATTGCTAAACACTGTCTTTGCTATTTTGGGAAGAAAAAGCAGGATTTCCATAGGACTCTGCACTTGCATGGTAATTCTTCACTGCTTTGTTTAGGAATATCAGCAAATTGGGGCTGGGTTGGGCAGTGTGAATGGGGTTTGCACCAGGCAATGCTGCCCAGGGTCTCCAAAAACCAGGATGCTGGGTCCCCAGGGGCTTGGAAAGGGAAGCAGTGGGAAGGGAGCTGCAGATCCTCAAAGAGATCTCAAACACACAGATTCCATGTGGAGAGCAGAGAGCTTAAGGGGTTTCCCTCCTTTTCCGTATTATTTTCAGGAAACAAAATGCCATGAGAAAGAAAACATGGGAAGCAACACAGAGGAGCACAGCATTAAATGGGTCAGCTCTGCCCTCCCAAGGAGAACCCTCTCAGGGTATGGCTGGAGACACAAGAAGGTCTTTTTGGGGCAGGATTCCACAAACACATACTTACATCATTGCTGACTTCACACCCACCACAGCTCCATTGCAACATAAAATCCTGGCCAGAATCTAAGCTTCGCCCCAAAATAAGCCCTGGAGCCTCATCTTCTGCCAGGATGGCAGCACTGTGCATCCCTCACAGGTCCCAGGGGCGGTGCTGCTGCTGCTGAGAGCAGCATAGACAAGTTTGGAGCATGTTAATGAGACAGCTGATCTGCATCTCTGCAGCCTTGTTTGCATCAACAGAAATTATATACACTGAGCTTATGCTGGTAAGTGTGTGCCTGCACCTACACACGAGTCTGCAATGCTCCGTCTCCCCTCAGATTCCCTCAGTCCAGCCGGCTGAGAGACAAAGCCAAGCTCCCAATGACCTCCAGAAGTAGCAGAGTCCACTTTGTTAGGGGGTAAGGAGAGCACCTGCTATGGAGATGAAAGGTGGGAGTCCCAGTGGCTGGTGAGGGACCTCAGGGGTCACCCTGGTGGCTGCCAGCTCAGGGAAGAGCCACTTCTTCACCAGGTCCTGGTGTCTTGCACAGCAGCACACACACAGGATCACAGCCATCTCCAAGGGGAAAAAATTCCCTGTGCTTTCACCTTCCATAAATTCTCGCTTCTTTTCTTCCTGTGGAAAGGATAGGAAAAAAAAACAGATAATGGAAAACAGATACGGCAAGATTTTCTTATCAACATTCCAAGCCAGCCACAGTGCAGCTATAAGGACTGTGCAGCATCCCGGAGTAAGAATTCTGTAAACCCTCCTCTTCAGTATCTCCTGTCTCCAGGCAGACAGGTTGAAGGCTGGGATAGTCCAAGCAGCACCCTTTCCCATCTAATGGGAAGAGCTATAAAGCCAGACCCCTCTTTATTGCAGGAGATCCTCTTCAGAGCTAATAAATGCCTTCCACCCTCGACCCCACTGTGAATATTTTACTGCCACTTAAATCCTTTCTTAGCCCTGATTTTGTTGCTGGCATGGGGTTTAGCCAGCTTTGGATAATCACCAGGCAAGTGACGTGTTCTGCTCTCCTTTTTGTTTGCGAGGTTGGCCACAGCAGTAAAACCGTGTCGCTGTCACGCCTAATGCAGACAGGTTTCCTACAAGTGCTTCCCCACAGAGCTCTGCCAGGGCAGCTCATTTCTAATGCTTCCCATCCTCACTGCTCCCCTGGGGACGCAGGGCAGCTTTCAGAGCAGACACGGCTGGCGGGGTGGAATTAAATCCCTGCCTCCAGGAGCCCCTTCCCTGCTATGCCAGAATCAGGTGGAATAATGTGTTTTGACTTTGATATCCTTGGCTTTGAGGATTCCCATTACCAGAGCCATCTGCCTGCTGCAATCTCTGTTGCCGTGCAGAACAGGACACCTTGACCCCACCTCCAACACCCACCTCCTGACCTCTGAGCTCACACTCCACTGCCAGAGCCACATTTCCACCCAAATATGCCATTACAGCCATGAAGATCAGATGGCAAGGAGGGGGAAAAAAAATTCAATTCCCCTGAATATTTAATATTAATTGAGGAAGTGGATGGGAAAGTCGGGTACACTCTGCACAAACACTTAATATGCCAGATGGGCTGGAGTAATTCTAAGCAGTGGTTTAGTAAATGTCTTAAGAAGAAAATGAACGCAGGCACAGAGCTGCATAAGTGGCATCCAATAAATACTTCAATCACTGAGCATTAAAGACCAGAATAAAGGCTATTTACAAAATTTCAGTAGGTAAAAAAACCCACTATGATTTTAATGAGATACGAGGGCTAATTAGTAACTGGTACTTCACAAGACAGCAACAGCTGATGAAAAGTAGAAAGCACCCATTTGAAATCTTCACTTCTGTGCAACTGCATTTTTTTTTTACAGCATTTTTACTGAACAGTTTCCACCAGAAAAACTGGCAGGCAGATGGTGTTTACTAACTGCAATGGTGGCGAGGAAAATGGTAAAATTTAGGCCTTCCATCCATGCCCATCCTCAGCATCCTCCTGCCCAGCAAGGAAGGCAGGGACAAAGAGGGAAGTTCCCACAGCCCCCTGGGCAAACTCATCCTTTCCACAGCAAAAAGCAAATGTGGACTGACAGCTCTAATCTAGAGACACATTTCTTCTTCCCATAGTAGTCAACCTGCTTTTCACAGCATTCACTTCCTTTGAAGCTCAGAGGAAGAAATGTCATGTGTCAGAGGGCTTAAGTGGGTGCTAAGAAACCTGTGTTTCCAGACAAATGGGTTTCTTGCCATTTCACATCACTTTCTACATTCATCTGTGCAAACAACAGTTGTATCCTCATTACTGTTTTGAACCATGCTGTTGCCATGCTGAAATGTCACCCCGTGGCAGTGGCAGTGCTCCCTGCTAAAGAGAAGCCCCCCTTGGCACCAGGAGGTGATGCTTATCCTGCTCTTACTTTATAAAAAGCCCCTGAGAGGGAAAAAGAATTCCAAAACTCTACCATCCATCAGCATCTCTTTCCCAGGTATTTCTTGAAGCAAACGCCTGAGCATCCTCTTTTCAGGGGGTCCTGTCCTCACCATACTGAACACTGGGAAAACCTCGTGCTCTTCCCTCACTGTGTCACCCCAGGCTGCTCCAGCATTGCAGGACAGCATGGAGGAGTCACTGAAAAACGCCCCAGGGAAACAGCAGGAGGCAAAATCCCAGAAAAACCCTCTGGGGAAAAAAACAAGCCACCTAAGTTAGGAGAACAAAAGCTGCAAAAGCTGTCACTTAGGCAAACCTGTGATCCAACCCCCTGAGTCACAGCAGCAGAGCCTGGAAAGCAGAGCAGGCTCTGCCTTGGCAGCTCTTCCCTTCTGTCCCATTGACTTCCCAATATCCTGACAAAGCCCTGGGAGATTCACACCCATCCCTCCTACCCTTCTCCCCAGAAATGGGTACTGGCAGCAGGCAAGGCGTGTTTTCACAGGGCTGAATCACTACCTGCATCCTTCCCACACACCCGCTGATACCCAGCGCATCACCCAGCTCTCCCCTAATGCTGTGACATGATGCTATGGGAGAGACGTTCCACCAGCAAGAGCAGCTGCCCACCCACATCATCCCTCTTTGAATAATGCAGTTCCCAGCTGACAGATGCCTATTATTAATTATTAATTCCAGCACATAGCAGAGTTATTCAGTAAGCCCCAGGATTTGAGTTGGCGCCATTAGAAAGGAGCAACAAGGCAGAACTGCAAAGACAAGGGAAAGTTTGAAGGGAGAAAAACATTTGGTTCCAGGGAATGCCCATGGGGTGTCAGCATTTCTGGGAGCTAAGCAGGGTGGAACATAATCCTTCAAGAAAAGGTTAAAATTAACATCCTGATTAAGTTGCAGCTCACAGACATCTGCTTATAGAAACAGGGCAAACAGGAGGATTCGAGTAGGAAGGGCCCCCAGGGAGGGTTTGGGTGTAAAGGTTACACGTCTCTGATCGTCAGCCTCTTCCATGAAGAAAACTACAGCAGCACCCAGCTGACAGCAGTCCTGGATCCCCAGCCAGCTGGCATCATCCAAGCTGGAAAATACAGAGGGAAAAATGCTCTAGAGCAGATGGGAGCAGAGGAACATGTAACATGATGTTACTCCACTTGTGGAGGCTTTGCTCTTCAGAAGCCTTTTCCATTTACTTATAATGGGATGATTTTTGAGTCAGGTTCTACAGCAAATCTGTCCTGGATTGTGTCATACTTTAGGACTGCAAATTCCCTCAAATGGGGACAGTCCTGGCCGTGCTCTGTGTCCATGTGGAGCCAAGCACCTCACCTTGCCTGAGAGCAGGGCTCCAAGGGTCTGCTCAAAGCCTTCATCATCATCACCCCATGCATCTCCCTGTCTCGCACGTGGGGATGAGCTCAACACAGGATGATACATCAGTGCCATTAAAGGCTCATCTCCTCAGATTAATTGGCCTCATGAACTTTGGGAGATTTGTAGAAAACAAATACGACTTCGGCAGAATTAAATCACCTCCTTTGGTGGAACATCAGTTATGGAAAATGCCATCCCAGAGTCTGCAGAGATCCCTCAGCCCAAACCTCAACAAGGGACCATTACAGATTTTGAGCAGGGATCACTGTGGGATGTGTAATACATGGTACTGCTTTACAAACCATTTACTTGGGATATTTTAGCAAGGAGCAATTCTTCAGCGGCGTTCATGATCGGAACACAGAACAGGGATGCTGCCCAGGAGGGAGGAGGAACAGGGGAAGACAAAGGAATAAAGAGAAGGAGAAATGCTTCAGAGCTGAGCACAGTTATCTGTGATGGAAGCAATTAGCACAGGGTTATGATTATCATAGCAAGCACATCAGTGGGATCCTTCCACAAAAGCACTCAAGGGCGCACAGTGAAATTTAATAGCAAGCTGCAGTGTGGAGAAAAAAACCCAGAAAAACATATAGGCCAGGGAAGAAGTGCCACAGACCCCAGCTATTAAATAAGCCTGTGGAAACAGCATGAAGGGCTCTGCGTAGTAAATCCTGGAGCAAAACACACACAGCAAGAATGAAAAATAAGATCAAGAAAGCAAAAACCTGTTCCAGCCTACTTTTTCTGGACCAAAAGGACAGGCACTTGAAGAAGAAGAAAAAAAAAGCTAAGTGGGTTTTTTTGCATCACCTCAAAGCCTCTGCCACATTTCCCCTTGTCCGGGCACCTGCACTCTGCATGCAAAGCAGGAGCAGTGCCTTTGGCAGAGAGATCTGACTTGCACTTCCCACCCCTGTTTGCAGAGACAGAGCTGGTGACACACTCTGCAGCTGGAGGGGAGGGTCAGGGCTGGCTTCACCTTTTGCTGCACAGACACACTCTGGAACCACTCCAGCAGTCATAGGAACACTTGTGGGTCTCCAGATAAAGCCTTGGTCGGCAGTGAGAGGTCCAGAGCCCCATAGTCTTGGCTCTAGCTCTGCCGTGACAAACAGGGTGAGGAACCAGCACCGTACCTGGGGAATGACACAAAACCTCCCCAAGGATACATCTTCCCCCTGCAAGTTGGGCTACAAAGGTGGATGGTGCCAACAAGAAATCTGGGAGGTTAATGGGTCACTGGTGACTCCCGGAGTCAGCTTGTCCCAAAGCACACATCCTCTGAGTGCCAAGTTTCCCTGGCCAGGACTAAGAGCAGCCAGAGCAGACCATCACCTCTTCTCAGGGCAGTGTGAGTGCGGGTCCAACTCCCCTTTTCCCAATTTATCCTACTCCCAGCAGTCAGAATTAACTGACTCCATCAAGCAGCCTCCACAATGGAGGTTTCCTCTTCCATTCACTGTTTTTAAGAGCAATGCAAGTTGCCATTTATTCGATGGGAAAATAAGTTGGTTTAGCTTCTTCCCCTGTCATTAGTGGGCATCACATTAAGACCACAGCAAATCACTGAGGAGAAGAAGAAACACTTGTGCTAATCAGATTTAAAGAGTTGACAGCACAGTGCCTCAAATCGAGTTAGAGCAGCAAGTAACGGATGGCACTCACTGCCTGATGGAAAACACCAGCATCCCTCTGGCTACACAATTCTCTCACCACCCAAATGCAAATGCCCCTGAACAGCACCACAAATTCCCGCACACCTCCAGGAGAGTTTGGGTTAATTAAGAGTTCACACCAAAGTAGGAGTTGGCCACAAACACAGGTCACCCTTGGGTGACAGGAGGGGTCTGCAGTGCTGCTGAGGCCAGAGCTTGTGTCCTGCAAGCACAGCCAGGGACAGGAGGGGAAAGAGAGCAGGGAGTGAAAACACTTAAGCGTCCCACATGGGTTCAGATTTCCCCACAATTTTAGCACCGTGCCCTCCCCACACCTCAGGCTCCTCCCTGGAGATGAATCTGTGCTCCTCTTGGCTCCCTGTAATCAGCTGGTGGAGAAAGCAGAGCAGCCCCCCATCCCTGAGGCTCCCCAGCACCCCAGCCACACTCCTCTGCCCTTGAGAAGCAAACGAGGGGGTGGCAAAGGACCACGCTGGGCTGCGACAGACAGCAGCAGCCTCGGTACCTCATGGCAACCAAAGACCAGGGATAAACCAAGGCACTGCTTATCCATCCGTGTAACAACACTGAAGAGGTGGGAAAAATGCAGATGGAAAAGCAAAGCAGTCTTAAGAGAGCAAGAGCTGGCTGAGCCTTTGCACAAATCCAGGACATTCGCAAAGTCCAGCATCAACAACTTGATGAACAGAGGTCTGTAAAGTAAGAAATAAGCTCCTGCCTCAGGCCTTTGTTATTTCACACAGTCCCTCATCAGCCATTCCTACCTGTCCCCTTCCCAAAGCAGCTGTGAATCCCAGTTATTTGCCCAGACCTTCCAGCCACCTCCCTTCAGTCTCTCTGGGACAGCCCTGCCTGGTGCTGCCCAATAACAAATATCCTTTAATGCAGCAGGGAAAGCCATGACGAGCCCCTGGCACTGGAAACTGAAGGGAAATAAAATAGGAGCTAGAAACAAGACAGGTTTAAATTGCAAAGGTAATTTCCAAACTTAACAAAGCCTTTCAAGGGTTTGCAGTCATGCATCACTCATGCTATCATGCATCGCTGTTGGAGTTAAGATGCAGCATGTGCAGGAGCTCAGGCAGGACTGTGGGCTTGCAGAATCACGGGGAATATTGTACACCTCTTTGGAGGTCAGAGTAAATAACCAAAGTGATCCCTCCAGCTCCAAAGGCAGCGAGCTCCCCATAGCAACCGAGGCTCTCAGAACACAGAACTCCATGAAATTAAACCAGAGCAAGGGCTCCCAAACAGAAATGTTTTAATCTGGTGCAATTTAACACAAACTGCCCTTCCATGTATATCTGCAGCCTGCACGTGTAACCCCCGGTGCTGATTTATCACTCTTGGTAGTTCAGAGCACAGCAGAGGAAGCACAAAGCTCCACACAGCCCGCCTCGGCTTGCAGACTGCACATAATAGAAGCTAAAAGATGTGGCCAGATGCACCCAGCACCCTGAATAAAGGCAGATGTGCAATATGGGACTTGCTTTCCTATAGGAAAGTTACCAGGAATATAAAGAAGCACACAAGTACCCCCAGGCCAGCTGCCTGGGAGGGCAGGCTCAGGTATTTTGGCTGATGAAGCCCCACCCAGCACTATTCAGAACTGCCAGACCTTGGAGCACCTTCCAGTGCCTAAAGGGGTTCCAAAAGAGCTGGAGAGGGACTTTGAACAAGGGCTTGGAGTGACAGGACAAGGGGGAACGGCTTCACACTGAGAGATGGCAGAGTTAGATGGGATATTGGGAAGAAATTCTTCCCTATGAGGGTGGTGATTTGTCCAGTTAGGTCTTTATGTATCCTTCCAGTCACCTGGGGACACAAGATTTGCCCAATCCAGCTCAGTAATATAATTTCCTTTGTTTCCTTCATCCAGGGCCTGCAAGTACATTTTATACATTAACCTGAAACTTTCAGCAGCACGATTAATTCAGCAGGCGAGGCTATTCATAGAGCAGCTCTTACTGAAAGATTTGCAATATGAGCTAATAAAATAAACAACAACATATGGGATTGCAGGGTGGATCAGCAGAATGTAATTGAGTGGACTGGAAACTGGCCAGGATAGTAAAATTAATTATTCTATTTTCTTTTGATGACCAGGGGTGGTCTGGGCTTTGCATCCCACCAGCTCCAGGTATAAGGTAAGGGACAATCCCCACTTATTTTGAGAGCACAGTGAGCCCAGCTGATAAGGGGGAATGGCATCAAACCTGACAATGGGCAGGAGTAAATTGGATTTAGGGAGAAATTCTTCCCTGTGAGGGTGGTGGGGCCCCGGCACAGGGGACCCAGAGAAGCTGTGGCTGCCCCATCCCTGAAAGTGTCCAAGGCCAGGCTGGACAGGGCTTGGAGCAACCTGGAATAATGGAAGGTGTCCCTGCCCATGGCAGGGGGTAGAACAAGATGAGCTTTAAGGTCCGTTCCAACCCAAACCATTGTGTGATTCTGTGGCCCAGCACAGGCAAAGGGACCCCACTGAGCACCACTCCATACACAGGCTGAGTTCTGCTTGGTCAGCTGCCCACATGAAGAAAAAAAAAAAAAATCACACCTGGATTCCCATCTTGGCCCAGTCTGTTACCTCTGACACCCCTGCAAGGGGCAGAGCATCACCTTTAAACCCTGTCCCCTTTAAAGGATCACAAGCAGAGAACCCAAACATTTTGTACCTACAACAACCAGTGCAGCTGGGTGCAGGTCTCAGCTGGGCTCTCTGGAAAGCAGAAAATAGGATTTGTAAACACTGGTTCAGGTGCTGGCACTCCCATTTTTGCCAGTGCTTGCAGACTCAGGCTCCTGTAGGAATCTCTGCAGTTCAACACAACCCAACCACTGGCCCCAGCCTCAGGAGCTGCACCTGGACCAGGTCCTCCCAAGCCACCCACTAAAGCCACCATCAAAGCAACCCAGGAGGTCCTCCAGCATCTCCCGGGCTTAGGCCCAGACTCACCCAAAAAAACTCCTTGAGTGATCAGGGCTCCAGTCCCTTCTCCACACCAAAAGAAGCCCTAGAAGAGCCAGTGTCAAAGCTGCTGCCTGCTCTGCCCAGAAAAGACCCACACCCTCCCAAACCAGTTTCTGTCTCCCATCTGGCCTTTATTAAGGGGCAGCTAGTGCCTGATTGGGCTTCTGCAGCCCCACAGCTGCACCTGGCTTTGCCTGAGACCTGGGGTTGATTAGTCCTTAGAAGACCTTTCCCTTCCAACATCCCACCATGAGCCCCACTTTCCCTGCCCCAGAGCGGCGCTCGACCATGCTGCAGCACATTACCCCAGCCCTTCCCCTTCCTCCATCAGCCTGCACAGCAAACTCTTCCCAGAGCTCCATCCTGACCCAAAATGCTCCCCACTTCTCCCAGTCCTCCTCTGATCAGCCGCAATAATTGCATCAGATTGTCCTGTGCAGAGGGAGGGGGAAGCAAACTACCCAAGCTGCATCTCAGGAGGCCAAAATGCCCAGAAACGGCTGTTTCTGTGGGAAATAAACAGCTGGGAAGAGCAGTGAGATCGTGATGCAAGGCAGAGCCAGGGAAAGCAAAGCTCTCCTTGACTTCTGCCTCTAGAGAGCATTGTTGCATTTTCTTCCCAGCAAGAGACAGGAACAGAGGCATCTCCAAGCAGAGATGAAACTGCTGCAGTGGTACATGGCAATCTCACATTAAGCCCCCGAACATCTCTGCTGTGAGGATGAACAAAGCCTTGCAGAGGAGGGCACCGGAGTTTTGGGTCCAGCTCACCTTCCATCAGATGCTCTTTGCTGGCTCACAGCAGAACTTCTGGGGAAGGGGCAACTGCTCTTTCTCAAAGATGTGAAACAGCTCCTCAGCACCCCAGGGTGTGGGCAGAGAACGCTGGGGAGGCCTCTGAAGTGGGTGGCAGGGGGAGAAGGAGGAGGAAGGAAAGCCCTTTCACGCACACGCGATGCTCACCGAGGCTCTGTGTGGACACAGCCCTTGCACAGCGCCAAGAAACAGCCCCGGGCAAGACTGACGATGAGCCCAGTGGTGTTGCTCACCCTCTGCTCATGTCCCAGAGACTGGCTGCTCACACCCTGCCCGTGCCCTGCCCGTGCCCTGCCTGCAGCACCAAGCCTCCTGCACCTTCTCCACGGGACACAACAGCCACTTCTGCTTTCCACTTGCTCTTCCCCATCCACCCATTCCTCATCCCTCCACTGCCTGCTCCCTGCTAAGCCGAATTCATTATCCAAAATCAATTAAAATATATTTTTGAAGGAGCATCATTGCTGTTATGGAGAGAGAGGTTATTACGGGTCCAATTTGCCGTGGATGGAACAATTACTTTCTCCCACACAGTGTGAGTCAGGCTGCAGCTCCCAAGGCTCGGACTGCGGAGGCACAGAGGTGTCTGGTGGGAGCTGAAGGGTGATCTGGTTAAGCTGATGGGCTGATAAGAGGGCAGCAGAAATTTGTGGGAACACTCTGTAATGAGCTGAATTCACTGCTCTGGCAGAGCATTTCTTCCAGCGTTATCTCCTTCACACCAGCAGCGGGTCACAGCTTCCCCGGCAGGGCAGGAGAGAGGGAGCGATGGAGCAGGACCAGCGCTGGGACAGGATGGGACCAGAGGGACAAGGGCAAGGGGAGGCGTGTGAAGGGTAAAGTAAAAACTCTATTTTGTACTAGCTCAGCTTCTGCAAAGGCATTTAGGATACTCCATCTGCAGTTCCAGCACGACTCGGGGGAGGACAAGAGCTTCAGCTTCTCCAGGTCACGGCCACCCAGACCAATCGGAGGGAAGCGGAGCTGACCCAGGTTTTGCACTCACAGCTGGCTACCTGTGAGCCGAGGGCTGAGCACAAACTGCCTGACTCCGCACGTAAAGCAGAGTTCAGGAAACCTACAGCAGCTCTGCCGGATGGGGAATGTCTGTGCTAAGCTTCAAGCTGCTCCCCAAACTGTTCCCCTGAATGCTTTCCTAATGCCCCTCACACAGGGCAAGCCCCACTCTCGTTCAGTTGTTGTAACTTCAGGGCAGAGTTTTGGGGTTGTCTCTCCCTCGGCCTCTCTCCCTGCCACCCTGCAGGAGAAAGGAGCTGGGATCCTTTGGGCATAGTGTGCTGGCTCCAAGAGCATCTCCCTTGGACTTCACTGCTCCAGGCAAGGGGCTGAGCCCAGCCTCACACTAGTTCTATTGCACTGGGAGCAACTTCTTCCCCTGGAAGGGATATCATCCTCCAAAAACCCTGTGGGGCTCCAGGAGTGGAAATTACTCAGAGCACATTTAAGTGACTCCTTTGCTGAAGTTAAATTTCAGAGAGCATCTTCCCAGCCCCTGGAGAGGAGTGACCTGCAGTGAGCAGGCACTAGAAATCGACTCCCCAGAGCCTTTGGATACTTGGAAAAAACTCAGCTCAAATTGAGAGCTGCTGTCTCTGCACACGGCCATCCAGCAGGACACGGAGCTCACACAGAGCTCACACGGAGCTCACAGGTATCACACGGAGGCTCCTAAGTGCCTCTCCGTGCTCTTTCCCCTGCACTCTGCTGAGTGGGTTTCTGACCCAGCTGAGATCTCAATCACTGCGCAAACCCCGATCTCGAGCTGGGAAGCCACTGCCCTCCTGCCACCATGCGGGTACATCCCTCCCAGAACGATTAAAGGTTTGGTTCAGGGGCTCTGGGCACAGAAGAAAGGGATTGTTCTGGGGGTTTTGCTACTGGCTTTCCTTTCTTCCGGGGTTTTATTTGGTTTTGCTCCTCCCCAGAGCCACACTGTCTACTCCATCCCACTGTTGACACAGATGATCCCTGGTCCCAAAGATGTGGATTCTGTCATCAGCCTCCCCTTCCACAAATACAGGACTCACTCACGAGCACTCTGCTCATTGCATCACTCCACTCTTCCCCATCACAATCCTATAATGTGGTAAAGGAGCAAACCCCTTTCTTTTTGCCCTTTCCCAGCTGCACATTTCTTTTCCACTGAAAAAGCCCCGTTTTTGGCCTGATGCTGCAAATTGACAATGCCCTCAATGCCACGGTGCCGGGTGCTGGGGCAGCAGGGGTTTGGGACACTGCTCCTCATGCTCCAAATGTTTTCAGTTTTTTAATCCACAAAGTGGATTAACGACTTTGGCATCCTCCAAGGTGAGAGGAGAGTCCCCAGGGCGTGCTGCCATGAGAGGGCCTGGGGGCCAGGACTGGGGAGAGCAAACAGCTCTGCCCAGGAGCTGGCCAGACCTGCAGGAGGAAAACAAGCTGGCAGCTGGGCAGGAGATAGGACATCAAGGACCTCTTAGAGGTGACAGAGAATCTCAAGGTGGAGTGTGTGCTTTTCCCAGGCCACAGGAAGTTGTGGGACTGAGCACGGTGGAGGCAGAAGAGTGCCAGTAAGCTCACCTCTCCTCCTCCTGGGGGTTCTGGAGCTGGGAGCTGTCAATCCATCCAGAAAATGAGCATCCAGGAGCCTGTGTGTCCCTCTGATGGGTTGACAGCACCCTGTGCCCAGGGCACCTGTGAGACTTTCCTGGGGCTTTCCCCTCCCACTCACCCTGGGCCCTGCATACCCTGCTCATGCCCCTGCTCCAGGCAGATCCCAGCAGGCAGCAAAGGGCTCTGACGTGAACAAAACCACCCAGCCTCTTCCCAGCAGAGCTGGGAACACAAGCAAGCCCCTCTGATACCCTCCAGGAATGACATCAGGGCATTCCTGTGCTTGTCCGTGCTGCATAGGGAGCAGGGATGTGGGACAGGAAGGGACAGAGGTCTTGCACAAGCCAGCCCAGCCACACGGCTCACCCGCTCCTGAAGGCATTAACCATTCCTTGCTTCGCCCTCAAAATGAAAGGCATTGCCTTAATAGCACTGGAAAGGCTCTGGAAAACCAATAAACTTGTCAGAGGAGACAGGCTCTGAGTCAGGGACCTCGCAGGAGGGAGGCAGGGGGATGGACGATGCCAGCAGTGAAACAGAGATCCTACGAGCCAACGTCTGGGATGGCAGAGGGCCGACAACAGCAGAGCAACCCCCAGACTCAAATCCATGGGGATTCTCCCTGCAGGAAATCACCATTTCTCAAAAGCCATGGGCAATCATTCAGAGGCACTTCACCCTGCAGAAAAGCTTCCCAAAAATCACCCTTCTTGGGGCAGCCCAACACCATCACCTCAGCCTCTGCCCGCAGCAGCCCAGACCAAACACACCCAGTGAAGCTGTGTCTGTGCAGAAATCAGAGCACAGCCCAGGTGATGCAGTGGGGTTTTTTGGTATGCCTTATGAATAAAGGAAGCCAGAAAATCAGCCTAGACTACAAATCACCTGGCCATGCGCTAGAAAAAAAAGCTATTTTCAGCCAGGAACTGGAAGACATTTCCCTTGTTCAATTGCTCTCTGGTCACTACTCAAAGCCCCGCGGCCCCTGCGGGTAGAACAGAAGTCAGAGAGCGCAGCCTTTGTCCTGTGGCTCCTCTGGAAACTGGGCTCAGCGGGACAGCCTTCCCCGGCACTCACAAGGTTTTGGCAAGAGCTTGGTTTTCACACCCACTCAAGCAAAAGTGTATTTTCTAGCAAAGGAAAGTATGTCAGGGCATTGATTTCTTGGGCAACTGCACTGCAGAATGGATGGAGCTAAACTCAGTGATGCATTAGGCTGTTGGCTGCAGACCAAAAACCTAGTAAAAATGCTTTAAAACCTTTTTTGTTGTTTTTTGTTTTTTGTTGTTTTTTTTTTTCCAGTGCATTTGGAGAACAGCCTGCCTGCTCTTAGGCCTTCCCTTCTGTTCTTGGCTTCCCCATCCAAATAAGAAGGTGGTGTCACTCAAGGTTCCTCAGCATCAGCTCATGGGGGGATGCTTCCATTGAAAATTAGGCAAATAGGAGAGAAAAAAACCAAAACTATAGGAACCGTTGGAAAAATGGTATTCACAACCAGTGGGAAGGAAGAAATGATCCCCAGAGGTACAGCCCGGCCTGCCCAGCATGCAGAGGAGAGAGGACATCAGCATCCCAGCAGTGCGGAGCCTGAGGGACCCCGAGCTGCAGGAACGGCGGATGCACCAGGACGCGTCCTGCTCCGCCTCCTCCTCCTCCTCCTCTTCCTCCTCCTGGCCACGGACCTTCACAGCCGGCGTGGGGTCACACCATGGTCGTTCACGGGCTGTTGATCACAAGCCCTCGTCCCCTTGTGCGCAGGAGCTCCGCGCAGGAGCCTGGCAGCCGAAAGCGCTGCAGAAGGCGGCAGACGGCTGCTGACACCTTTGTCCAGAAGGATTTCCGAGCCGGCTCTCAGCAGCAGCTCTACGAATATCCAAAGAGGATAACGTCAGCCCTGGCTCTGGGAATCAGCGGAGGATCAATAGAGAGGCATCGCATTTAATCACCTGCCTTAATAGCTTTGCATCTGACAGAGGCAGGGCATGACAAGCGCATCCCGAGCAGCGGCAGCGGCCGGGAGCAGCCAGGAGCCGGCTCCCCCTCTCAGGGAGGGCAGAGTTCTGCCAACGACAGCATCCCCCCCTTCCACAGGGACAGCGAGGGCTGAACAACACCCCGGCCTTCATTTCACTCGGCTTTTAATTGGCCGTGCAGGGCTTTGCCGTGACTCCGGGGGAGGATGGCGCTTGGCTGCGTTCCGAGCAGGAGCACCAGGCACAGCAAATGTCTGAAGCCTCCCCCAAAGTTTTCCCTCTTGTGTTTCCTGTAGCTCATGATGTCCTGGGATTTCAAATGCCTTGATGATGATCCTGGTGAGTTTTCCCTTCTGGCCTCCAAGCCCTCTCAGCAGATTTGGCCAGATGGAGACAGGAGCAAGCAGCTTCCAACTGCTTCTCCATCCATCCCCTTTGGTTTGGAAATGCTGAAAAACAGAAAGCAATTGGCTGGGGAGATTTGGCCACCATGGGCTCCATCTGCAACCAGAGGCACCCAACATGCACCCACACACCCACGGAAGGCGTGGGCAGGTCGCCCTGAAGCCCCCACCCTCAGCTATCCTGCTCTATAAACCCAACCCAACTGCAGCCAGCAGACTGACTGAGTTAAGGGAAGGTTTAGATGGCATAGCAGGGGAAATTACTTCACTGAAAGGGTTGTCCAGGACTGGCGAGGGCTGCCCAGGGCTGTGGTGAAGTCACCATCCCTGGAGGGATTTAAAAGATGTGTAGTGCTGACCTTGTCAGTGATGGTTGTACTGAATGGTCTTGGAGGGCTTTTCCAGCTTTAAAAATTCTGGGATTCTGTCACAGGTCCTGGAGGACTTTCCCAACTCCAAAATGTATCCCAGAACATTTCAGCCACCCTCCAACGTCACAGGTAGATGGTGGCTGGGTGGTCCACACACCTTGCCCATCACTGCCCACCTCCAGCTTCTGACCCTCCCCAGCTCCTCTCCCAAAATCCCAGCACAGCCCAGCACCCCTGGCTTGCTCACACACACAGAGGAAACCACTTTGCTGGAAGGATAAAAGGAAGGTTCTTTAGGCATCACTGGAGAACCTTCCCCACAGGGAGCACTGGTATAGGTGTTTTAAGACAGTCGTAATTTCTTTTGAGTATTTCTCCAGGCATACCTGGATAAATTATTCACAAAGAATAAGAGATGAACCCATCTGGAGATAAAAAATGGAGAACAGGCCATTGGGATCAGGCCAGCAGCTTTTTCCTGTAATGCTACTGCCACGTGCAACATTCCTGCCTCCTCTGTGAAAGAATATAGCAATTATTTATATTGGTTTAATGGAGAGGGGCTTTGTCACAAGAAATAACACACGAGCAGGTCGTGAAGCAGGGAATAATGAACAGGAAATAATGCTGTACCCCTGGATAAACAGGGCAGTAGGAAGGGGGTAACCCACCCACCATGGCAATAATAAAGAAATCATCATCATCACAGAACCAACCCAGCTAATTTTTACTCCATTTCCATGTCAGCGCTAAGAACATTTAAATTCTGTTGCCATTTTTAGAGAGGAAAACATATTTCAGTAATGTTTGTTGGAAATATCATTAGGATAACAGTCACCCCCGCAATGTTTTATTGCAGGCAGTTATTTCCATGCTGCCATTCGCAGAGATTACTCCCCAAATTACTTCTAAACATCCAAATTGCAAAGGGAAGGAGTTAGTCTAGCACTGGGATTGATTGCTGTAGTTTCTCTTGGAAGACTAATAAGAATATATCTGTCTCTTCTGCAGTGTTTTGCTTAAAGTGGTTGTGGAGCATTTGGTGAAGGGTGGGGAATGCTTCTCCGAGGCAGCAGAGCTGCCTGCAAAGCTGTGACCCATCACCCTCTCCAGTGGAGCCAAGCACATCAAAGCAAATCAGAAGGACAGCTCACTAATTAGCTCTTAAAAACCTGTTTCCCGGGCATAACTGTGTTTGGAAGGTGGGAAAAACTCCTAAAAAATAAAATTTAGCGAAGGCAGTTGAAGAGTGCATCTCACAGCAGTGTTGGAAAACAAACACCTGGGATTAAGGCTTCTTTAATAAACATTTGCTGCAGGTTTAATAACGTGTATTAAAAGCAGGCAGGCAAATGGTGTTTGGGAAACGACAGGAAAATAAAGTAGATAAATGCACTAATTGCAGCTTATCTGACAGCTCTGTGTTCTCCTCCACAGCTGAGACTGCAGATCGAGTATTTATACATTAGGCAGGATTGATTCTCTGGGATCAAGCAAGACTCAGGGTGGGGTGACAGCAGCTGATGGATGGGCATGGTGCCTCACCAAATCCTGGCAGATTGCTTTGTCCAGGTACTGCAGATTGAAAAAGGAGGCATTTTGCAGCTGACAGCAGCTGTTTACAGCAGGGGAGACTTGATCTGCCTGGTTTTACAACACATTTGAGCAGGGCTGCTTTACACTCTGAAGCAGCAAGAGGTTTTATGTCTATTTGTGTGTTCAGGTGGGCTCCATCCTTCTGGGAAGATCCCACCCAAACAATCTGTATATAAAAAGAGGCCCCTGGAAATCTGTATGTTAGCCACATGCCATGAAGAAGAAAAGAGATCAAAATGGAGAATCTCCATGGGGCTGATGGGTCCAGTCCCACGGAGGTCAGGAGGCTCAGCTCTCCCCTGTGAGGGCAAGTGGCAAAGCCCATCCAGCGCATCCCAGGAGTGGCCAATTCCGCAGAGTTTGGGAACACGCACCACAAGGTTTTAAAGATCCAGTGTCACATCTTCACTCATGCAGAGCCCCCCTTGTTGAGAGTCCAGAGATCACATCCCTGCAGCGCAGTTTTTTTCCGTTGTTCCATCAGTTCCAACGTTATTGAGCCAGGAGAGGTCTGACCAAAGCCTGCGTCCCTGCATGCAGCAGCCATCGTGAATTTTGGCTTTCCTGCCCAGTTTCCCACTGAGCAGCACATCTGAAGGGGCTTGCTAAAATCTTCCCTTCCTTTTAGTGCTTATGCAAAGAAACAGCCAAATCTGGGGTGGCCTCAACTGGTTTTGCAACTTGAAGGGAAGGCCTTGGGGGGGCTTTTCCTGAGGCAAATCCCAGGCAGATAGCATCTCCCCCGACCGCAGAAACCAGCTCCCTGTTGTTCTGTGCAACCACAGCATCTGCAGCCCCTTGTGCACAGTCATCAGTCACAGCAGACGTGGTGGCAGGGCCCTGGCAGGGACCAGGGTGTCAAAGTTCCCCAGCTCACGCATTTCCGCACAGGGCAGGGTTTAACGAGGGGAAAAGCATCCACTGGAATCACCAGCAGCAGCCAAAGCGCTGACCCAGCAATTCAAACAGAAGCTTTTTTTCTTTCTTTCTTTCTTTCTTTCTTTCTTTGGGAAAGAAAAGTGTGCAGAACGAATTGTTCCCAAAGCTCATCACTGACAAGTTCTTCATGGGTGCTTCCATGGGTGCTGGTAGAAAGGAGAGAGAAATGCAGGAGTGAAATCAATTTGCTCCTCTGAGCTTTGGGCTGTGCTTGACAGCGGATTTCTTCCCCCTGAGAGACACACTCACAGCTTAACTCTTCCCCTCTGCTCCTCACAGAGTGCAGTTGTTACAAACGCTCTCTCCCAGGCTACCTAAATGCAGGAGAAACCTCAGAACAAGCCAGCCTTTCCTCTCTGAGTGATTTCCCCTGCAACTTGTGCCAGCATTTCAGAAAGAAATCCTTCCAGCCAGCTCCGGAGCCAGCTTTGGAGACAACAGCATCCTTCTGCACTCCTGCTTTCCTTCCTCAGCCCGGAGCGCAGTTCCACCCACTCCCCTGGGAACTGCAGCCAGATGCCCACAGCAGGCTGAGCACATCGGGTACGCTGGGCCCTGCCAGAGCGCTGAGCACATCAGCCCCAGCTTCTTGGTGTCTCCACTCTCTGAATGAACCACGAGAATCGCTGTGCTCCCCACGGACACTCTTCTCCTCCTAAAGCCACAGGGAGACCGTGCTGGGGGGCTGCAGATCCCAGAGGGGCAGTGGGACGTGTCCCATGGCAGAGCTTGCCGAGGCCACCTGGAACCCTGTGCACCCGTGAGAATGACCAGAGGCCAAAGACATCCTTCAGAGCTGGCACAGCCTGCTTGGTTGCTCCTTGCTGAACTGGAGCACGGAGCCTTTCAGCTCTGCCAGCCCCATCGTGCTGCTTCCACCAAGCCACGGAGGAGACCGGGCCCTGCCGGGCTGAGATTCAGCTCTTCCCCTGGGAAACTGCTCCTCATTTTTAGGACTGTTAATTTCACAGTGTGCACAAAGCAGTGTGCGATGGAATTAATCACAGTCCTATGTCCACTCGTGCCTGTGGTGCTGCGAAGGCTGGGATGCTCCTAACAGAGCGGCCCGGGTAGACCCCCCGGAGCCTTCCTGCCCTCCCAATGATTCTCCATGCCCCTGAAGACTGAGGATGTTTCTGGATTTCCAGCCAATAAACCCCCTCCTTAGTGAACCTGCTGTCACAGCCACACTGGGACAAGCGAGGGATGGGGCCGTGGGGATGCAGGGATGGGGAATCAGCAGGCTGGTACCCTTGTGCTCCAGGACCAACAGGCTGAGTGGGCAGCACACATGGATCAAGGCTTCCCAAGAATGCACCAGGCTCTTCCTAAAATCCTTTCAGGCACCTGAGATGCATTGGGACCCTTCCCTCTACACGGTTTGTCCTAGGCAGCGAGTTCACCAGGCAGTTTCCAAAGGGGTTGCAGCCTGCTGTGGTGCACGGGGATTTGAAGCCTTTATGGCACCCCAGCCTCTCTGGTGTATCCAGCTCAAGCTCATAGTTTGCATAAAAGCAAAGCTCAGACCTTGCACAGCTTTGCAGGGAATCTCCCTTTTCCAGCCACCACACTTCCCAAATGCCAGCACCCAGCCCTGCTCCACATCCCCCCTGGTCCCCAAAACCAGTTTCCTCTGCTCAGCCTCCCAGGCTCTCCAGCCAGGTTCCTGGTGAGAAGAGGAGAAACCCGTTCTCCCAGGCTGTGATTTTCAACCCAGAATGATTTTCATTAACTCTGTCCCCAAGGCACAGAGGGGGACAGGCCACACAGGCGCTGAGCAGCCCGGAGCTTGTTGGAGTCAGAAGAAAACGAGGCAGAGCTTTGCTTGCAAAGTTAATTTGAACCAACCGGCAGCTGGTGGAGCAGCCAGGAGAGCCTGTCCCACAGCCAGAGCCAGCATTTTCCAGGGATAGCAGAGAGCTGGGATGCTAGCAGGGAGGGGACAGCAAAGGGCTCAGTTAAAATGTTTGGGCACAATTATTTCAAGAGCGCTCCAGGCACACAAAGATGGGCTCTGGCACACGAGCTGGGGACGTGCCCTCACTCACATGTGCAGCTCAGCTCCAGGCAGGGACACGGGCAGGGCTGGGGGACACCAGGAGAGCCCCAGGGGTGGTTTGTGGAAAGCCTGACCCCTCCTGCAGGCAACGGAATGTGGCATCCCACACGGGATACTGCATTGTACCCCATGTGCATCCTCCCTCCAGCCTCCGCTGCTCTCATTTTATGCCCAATTAATGGAGTTTTATTATTTTGCGTAATACAATGGCTGCAATAAAGATGCAATTACTCCGGATGGAACTTGAACTTGGGAAAAAATTGTATTCAGGACTGGTGAAACACATCTCAGCAGGAGTGAATGGACACGGAGCATGGAGAGGGGCTGGAAAACCAGGTGAAGTATGAGGTGGCCAGATTCATGTCCAGGCAGGGCTGTGGCAGGCTGGGCTCTGTCAGACAGGCCAGATGTGAACAGCACCTGAAGAATCCTCCCAATTGGGTTACACAGCCAGGAAAAGATCCCCAGAGCCGCACACACAGGGCTAGGAAATAAGAGCAGGTCCCTGGGACAGAGTATCAGAGTGGTTTGATATCATCTCCAGCACAGGCGACAGATGGAGGGTGTGGATCTGCCAGATCAGAGCCAAGCAAAGATGCTGGGCATCCAAGCAAGGGGAGGGATGCCAGGGGATGTATCTGGCTGCCAGCAGGATCCACACAGTAAAATGCATCTTTGCAGCATCCCTCCTGCCTTCTTCAGCTCTGTTTCCCTGGCTCTCCTCTTTGGGCAGGAATCCATCCTCACTCCAGGCAGGTAAAACACCTGGCACCATGCTCACTGCGTGGAGGGCTCCATTACAGGGCAAGGGAGAGCAGAGCATCCCATCAGCCACCCCTGCTTGCAACACCTCCAGGACACAGCCCAAATTACCTGGTTCATTCCAGCTTTTCCCCACGGGCAGTTCCAGCACGCCAAGGAAATCCCAGAGGCTGCTGCAACTGGCTCAAAACCACCGGCCCTGTCAGCTGGTTTGAATTTTCCTTGTGTTTGCAAAGGCAAAAAAAAAATAGATTAAATGGCCTTTTAATCCTTATTCAGCATCGCTCTGAAGGCTTCTCCAGCTTAACTAAAACGTATCACTGATGCCTTGCTGTTTGCTTTAATAGCCCAAGGGGACTTAAAGCTGGCTCAGAGAGTGTCAAATGCCCCAGAGAGCTCAGCAAGGGCAGCCAGGCTCTGTGAACAGCCGGGAGCTCCCACAGCCCTTCCCTGGTTTATTCCCATGCCACAGACACTGCCCATCTGCTGAGCCTGTGCCACCCACCCAGCACCACTCCTGGCCCAGGGATGCTGCCCACACTGATGATGGAGCTGGGAGGGTTTTTGACATACAATGACAGGATGAAGGGTTATGGCATCAAACTGGCACAGGGGAGGGTCAGGTTAGATATAAGGAAGAAATTCTTCCCTGTCAGGGTGCAGAGGCCCTGGCACAGATTGCCCAGAGAAGCTGTGGCTGCCCCAACCCTGGAAGTGTCCAAGGCCAGGTTGGACAGGGCTTGGAGCAACCTGGGCTAGTGGAAGGTGTCCCTGCCCATGGCAGGGGTGTGGAACAGGAGGAGCTTTAAAGTCCCTTCCAACCCAAACTATTCTGTGAGTCTCTGATAAGGCCCCAGGTATCAGGACTGCTCCCAGCTCCCTCAGGAGCATGGGATGGGTACACGGCAAAGGACAAAGGGTCTCAAAATGTGCCTGGCAGCATGGGATCAACTGGAGGCTGCAGTGAACGGATCAGCCCCATCTGCATCACGAGCAGGGGGCACGAAATCCCACAGCAGCACAGTCCATCCTCCCTTCATACCCCATCATCTCAGTGCTGGCAGGAGCAGGGCAGAGCATCCTGGTGCCAATTGACTGCCAAGGAAAGTTTAATGTGTTTGTGCGAAGCACAGCATGATCAGAGCTCCTTTTGGTTTCTCTCCTGAGCCAGCATCAAGGAAGGACCTGTGGCTGGCCCCTGCACTGAGCGACATGCACATCCTCCTAAACTGCAGCACATCAACAGCGCTCACCAAATTCAGATTACTCAGCATCTTTATGTCAGCTGGTCTCCGTCTCTCCCCTTTTCCTCTCAGGGTTTATCAAGTTTAATTAAAATTCCTATACTCGGCTGGTTCTTCCACTCAGGCTATTATCTGCAGTGTGCTCTGCTGCCTGCCTCGAGCTCGTCTCATTAGGAATCCACCTCTTGGTGAATGGAGCCATATTTAGGAGGCAATACATGGCCAGAACTTGAGTCTGAGTAGTTCTGTTGACCCATCCCCTTGACAAGACAGATGTCTCAAGGACCTGTTCTCGGTGTTCGTGCTACTCATCTATTTCCAGTGAAATGATGATTTGGTTCACTGCGGGAAATTACAGCCAGGAAAGAGGAGGAGGTGGAGGCGAGCCTGCCCTGCCCCAGCACTCACTGCTGTCAGATTGCAGGTCACACTGCCCAGCACACCACGGGGACCCACATGTGCTCACCCTGAGCACACCAACAGTGTGGGTCTGGGTTTTAACCATCCTGAAGCCAACAAACACCCGCAGAGCTTCTCCCTTCCTCCCTCCCTGGGAAATCAGGTCTCACACAGAGGTGATATTTGACTCTGCCTTGTCTGGTCTCACAGATCAAACCTCTGTGGGCTCCTCATGGAAGCAAGACTGGGGATGGTCTGCAGGGCATGATGGATGAACCCTCTAGAAGAGAGGGAAATAGAGAAAAAGAGCCACAAACAACTTTCAGAGGAACAATCCCTGGAAGAAAAAGCAAACAGAGAGGCTGAGTCAGCTCCCATGGCCGTGGGCAGCTGTTCCTCCTGGGTCTGTGAGGCAGCACATTGCTGCCATGGGGCTGGGGACAGGCACAAGGTCACCCAGCCTTGCAGGCCACCAGCCCCCAGCTCCCGGAGGTGTTCAGCAGCTCATGTGTCTTCTTGAGCGCACCCAAAGGGAGCCTTCCCATAGATCTCAGCTCAATCCCACATGATTTTTTCCCCGAGTGTTTTTATCTCAGCCACTCAACGAGGAAACCTGTTCTTCACTCAACTCTGCTCTGCTGATGAAGAGTTAAAAAAAAAAACCCTCTCAAATGCAGACTCCATCACTGAGGGGATCTGTGTTGGGTTGGCAAAGGCAGGGAGAGATGGACCCAGCAGCAAAGCAGCAAGGGTACAGTGGCAGGAGAAGAACACCAACGCAGAGCAGCCCCTGAGATGCAGTGCAAACCCAGGAGACTGTCACAGCCATGGGCTTCAAAGGGCTGGTCCCAAGTCCCCAGGACACCAGCCCTCTCCTGCTGTGGGCAGTGGACCAGCACAAACAGAAGCCTCAGGCCAAGCACTCTGGACATGAAGCACTTTTTGGGCCCTAATTGAAGCCCGAGCCCAGGATTCAGATATGCTCCAGATACGGAGCAGTGAAGAAACACAACGGCCTTCCTCCTCTTCCTCCTCCACCTCACCCTCGTCCTCAGAGGAATGCATGTTCCAGCAGGCTCCTTTGGTCCCCCTCCCACACTCCGAGGCACCCCCAGCCCCACAGCAGCCCCCTCCCCTGCCTCTCCACACACTCTCTGCTCCAGCAGTAGCTGTTTGCTCCTTTTGGCCATTGGCTGCTGGTTCCCATCCTGTACATTCCCTTCCATTTAGAGATATTGTCAGCTGAGAATCAGAGCTCAGATGTTTATTATTTCTAATGTAATCCCAAGCCAAAATACGAGGCAGGGTGTTTAGTCTTTCCCTCGGCTCTCAGCGCTGAAGAATGGCAGCTGAGTCAGCACCCGGCATTCCCCATCGCGCCGCGTTCCCCACGGACAGATGGCAAACCCTTAACTCTTCCAGCAGCTCCCAGATATTTTTACTGCCTATTGCTTTTTCGCCGCTGTTTATTTTTCGAGCTGAAAGAAGCGGAGTGATGGGAAAAAGAAATCTCCTGCTGAGCGTTGCATCAGAGACCAGATTCCCATAAGGATTGATTTCAGTGCAAATAGCGAGGCCTTCGTTTTTTTGGCAAGGTGAACTCAGCAAGGGCTGAGCCCTGCATCCCCCAGCACAGCAAAGCAAAGCTGAGCACCTGTGGACCTTCCTTTGGCCTTTTTAGTAGAGAAAAGGTAAATGTGTCAAGACACCATCAGAAGACCTTGTTGGTTCAGATAATCACTAAAGATACTTCAAGCACAGACCCAAGAAAGCTCCATCCAAACTCTTTGGGGCTTGTTGGAGTCAGTCTGGCACTGCTCAAACCAGGGCATCCCAGGGAAGTGGGCAATTCCAGGCAGGCAGAACTGACCAGAGGAGCGCATCAGTGCCTGCCCACGCTGTGGTGCCCTTCCCTGTCCAGAGATGGAGCAGATCCACAGCATCCCTGCAGGCCAGCACTGTGGGAACATTACAGGGATTTGGGAACATTGAGGGGATTTCCCATTCGGCACTTTTACTGAATTCTGGGGTGGCATCATGTGATCCAAAGTCAAGTTCTTCAAAATTGGGATTGCATCACCAATTTGTGTCTCCCAGCAACTGTGCTCTGTGCTGCAAAGCAAACTGCCCAGAGCCCAGCAATTACTTTTAACCCCAGGCAGGCCATGGCCATGGGATGAATTCATAGGAAAAACAAACACCTGACACTGCTTTTGTCATGCCATAGATGAAACCCAGTGACGACAGAGCAAAAGTGAAGAAATCCCAGCTGGGAGGATTTGGGGAATGAAGAAAGAGCACAGATAGGCAGTGGTGAGGTTCTCTTACTATTTCCATCCTTAAATCTGAAATAAATCAATAAAATCTTCCTGAACAGAACATTTCCCCATAAGAAAACAGAAAGGATCACAGCAAGGGGCCTGAGTGTGCCTCTTCTGCGGCCACATTAAAACCATCCTTCATCTGGATGGCTCATCTGGGAAGGGCAGCTCTTGTGAGAGCTGCAGAGAGGTCAGGGCATGGCCCAGGGGCTCGGAGGGCTGCAGGATGTCAGAGCACAGGGATGCACATCGGCACCAGCAGAAGGAATCCGGGAATGAGCTGCTTTAGGAATAAGCTCCTCACACATCAGCATAAAACTCCTGTTGACACAGACCTGCTTCGCTCCTGCCAGAGGAGAACAAGGAGCTGCTTTCATCCTTCTGCGGGAGCAGAGATGAGGCTGGAGCCCAGCATCAATAAATTAATGGAAAGCCTTTGCTTTCGAGCAGAGGCACTGCAGATCTCAGCGGGCACATCACAGCTTTCTGCTCCCGCCTAGATGAATATTCAGGTGGCAGGGCACCTGCAGGGACAGGTTCTGCCGACCCCGTTCTGGGACACAGCACAGCTCTGCCCCAATTCTTTGGTGTCCCATATTCGACAAGCTGGTCCAGAGCTGTCCTGCAGCACGTTTGTAGGAACAACCTCCCCTGCCCACCAAGGGGCCAGACCCAGGAGTCCAGCTAGCTCCTGGCATTCCTTCATGTCATCCATGCCAGTGCAGCTGACAGCTCAGACCCTGGGGCACAAGTCCTTCTCCCAGCCCCACTCTGTTCACAGGTGAAGGCTCTACCCCCTGCTCACTGCCCTGAAGCAGTCTCCCATTCCCAGTCCCTAGTTAGTGCCCTGTTTAGGCTTATTTACCCTCTGGGGTAGCTGCACTCCTGCAGCTGCAAGAAAAAGCTGAGTCCTCTGTGCCTGGAGCCAGGGATGTTTATTGGCACTTGAAATCCCATCCTTTGCTGGCCCAGCCCACCCTGGGCAGCGCTGGCAGGGGTGCAGCTCAGTGCTGCCAGCAGCCCGTGGCAGCCCCGTGTCCCTCAGCCTGCCCACCCAGCACTCCCAGGGACAGATGGGCAGCCTTCGAGCCACCTCCCCGACAAGAGCCTGGGGAAATTCTTTGCCCTGTCCATCCCGTGGCCTCCTCCCTGCTCCCAAGAGAGGAGTTGTCCCATTTGTGCCAGTCAGTAGGAGCTCGACTGAAATGCAGCAGCCTGATTGTCTAGTGGTGGTGAGCAGAGGAGCAGAGAAAGCTGCCTGTGAGCCACAAGTTTATAATTAAGAAACAAAATGAGGAAATAACAGGGGCATACAGTCCTGGCAGCTGGCAGGGACACGGGTGGGATCAAGGGGAGGCAGAGGGTGGCTGTGGGCAGGAGGGGTGAAGTAGGAGAGGCAGGAGAGGCAGGAAGCAATGCCTGAAGCAGCATCCCAGTGGATGCAAGCTGGCCCACAGTGAGTTTGTTGAGGCCAGAAAAGGATATTGCAACAAGTGGAGGGGGATGTGATGAAAGAGAAGGTGAGAGTTTTAGCTTCAGGAAAGGCTCAGCAAGGTTATGCAAGCTGTTGAGGTGCCCAGGATATGAAGACACGGGAGGAGGCAGGAGATGAAGACAGCACTCAGATTCCGGCAGCAAAGCAGCATCCTGGTATTGCTGAGCTCAGGGAATCCCTGAGTTGAGAAGGAGAGGTTAAAAGCTCTGGTTTGGCTGTGTTGTGCTTGAGAGGGTGGTGAGACATTCACGAGATGTCAGAACGCTCCTCCGAGATATGAGTTTGGACAGGGAGAGGAGAGCCCGGAGAGGGGCTGCATGCCTGAGTCATCACCATAGAGATGGTATTTGAGTGTAGCTGCCATGAGATTACCCAGAGACACAGCGCGGACACGGCTCTGTGAGCTGCCAGGGCAAACCAGGCTCCCACAGCAGCCCAGCACCAGCCATCGAGGGGCAACAGGTGGCCAAAACTGGGACACGCTCCAGGCAAGGCTCAGAGCCAAACAGCCACAGCCCTGCCTCGCCTCCCGAGGATGACTTGGACCCTCCTCCTCAGAAGTCCATCTCTTTCCTGTGTGCTCTCCACACAGGAAATCCAGGTCCTCAAACCATCAGACACCGAACTCAAGCACTTCAAAGAGGGCTGAGCTGAGCTTCTGAGTCTCACCTCTGCAAAAGAGGGGGAACCACACGCTTACACCCCACAGGGGAGCCACAAGGGCAACTCCCACAGCAGTGAAGAGATCTCCGGGGTCAGGGTGAGGGGGCACGAGGGACCTCGGAGAAATGCAAAATGAGCTGCTGCAAAGCTCCAAGCTGTGGCCAGTCCTGGAGAGAGTGACCAGGAGGTGGCAGGCTCAACTCGTCCATGGATGGTGGCTCTTCTGCAGGAGGGCCTGGCCTGGGGACAGCACCGCTCGAAATGTGCTTCTCACCCATCAGAAGGAAGCTGGAGAGCTGAAGGGCTGGAGGAAGAGGGGAAAAAAGAGACAGTTTGAGCTTCTCTGAAAAGCAACCACAGCTTGGGAGAAACGTTTCTGCCACCACGGCTGACGCCTATCAGGGACACAGTCGTGCTCAACGCCGGGACCAGCGTGGGGACAATGGCCAGCCTGGCACTGTAGGAGATTTTCTCTCCGCTCCTGTTACAGAGCACACACAGGAGTCAATGGAGAGGGGGAACATATCTGCATTTCCAGCTGTCCCTCCCCACTCCCGGCATCCCGGTCCCTGGGAGAGCATTTGAAACATTGCAATCGCTATAATTAGAAGCAACACTCACTTTCCAAGAGGAAACTGTGCAAAAGGTTGATTTCCTCTTTAATGCCATTTCAGATCTGCAGCTCCAGTGGTGAGGGGATTTGCTGAGCAGCAGTCTGGATCACTAAGAAGAATTAAGAGTTTCCTCCCACTTCTGTGGGGATTACTCGCTCCAGGTGCAAGATGCCAGGTCCTAAGGTGCAGAGGAGACTGTGCTACTCTGCCCAACCCCTCTGCAAAGAGCAGAGGCCAGAGCATTTCCATTAGCACTACCTCATCAATATTATGCATTGCCCCCAAGGCTAATTAACACTGCTGCATACAGCACTGGCTTGGGAATGCCAAAGACTTTGGGAACTTCGTTGCTGGAGCTTTCAACAGAGCTGCAAGTCACAAGCAGGCTCCTTGTGATTCCATACAAGGAAATATTCACAACATACAACAAAAATAGCCTCCATCACTACACGGTATAATCACATCAGGGAGTCTCCAATCTCTGCAGCAATAAATGATGCCCTCTCTCCTCACCCAGAGCACTCTGCAAACACCCGTTAACCCTGCCAACACCCAAGGATGGGCTGCAGAGACTAAGGCACAGCCCTCAGCCAGCAAAAAAGCGTGGCAGGGAGTCAGCAGCAACGTCAGGACTGCAACAAGCACTTTATCCTCTCCGATAATCTCAGTAACACAAGGCAAGTTCAGTTTGCCTTGTCCTTTGCAACCTTTCTGAGACCTTAAGGCCAAAAGAAGCTGCTACATTTTCTCCCCCTTCGGAGTTATTTTTGTGCTGAGCCCAGGAACTTGATGGATAAAAGCACCTGCAGAAAGGTCATCAGCCACAGCTCAAAATTTTTCAGAGATAAAGAAGCTCCCCTTGGCAGAGTGCTCTGCCGTTTCAATCTCACACTATTCAAAAGGTTTGCCTGGTTTCTAATTTGAACTCATCTGCATTTTGCATACAGATGTTGATCCATTGCTAAGCCCCACAGAGCTGCCTGCTGCTGCACAAGTCAAGCACAATCAAATCCTTTTGATAAGCTAAAGGCAAAGGGCACTTTGATCTCTCAGAAAGACACCAGACCAGTTCCTGGAAATGTTCTTTCAGCCATGAGGATGGAGCCTTGGGAATTTCTGCAGTGAACTTTCTTGCTCAGATGCCCCAGCCCCTCAAACCAACTCACCAAATAAACTCAGATTCTCTTTCTGACCACCACTGACACAAAGGGCATTTCAGTCAGCCCCAAGATGATTTTCTTAAGACAGAATTAGGCTCAGTTCTTTTATTTTAAAAAAATCTTTAAAATAATATTCCCAAACATTTTCAGACAAGTAACCAGACAACATTTTTCCAATCTTTAAACCCAGCCTCAGAAGTGAGATGTGCCATCCCCGAGTCATTCATCACCTTTGCCCTCCTCCGTACTGCCAGAATTAGATGTGTGTGTGTCAGCCCAAGCTGCTGATCCCTCCTGCCTCCCCAAAAAACATCTGCAGGGCTGTGCGTGGCTTCTCTGGAAGCCGTGGCTCCCATACAAGGCAACTGGTCCCTGGCCAGTGAAGGGCAGCTGGAAGGGCCTGACCAAGTAAGAGATTGACTTGGCTGAGCATCATTTAATTCTCTACAGGGGGGACAAAATGCATTCAGGTCACCTAAAAAAGTGAAATATCATGTCTCACTTGTTTCCAAAGAGTGATTTAGTTTCCATGAATGTCGTGCTTGTTCCCAAACAAGTAGAGAAGAAACTGTATCTGGTGGTGAGTTGAATGCCCTCCTCCTCCCGCTGACTTCAGAGGGAAGAGTGGCTTGGATGGATAAACTCCTCCACCAAATCTGCAGGTACCCTCCCCATGCAGCAATCCTGAATCTCCAGTCTGGGCAGGTCCAGGCTGCTCTGCAGCAAGGCTGAGCATCAGCATCTGCCCAGAGAAGCTGTGGCTGCCCCATCCCTGGAAGTGTCCAAGGCCAGGTTGGACTGGGCCTGGAGCAAGCTTGGTGGAAGGTGTCCCTGCCCGTGGCAGGGGGTGGAACGAGTTTGACACAAACCAGTGTGTGATTCTGTCATTCCATGGTCAGCACCAGCCCATTCCTATTCCCATTCCCATTCCTGTTGCCGGGCTGCAGCGTGCAGGACCCTGGGGAAGCTCAGGTCACTCCACACGTGCCTGTGCAGACCTGGCCTCGTTGTGTTTGGAAAGAGAAAGGCGATGGCACACGACAGGCAGATTAGAAGGTGGTAAATAGATGGACAGGCAGGCAGGCTGACTGCCTTTAAATAGTCTTCATATTTTTGCCACAATATCTGTCTGCAAGGGTTTAAATTATGAGCCTTACTTACAGCTTTGAAAGAATTTAAAATGCTTAAATCCTTGTTAAAAGCTAAACTAACAAAGCTTGGCTGGATACTGCACTTTTAATCCACAATGAAAGCAGTGCATTTGATTTGAAGGGCAACAGAGCTCCTGTGAAAACACCCTGCAAACACTGAGCCCCAGCTAATGACCAGCCTGCTATAGATATGGTTTGCTGTCAGATTCAGATCCTGGCTGAAGTGAGCCCATCAAAACTCCCCCGTCCTTCTGAGTGAAGGATCAGGTATTGGATGTGCAGTTTGTCCTGTTTTGAGACACCTCACCAGCAGTAAATGAGATATTGAGGGCCCAGATGTTGGCAGGGATATGGGAGAACTCATTTAGCTGCCTCTCACCCCGGGGAGTGCGGAGAGAGAGCAGCAAGTCCCAGAGTTAAATGCTTCCAGCTGGACCAGCTGCTGCAGCCCCCCAAGCAAACCAGCCAGACATCCTATGAGCTCTGCTCCCACACACCCAGACACAAGGAGGATGTGTCAGCTGAGGCAGGTTCCCAAACCTTTGGAAAAGCCCTTTGTAGATGATAAAGTCCCAGAGAACACCTCCAGTTCCCGTTAGTCTTTGTTTATCATCCTCTTTAAGGCAGACAGGCGGGTTAACTTCCACCTTCCCATCCTGAGCACATCCCGCTGTTTGCAGAACTGCCCCACTCGCAGGCAAGCCCCAAACTTCCCAGCTTCGAGCCAAAAACTGCAGCATGGCCAGAGCACGAGCAGGCCTGACAGCACAGCCGCTGTGACACTGCTGTCCCCCTGCCCACCACCTGCACCCGCGCCCTCCACTGCCGCTGGGGGAGGAAGCTCCATCCTGGCTCCTCCAGAACCGTCGTGATCTGAGGGGGAACTACGGAGCTGGCTCTGCCAAGCAGGGTGAAAAAGGGATGGGACCCACCCCAGAGCAGGGGTGGCACACGGGAACATCCTCACCATGGGAACTTCCCCACTGGAGGAACACGCTCGCCGCCAGATGCGGTGCCTGTTCCCCATCCAGCCTGCAGCTGGATCTCATTGCCAGGGAAACGCTTCTGCCTCCTGACTATTCTGTTTATTCTGCTAAAGACCATCATCATTCTGCTGTTTGGGTTTGTTTGGGGCGGGTTTTTTTTAGCAGGCTCCTATTTTTGTGAGTTCATGTGCTGCGCTCCCTCTGCTGGCTGGCTCACTTGGGCTGGGGAGAGGCTCTGGGGAAGGAATCAGGGAATCTTAGAATCCCAGAATGGTTCGGGTTGGAACAGACCTTAAAGCTCATCTCATTCCAAGCCCTTGCCATGGGTAGGGACACCTTCCACTAGACCAGGTTGCTCCAAGCCCTGTCCAACCCAGCCTTGAAAACTTCAAGGGGAGGGGAAGGGAAAGAACAAATCCCTGCTCTAACTGCCTGTGAAATGTCACACACAAACCCTTCCCAGGCCCTGACTCCTTAAATGTGAGTGTTAAGACCTGAGAGTGGCATTCTTGTGTCAGCTTTACTCCTCTTCTTGTGTCAGCTTTACTCCTTCTGGCCTGGGTGAGCAGAGCCTTGTCAACAAAGAGAAATGGATGGTTTGATAAAATTCAGCTGATCTTTGTTAAGGATGGAGAAACTCTCACACTTGAAAGTCACGTCAGCAAAGAGACAGGCTTGTACTGCTGCTGGTTTAGAGCTGTGGTGTTCAAAGCACCTCAGCACAAGTAATTACAGCCAGCACAAATCGCGAGCAAAAACATGAAAGCAGATCTTGAAAATCTTGATTATAGAAAACCTCCTGAAGGGTAGGAGGCATCTCATGAGGAGAAACAAGGGAAGTGCTTCCGCAAGGAGTCCTCCCAAGCCTCTCATGCTTCAGAGAGCATTTCTCACACACAGAACAGCTATTGGGAGCCTTGGAGCCGTCCCTCCCTTTCTGGAAAACTGGTGGATGGGATTAGGCCCGGGGTCCTGCAGCATTCACAGTGCTATTTTCATCATCAGAGGAGTACAGAAATCTTTTGATGGACATTAACCTCTGAGCAGGGAGTTTTTCATCAACCCTATTCAGTAGGTAAGCCAAGAAACAGTGAGGGCTCTGAAAATCAGCCAAATAAAAGGCAAGACAACCCCCTGTATAGATACTTCCTTGCTAAAACTATTAATAAACATCGCACATTGCGTCAATCTCTGAAGGTCAAAGCAATCTTTTTCCCTAGTGGAAGCTCTTAATGGAGGTTTTTGAGCTGCATTTTAAGCCTAAATGTGCTTTTTTAATTAGTGTAATTTTACATCTGCTCAGGTAAAGCTCCTTGTTGTACATTTTCTTTTCTTCCGTGGTTTTATTACACCTATTTGGCTGACGATGCCCAGCCAAAAGAAATGAAAGATGCTGGGAAATAAAAATGGAGTTCCTGAAAGTGTTTGTCTGCATAATAAATTAAAAAAAAACCCTAAACAAAAACAGACTTATAAAGCAGCACGCTTCAGTAGCCATTTACTGAGATTTCACTGTACACCTTTTTCTCATGTAAAAAGGCATTTAAACATAAAAAAGAAGGAATTATTCTGCTAGACAAACTGTGACATGGAAAGGGGAAACAAGATGTCTGTGAATAGCCTCTGACACAGGCCCTGAGGGCTCCCTGCACTGCCCTGAAGCACAGGAGGGGAGTGGGGGAGTGAGGATGGGAGCAGAGGGATAACCCTGACTGAAAACAGCCCCTGGGACTGGGGCAGCTGGGCCCTGCTCCACCCAGTGCTGGGCTGGGCTGGCCAGGAGGTGTTCTGTGTTCCTCCATCTGTGATTTCTCCCAAGACTTCCTGGGGAAAAAAATTACAGAAGTTCATTTTAAACATCTATATCTATACAAATATATTTAAGGTCTGTTTCTTCAGCATCCATGAGAAGTGCAGTGTTCAAACACAGTCGTCTGCTCTTGGAGTTGTTCTCAGCCTCAATCAACAGCTGGGCCTGTGAGGATCCCTCTGCTGGCTCCAGCAACGTGTTAGTTACAGAGGTTTTCCAGAGAGCTTTGCTGGGGTTTGATTCTTTTGAGTCTTATCATGTTTTATTTAGGAGACGTACTTGCTATAAAGGATTTGTGAGATAGAAGGGGCTTTTTGCTGTCAAGAGCAGCATCACAAAAATCGGTTTTCTGCAGCTCTCATACCTTATTCCCTTTGTGTTATTGGTAATTATGTAATGTTAAAAGAACCTTAAGAAGAAGATGTAGGAAGAAATAATCTCTGTTCCCCAAACCAACTGTTCTGAGCTATAGAAACAACAGTGAGTGATGGGAGGCAAAAGACAGATGGGGAGAAGGCTAAAAGAGATCTCTAATTCTATCAGTTTAATGAGTTCTTTCCTTATCAGCTTCAGCCCTTGTCCAGATCTGCTAAGTGGTTTTTCTTAGCGATAGAATCACTATGAATTAGTGTGTGGCAGCTCATTTTGTTACACAACTGAGCAGGTTTTCAACAGTTCAGTCTCTGAAGAGCCGCTAAAAGGAGCACTCACACAGCAGCTGAGCTCTGCTGACCATCCACCCTTGTGCAGGGCCAGGCTGGGAGGCCACAGCTCTTCCACCCACCCAGGCAGCACCCAGGGCCTCACCGGCTGCCTGCAAGGAGTTTCCAGCCTGGGGTGGGAAGCCAGCTCTGGGAGCCAAGGCAGCCACGGCGCCCACACCGGGAGCCTGTGCTCAGGCTGAATGTGTGTGGCTGCATCCACACTGAAGCAGCAGCAATCCAGACTGTCCTGGGAAGTATTTTGCACTAGCCTAGGAAGCAGCGTTTTGGGGGGGAATCCATCTTTCCTTCATTTGCAAAGGTGTTTTCCATCTGGGAGAGCAGTGCCCCGCACTGAACCGATCCCTGCTCTCCGCTCTTCTGCCAGGAAAGCACCTGTGGGGATGACCATGGTCCCAGAGCTCTTTGATAACCTCTAGAGTGGTGTGGAACAAGGATCTCACTTGTCTTGTTTTTACCACCATGAAAACCCATGCTGTTTCACTTCGGACCACAGGGATACCAGGAGCTGACCTCCACTTGGAAAACTGGGTAAACACTGAACCTCAGTGTGCAACCATTTATAGAATTTAATTCTCATAAAGGCCTCTTCCAGCAGCAAAGAGAAAGCTTGAAAATAAAAGAGCCAAACAGCAGGTGGACCTTGTTCATTAGGCAAGGGTACTTCTTTCTCCGGCATATTTGGAAATCAGTTGTGTTTTATAAATTGCAAATTTAAACTGTGACTACATTTATTCCTTCTTGTCTTGTCCAGAATATTTTCTCACTGGTGAAAAAGCTGTTCCTTGCTTTGCTACAGAAGTCAGGGATTGATGCCACGTTTTGCCTGGAAGACAGAGGCACACAGCACATTTCACATTCATGAGGACAGGTAGGGCAGGTGCCACTGGAGCAGGGACCCTTTGAGCCACACACTTGAGAGCTGGGGTTTTGCCTTCTTATATCCATTCCTCTGATGCTTAGGTGACAGCAGGAAAATATATTTCAGTTTGGTAGCAGGAGCTGACAGAATTGATGCATTACGGCGTTTGGAGATTTAATACACATGAACAGGCACTGCTAGATCTGCACTGGCTCTGATTAAATTAAATACTGTGGAGTCAGACTCCTGAACTTTTGTTCACAAGTAACAAACAGCGTGGAGGTGGGAACCTGCATTTTGTTATAGGCTCACCAATATAAGACTGTAATGAACCATTTATGAGCCAGCCTCATGAATAAGTATTTTACTCTGGGTTTGTATTTAAGGGCTCTGATAAAAATTTAAGATTTTTCAGCTTCATGCAGCTACTGACCTGAACTCAACTGCTTAAAAGCTGTATAGATTAGCTGAAAAGAACCTGAGCTACATTAGCTGCACAGGAAAGGAAGCACAGACTTAGACTCTGTGCAGAAACACACAGGCACCTTCACTGAAAATATGCCAAATAGCTGTATAGATATATATACACACAAATTCTGTAGGTGCACCCCTATGCATTATTTGTGTGCACAGTTATTTTTAAGCATATTCAAATCTGTGGCAAACGAGTGTCTAGAACAGAAACTGTTTTCATGTGCAGTAGCACATGCGATGGCAGCAGTCACGCAAGGCCGCCTGCTGAGAAACCAGCCCCTGCACCTCCTCTGGGGCAAAGAGCTGTGCTGGTGCCTTTGAACCTGCACACCACATCAAGAGGGAAAGGAAAACAACACGCCGAGGACCTCAATAAACGTGGATTACCTTGTTTGCTGTGATCACTTCAAAATGGCCAAGGCAGCCTGCAGTTCCCCAGGAGTCAAGTGCTTTGCCCTGTTTCTATAATAACACTTCCCCACGCGCTGCCTGCTTCCCACATGATGTGTCCCGAGTCCAACAGGACTCTCAGGAGGTGAGGCCTTCACCAGGCAGCTCGGGAAGGCTTCAAAAGTTTCAGTTCCTGAGCAGGTTTTGCAAGAACACCCGCCTGGAGCCAGAGGGGCCGGGGCTGTTTGGGGGTGTTGGCTCAGGAGCCGCACACGGAGCTCCCCGAGTTGTTCATCCCCACAGCTGCTCCAAGGCTCGGGAGGCAGGGGCAGCTCGGGGGGTGTTAAGTGGCAGGAACACCAACTCTCCATGTGAATCCAACATGTCTGGCATCCCCCTTGCAGTGCTCAATGGCATCCTCAAAACCACTTCCTTCTTCTCGTCAGCACATCCTGTGTGATTTCCTGCGTTGTTTTGTAAGAGCAGCACAAATGAAAGGATTCCTCATTTATAGAAAGCCTTTCTCTGTCTTTAGCAGCTTTTCTTTCAAATCTACTTACAAAAACCCTCTTTAAAGCATTTTTCTACTAGGTTTTCTTGTTTATTTTCTTTTTTTTTTCCTTTTCTTTTCCCCTGAAATTCAGAGTCTACAGTCAAAATCCTTTTCCTCACTTTTTGCTCTTTTGTTTTATTTTTTTAAAAAATACAATTACTATTAACATAGAAGCCCCAAGATTCACTGTTTCTGTTACAAAACATATTTACAGCACAGCAAAGTTTTCAGTTCATGCACAGGAACAAAATTTTCACTGAAATCACTTACTGACCTTAATAACCACAAACATCGTTGGCTCTATTTCAAATAGAAATTAATTTCCTTTCCCTCTTCATCCAAAATCCACCCTGAAGAGCAGAGGTGTTCAGAGTTATTTGCATGCACCACTCCCAGTGTGGTTGGGATGCCACTCCCTCCCACAGGAACGTAAACTGCTGACTCAATGCCCAAGACCCAGCTTTAACACGGCTTTGATGGATCCTAAGTTGAGATAAGTTGGAATCTTCTGGTAGCATCTGAAAACAAGTTTTGGCAGAAATTTAACCTCCTATACACTCAATTAGGTTATTTTAGTCTCAGTTAAACCACTGCCCGCCTTCCATTGTGCGTTATAAACCCTCCAAACACCCGAAACTTTCTTTTTTTCTATTAATACATTAATTAAATCAATTTACCTTCCTGCGAGTCACGTTCACCGTGGTACAGCTCTAAGGAGAACCCAGATGAGGCAAAGGCAAACTGTTCACACTCCACAATATTCCTCTGCTGAGAACGTGTTATTCTCCATGGCTTGTTGGCTTCTCTGCTCAGAGTCAAACACATTTACTGAGCCTCTCTTGTTATTAAGAACACTGCCCATGTAATAACCCCGAGGGTCTGTGCAGCACAGACAAATTCAAGGCTTGTTCACACCACGGGGATCAAACACATTTGTTCCTCCTGACCAGCAGCATTTCCTGTGATAATAATAGTTTCTGGTTACCACAGACTGCCACATATTTATTACAAATTCCACTTTCTGAGAACAAAACCAGCGTGCCTCGGGCTGCCCTTCGTGTGAAACTCAACAGGTTTGGTTCACATGACGTGGCGAAAACAACCTCAGCTCCCAGGGTTCATCCATGGGTTTGTGCTGATTCTCCCTGTGTCTTTCACCTCGCCGCATTTCAGCCGTAATATCTGTGCTTCATCCACCTTCAGTATAATTTTCACCTGTGGCCACCTTGTTTTAACCTGCAGGCCAGCTGTGTTTTACACTGAGGGTTGGAACCAGGAGCTGAACTGCAGGGTTTATTCTGGGATGCTGCTGAGACTCCAAGGAACCTGTGTCGGGAGCAACCAGCTGAATCCAACAGCAGTTTCAGTTTTACACAGACTGTTTTCAGAAGCTGTTGACCTCACCCTGCCTGTCTGGGCTTCTCTGTCACGATGACACCCTGCCTGTGAGACCCCTGTGTCTGTGTCACAGTGCTGTGCTCGAGAGCTGTGGTTTCCCAGCGCTGGGATTCTGGGCAGTGCTCCCCAGCTGCTGTGCCCGCTGCAGGTGCGTGTCAGCAGCAGCAAGGGGTGAGCAGAAGAACTCCCCGAGTCCCAGTTTTAATGTGGGTGCTGAGTTTGCAGTCCTGAGTCAGCTAATGACTATTTGTGGCCTCAGTAAAATGAAGACTGTGCTACTTGGGATCTTCCCAGGCCTTTCACAAAGCTCTGTTGGTTAATGTTTGTGGAAGGTTAGAATATGTGTGATACTTTTTGAGCTACGTGTATATGAACTTTTTTTTTTTTGCTTTTTACGATCCATCAAAGCAATATTGGGATTTCTCAATCTCCTGAGCGATTGATATCCAGTGGCTCACACCTTCTCTGTTGTTTTCAGACAGAAGCAAAGCACACACAAGGCAGCATCTCTGTGCTTTTTATACTTGGCAAGACCGTGGCAGCCCCTTGTGGCTTTGACTCATGCCCTCAGCTCACACTGCAGCTGGGACAGCCACTGGCAATCCCAGCACCTGGACTGGGATTGAACCACAGTTCCAGGAATGCTGCCTGGCCCAGCTTCCCCACTGGTCTGAACTGGGAAGCTGTGATGATTTGCTCTGCCTGGCACCTGCCCATCCAGTTCCTTCCGTAGATTTTGGGTTGGTTTCAGTTCCTGCCTTGGAACTGAGGAGGGATATGGATCTCTCAGGGTGCACCTGACAAGCTGACATGGTCTGAGCTACAGGACTTTCCCTGTGATCCCTGAGCATTTCCAATCTTCCTTTTTATTGTGCAGGTTAAATTATTCCCTGTTAATTGTGCTTCTGCTGCAGATATTCTGCTTCCACCCAGAGAGAGCTTTTCTCAGAACACTGTTCTGAGAAAACATTGAAAACATTGTTCTTTAACCAACCGAATTGGACTTTGAATCTCATGAGTGGCAGGGACTAAGTACACTGTGCCTGTAATGCCCCATCTGTCTTCTCTGAGGCTGCACGGAGCACAGCCAGAGGACCTTTGGGCTCATGAAACCTGAACTAAAAATAGTAATTACTGGGAAACAAAGGGGACAACCTGACCCCGCAGCTGGCCGCCTCAGCACAACAGCAGTGATATGTAATTGCCTGCATATCTCTAAACTGCACTCGAGAGCAGCTTCCAGGAGCTTCCAAGTAGAGACCCAGGCACAGCTCTGCCAGACGGTTCCTCCTTGCAGGAGAGAGGGCTCCTTAGACTCTTCAGTCCCCATCCCAAATACAGACTAGGCTGTCTGGCGTATTGCAGCTCAGCTATCAGCAAAATATCCCAAGTGGACCAGACCTGACTCTTTTCCCTGGCAGCAGAGGATTTGAAGAGAACAGTGAAGCTCTAAATAACCCTGAAGAAATAAGACTGGGTCACTGTAAGAGTGATGCCCTATGTGGTGGTAGAAATCCCAGTGTAGATCAGGGTCCTGCATTATTTGGCAGTGAATGGATGTCCTGCAGTTCTTGCAGAGAAAATGGGCATGGTACAAGAAATGAAAAAGATTTGAGTTTGTGAGGGTTAAAGGACAGATCAGCATCAAAGTCACAAGCAAGTCGTCAATCTTCTGAGCCTGACAGCAACACTTTTATTCACTGGCTGTACTAAAAAAGCTATTGACACCCTAAATTAGTACTAATGTCAGTTGACCTCTTCTATCCACTCCCTTGGCCAGATGACCTTTGTATTTTATCATGCGACTCATACCAGGTAACTCAAAAAACCTCTGCCCTCACACACAAATATCATTCTCCCATCTTCTTCCTCTCTTTTTCCCCTTTAGGCTGCTTTGCCGCTCAGGGCTGCAATAAAGGTGACTTCAAGACAGAGAAACTCACACACACAGAGGACTATTCCTTAACCAAAAGCATCCCTCTGTCTAACACAACCCAAGAGAGGGCGAGGTATGTGCTGTTTGCAGAGCCCACTGCTGCGAAAATGAAAACCATGCTGGCCTCCCACACCTTCGTGATGGAGAACAGTCACTTCCCAAGTCAAGTCTAGGACAGGTAAAGAGCAAAAGAAAGAGGCTGGGGTTGTCGGGCTGCTCAGAGCTGCAGAAGCCCAAAATCGCCTTGAAAGCTGAGATTCTGCTCTCAGGATCTGAGACTAAGTTAACCATCAGAGGATCTCTCAGCAGGGATCCGGCTGCAGCAGGGAGAGGCAGGGCTAATGAATGCAGTGTATCAATCAGACTGGTTCAGCCTATCCCCAAATGTCACTTTTCAGATGTTCTCTGCATGATTAGAACCAGGAAGAGCAGAAATAAAAAAGACATTTCATTTGTCACGGTGTGTTCAAGTTTATCCACTGCTTTTCATGGGAGGACACCCTCTAATCTAACCCACCAAACTGAGGGAAAACATTCCAGTAATTATCACAGATGTTTGCATGGGGGAAAATCCTCTTGCCCGGTGTTGGAGAAGCAGCAAAATTTGAAGTGGAAGTTTGTACTGCAATGCTATGGTCCCTTATGCCAGGTTTGAGCACGAGTGGATCATTTAGCAGGACAAATTCAATCCAGACCATGCCTGGGCACACAATGATGTTTCTGTTGGGTTAGCCAGAGCTCACAACACGGCGCTTGTGCTGGCTAGACGCCGGCAGCAGGAAGAAAGACAATATCTAATCTGGCATGAAGCCTACCAATACAGACCTCATGTCACAACTTCTTGAACAATTTTGAATGGCATCAGTGCTTTGGGTTGTGTGGTCTAGGATTTTGTATCCAGGAGCCCTAAAGCCAGGTTTCCTGTTTCACCAAACTGTGACCATTTTTGCTGTGCTTGTGCATCCCCATAAAATTTTCTTTTATTATGAGAGACCCTTATCCCATTTGAGTCCTTTTTGAATCCATGATAGCGCTGTACTCTCCATGACATGTATTCAGGATCTCCCTCACAACAGCCATTCACAGTTGCTCCTGCAGATTTGTGTGTGCGTGTAATTGTGTGTAAATTTTGCAAAACAAACATCCCAGCTGTTTGCTCGACCGGGCCAATGGATGCCCACGAGCTGTCACCGGCTTGTGCAGTTCCTCTAATGCTGCCCACGCAGCCATGGGAACCGTCAGTGCTGGCCTCTCAATCCATCTTTATCATGGTCATTAGTGGCATCTCATTTCTGAGGGACCTTCTTCTCCACGTCTCCCCACTGCAGAACTCGGGCTGGAAAGGCTGTGCTTGCGCTCGTTCCCGGAAGGTGCTGTTTTCTAAGAAAACTGACGGAGTGCCAGGCTGCCATTCCCTGAGGAACTTGGAAGAATCTGCTCTCTGAGCTGTTTTACCTGCTGACACTTCGCATCCAGTCAGTTTTACCAGAGTAATCCCTCTAATTTATGGCTACAGGCTGGAGTTTGTGTAGTCTTTGGGAGAAAACTTATACTGGAAAAGTTGCTTATTTTAGAACCCACAGCCTCAAGGAAGATATTTTCCCCTAATCCTAAACTAAATGATATCATACTTGGCTAGTGCTGTAACCATGGTACTGAAGTTATTTATGACTCTGAAATTAATGCTATAGTTAGCAACACTGGAACAGGGTTTCTTCTATGCTACTGTCCAAGTGCTTCCCTCCCCCAGCCCGAGGCTATACTGCAAAGCAAGACTGAGTGTCTCCAGAGGGTCTTTAATTTGCAGTAAACAATGTCAGCCTTTGCCGATTTCCAAAACTTGGCAACACACAAGTGGATATGTACAAAGATGCGTCTTCTAAGCAAAACAAAGCACTTGGCTATGTTTTTATTGATCTTATTTTGTGAGGAGATTTATTTGGGTTTTGTTTGTTTTAGTTCTCAAAGTAAATGTTAAGTTCTGTGAAAGGACCTGGGACTCCAGTGCACAGAGCCAGGGCTGGCAGGAGGAGGGAGAACTCGGCTGGACACTGCTCATCAGCTCCAGCATCAGGGAATCACCACGAGGGCAAAGAGGAGAGGTCAGCTCTTATGCCTGGGACACTCTGGAAGTCGACTCCTGGAAATGGATAGCCTGTGTGTACGGGATATCTGGGGACCAAACCAACATTATCCCAGCCTGATCCCTCTGCAGAGAAATCCCAGAGAAAGCTGGGAAGAATCCAGCAAAGTAGAACAGAGGAAACACAGAAAACCACACAATGCTGAATCCCTCCTGGTCAAAGATCAGGCAGCTTCCTGCTTCCACAGTGCAGATCCCTGTCAGGAATAGTCATGGCCGTGTCCTGAGGGTCAGATGACATCCTGGGGACCCAGGCACCTCTCTGTTTTTGGAGGGGACTCGTGCCAGCAGCAGTAGCTTCTGCATGCCTTACACAGGGCATCACCTCCCAGTCAGGGAATGAAGACAACCATAAAGCAAAACTGCAATAAAAGCACTGAAATAGAAACATAGAGGGCAAAACTTTGCAAAAGGAAAAAAAGAAAAAAGAAAAAAAGGAAAAAGAAAACAGAGAAGAAAGGAGAGACAGAGCCAAGAAGTATGAAGACGTGATGGGATCCTGCTCTGGGATGCAAGGGCAGCCCATCTCTGGTCCACAACTAGAGACAGTTTGAGTGAATTAAGCTCAGGTCACAATGTAGGCAAGTGCCCATCCTCAGCGCCTGCTCTGGAACAGCAGCCTGAGGTACGGACACAGCACAGCATTCCTGGACACTCGAGGCACTACCATGCTTCCACTTGTTGCAAGAGCCTGCCTTCATGTCAGATCTGCTACCTGGATTAACCTTTTCATGCTGCCTCTGAACAGCAGTTAACAGAGCAGTCTAATTCTGCTTATGCCAACAATAAGGAGGATCCAAGTCACTACCCCCCAGTTTAGGACTTTCCAGATACTCTGGCCTTGGGCCCAATCTGTTTTACAAGCTGATGGAAGAAAGTCTCAGGGCCTTCACTGAGAAGTAGATAAGGCATTTTGGGAAAATTTATTGGGTGAGAATGTAGCATTTATTTGGGGTTTCAGTTTTATTTTGGTTTACAGACTAAACTTCCAATTCCCAGAGCCACAACTCTCTCATTGCCTTCATGGGATTTATAGTGGAGTCACTTGACCGGGTTTTGCTATGTCTAACATATTTCTTTATTTTTTCCTTTTTAAACTTTTTCTCCTCTTGACCACAGGCAAAGCAAAAAAATCATCTGACATCGTGCCAGCAAACTGCCATAGGCACTTTGAGACTGGAGGAGTTTCTCCTGCCCCAAAAGAGCATTAAAAAAAACCCTGGCTGATAACTTGGATGGGGTTCAGGTATGTTTGTGCACATACCAGCAGTTAAACTTATTTCTTTTACTATCTTATCTGTCCATTTCTGGTTTTAAAAGGGAGGAAGTTTGGCAGGCAAGTTACTCTTGGAATGCACTCAGTAAACCATGGGCAAGAGAAGTGAAGAGCATAAACAGAAATAACCATAGGTACAGCAGCTGGGAGCCTGACTGCTGGCTTCTATTCCTGGCTTTACCCATGACTCAGTTCGTGACCTCAGAAAGCCACTTCACCCCTCCATTCTCCAGCTTTCTCAGAGGCACAATCACCCATCCCGCAGGTCACCCCAGGAAGGGGGACCCTGTGGCTTCCAGATGGGTGTTTTTGCAGAAAAAGCTCCATCCTACTCCCTCTGCCAGCCCCAGACCCTTCCACCACGCAGGATCAGGATGTGGTGCCTCCCTCCCAGAGGGGAGCTGGCAACTTTACCCGAGTGCATTTTGTGAAGGAAAAGCACTAAAACAAAATGTTTCTAATTTTAGCGTGACAGCATTCAACACATTCCTGCTCCGGACAGAGCTCTGCTATCAGCCAACTTAATTATCCAGTACCTTTGCCCAGTTCCCTCCTTATTAACTGTGGCCAAAGCACTCAGCAAAACCAATTTGCTGCTCGCTCTCCATTTCTCCTTATGCAAGACCAATTCCTTGACAGCTGGACCGTGAGACTGCTGCGCTGGGCTCTTTCTGCTCCCCCGCCTGCGCTTCCCCCCCAGCAGCTGTAAACACGTCTCTCCACTTTGTTCCTGCCCGCCTGGAGCAGATTCCTGGGATGTTCGTGCCAGACACAGCCCCGGTCTGGGCCGAGCAGTCCCGCGGCTGGGGCAGGATGGAGCTGTGCTGCTGCTGCTGCTGCTGCGCCGGGAACCTGCGAACACCCTGGAATGGGCCACGGGAAAAGCAGGCTCTGGTTTGGCAGGAAAGGCTTTTCAGTGGTGCTTGGGAACCTCCTGCAGCAGCTGGTTGGAAGGATGTCCCTCCATACATCTCAACGCCGACGGTCTCTCCCAGCCAGGAGGATCGCAGGCACGAGCAGGACAGCTGAAATAAAACTTCCAGGGCACGGACACTCAGCCCGTCTGTGTGCATCGGGACCAGCAGCCGCACAAAGGCATCCTGGAGCTATCTGATTTCTGCATAAAAACAGGAAACTGCCCCTCCCTTCGCCAAAGCAGAGGGAGAGCGGCATGGCTTGCATCTGTCTCACCGAGAAAAGGGGCGGGGGAAGGAGCAAACAGCTCCCTTCCTCTTGTCCCGGAGCGTGCCAGAAAGAGGATGCATCAGTCAATTTGTCCCTGGGATATTTTTAACTCTGTCCCCAGGACAGGTCTTAGAAAACAGTGAGAAGATTTCAGGGCTCAGGCCAGACAGGCGCAGACCTCTCCTAACACCCATTTCCAGCAGGAGAAGCAGAGGGGGGTATTGGTCCAAGCAGCAGGGCAGGGGTGCCTCCCCAAAACACCCTGGGGATTTCAAGTGGGGCCTCTGGTTCAAGTTCAGTTTGGGCTTAGGGCAGCTGAACCCCAGTGCCTCCTTATCTGAGGGTTGTTAGGGACCTGGAGGAAATGAATCCTCACACACAAGGCCTGTCTGCCCTCCCCTCCTCCTCCAGCTCTCACAGCAGGGAAAGCCGAGACTGATTCAAGACTGAGCAAAAATGAACCCTTTCCCTTCAGAAACGGTGCTCGCCACACTGAACCAGGCTTTGTGGGGCAGGGGGGAAGACTCTTACTTCTGACACTTAATTCTACAGTGAAAATATCTTAAGAGCACAGGGATATCAAATAATACCCAGCCTCTGCCCCACATCCACTACAGAAAGAAGAGGGGAAAGTGAGAAAATAGCTATATTCCTACTGAAATAGCTATATTCTCTACTGTCTTTATTCCCCTGGACTGAGGGAAATTTACTATCATAGCTTGGGAACTCACATATTTTCTCAGGGCACAGCACCCTGCTCTCCTTTACTCCATCATCTCACCAGGTCTTAGTGATGTAAGATGCCAATATAAATCCTGCAGCACAACTGTGTTTGCTCTGGAATTGCAGGCGTGTGAATCAGGCTGTAATCACTGCTTTACCCATTTCAGTGTCAATGAAATCAATGAGAAACAAGCATTGTATGGTGTTAAACCAAAAACCACATACAAACATTGTTCTGCATGTCAAAGTTGTTCTCGGCTTAGCATATAAGTGAGAAACCTCAAAATCACGACCAGCTTTTCCTGACAATGACTCCTGGACGTGTCTGTGTTAAAAAGGAAATATCAGGGTGATATTTGCTCACACACCCATAACCTTCGTCTGCTTTGTCTGCTGTCTTGCAGTCAGCAGGCCCTGTACGCTGGTGTTTAGATGTGTCCACAGAAGAATCCACCTGCAAACAAAGAACTGCGACAGAAGCTGTGGTTTTGTTATTACTGCTCAAGACTGAGATTGTGTGAGAAAAACACTTTCCAGTTCAGATGGAGGAAATGGAAAGCGCCGAGATTCCTGACATTGCTCAGCAGAGCAGATTTCTAATGAACTCTGTGTACCAAGTGATTGAGAGATGAGGAAGGAATGGAAAGATGCTCTTCATGCAAGTAAAATAAAAAAGGGAGGATGTAGTTCTCGGGGTAGATTATACAGCTGAGAGTATCTTTATCTTCCCCTTTTGGGCAAAGTATTTTCTTTCCATGATAGACACTTGACTTCTCAAACCTTCCTCTCAAGTACACTCTTCCTGTCTCTAAGCGTCAGCATCACCTTTCCCCTGCAGCCAAAGAGTGGAGACTTCCCATGAGCTCTCCACACACCTGCAGGACCTGCCTGGGAACTTTTGTACAGGGTCCAGACCAACCCGTGCTCGTTTTTACAGCTGGAAGGTCTCCAAAGTGTCTCTCAATTCCTGTCCGTTCCAATCTGCTGTGACAGTTCAAAAACATCTGTGACTTTTTAAAACGTGGTCCAGCTTTTTCCACTGTCCATCTTGTAGCCAAGGAAAGAGCACATCTGCCCAGATCTCCCCTGCCTGACTCGATTTCAGCCAAAAGTAATCAGGGGAGTCCAACCACCTCAGTTTTGTCCTTATTGTCACCACTTCTCTCTGACGTACCTCATAGTGAGTGTTCGGCCACCTCTGAAACACTGATGAGAGTTTGAGAGAAAGTCTGTAGGTCACTGAGAGGCTCAGGTGACAACTGTAGGGGTAATATGGATTTTAGCACCCTCCAAGGCACTATCAGTTTGTGCCACCCAGCAGCAGAGCTGATAATTTGCAGTGACTCCTTCAAGGGCAGCATCTTCACACCCCCACAGGCAGGCCTTGGGAGTTTCAGTCCCATCCTGGAACACCAGCACTGGCTCTTTTGGCCAAGACTTCTGCTAAGCCCCTTCTCCCTGCCCACCCCCTCCCAGCTTGGCACCGGAAAGCAAACAAACAGCTCTGGGAGCTGCAGAATCTGCAGAGTCTGGCTTTCAGCAGGCTGGCATCTCTTGGGACACTGACCTGGGTGCCTGCGAGGGCACAAACCCTGACTGAAGCTTTTCCCACGGCTTGGGCATCAATCAAATGTCAGCTCCAGTGGATTCTCCAGTGTCTAATAAGGTCTGACAGCCTGTGTTGGTTTTTCTCACAGCTGCAGCCCTGGCAGGGTCATTCTTTGCCCAGTTGTTTGTAATGGCAGGAACTGAGTTCTAACCACTCTCAGGTTTTGATAGAACTGGCCAAAGGGTTAAAATGTTTTTGAAGAGAATAATTTGGAAGAACATGAGTAGGCTGATACACAGTGTGATTGCATAAGCTCTGTTACATTAGGAAATCAAAATAATCGACCCTTTTCCCTCTAAATGTGATAGAATTTAAAGACTAAATGCTGAGCCTGGTAGTGCAAAATCCTCTTTTAAACTTTGCTCCACGACCTCCAGACACACTTCAGAACTTCAAGCTGCTGCTTTATCTTCAAGCTTGAGCACAGGCGAGGCAATCATTGCACTTCAGGTCCCTGCGGAAAAAAACGTAACCCCAACCAGAATGACTCTTGAGTCAGTCCTGGGGAGCCACAGAAATAGGCAGGTTTGTAGCACACTGATAGCTAAGGCAGAGATTGGGACTGGAAATGTGTCTCTGGCATTCCCCAGGAAGCTTTCAGGCCTTAAAAGAGTAAAAAGGCTATAAAGGGTGCACAGGTACTCCTCACAAGGGAATAAACTAGCTGTGATGAGACTGCCCAGCTCAGGTATTCTGCAGAGACAGCTCCACCACTGAGATACACAGGGTGGATTTATGCCCTGGAGCAGGGCTGGTCTCCAGAGCAGCTCTGCTTCCTGCACCCTCACGTGCCAGCTCTGTGCACACACAAGAGCATCACCACACCGTGTCCTCAGCTGCCCTCTGCAGAGGAGCTGCACAGTCAGGGACACGGTGAACGTGACCTTTACAATCTCAGCTCTGACAAGCACTTCCTGCAGGGTGACAGCGCAGAGTTGCTTCTCCTCTGCCTCTCACTTGGGCTGTAGTAGCTCAAGGACTGTTGCTTCCTCAGAGCTCCGAGCCAGGAGCATCTCTTTTGGTCACTCCAGTCTGAATATGCTCTGCTTGGAAAGCTTTAAAAAGCCCAGGTAGCTGGTGGGGGAAAGGCTTTCCTAAAGCAAAACGTCTCTGAGGCCTTCATCCATCCAGCTTCATCACCTGCCAACCTCTCAAGGAACACACAAGCTGGAAACACTCTGGAAGGGATCAGCCCATTCTGCTGTTGCAGCCAGGCTGATACTGCAGAGCACTTTGGAGATGGGATTGAGCAACTGTTGACAGGATTTCCCCATCAAATTGTGCTTTGCAGACCCTTTGGGAACCGTGCTGTATCTCAGTCCTGTCACAGGCTGGCTCCTCTCAGATATTCATCAAAAGAGGCTTCCTGCTCCTGAGCATCCTGCCTGGAGTTACCAGAGTTCTTCTCCTTGAAAAGGAAAACCAGCTCCGCAGGTGCTGGCCTTGTGCTGTACTCACAGCTCCCTGCAGCCCACGGCAGAGCTCACCTCTGCTCACCCAGCGCCTTCTTAGAATCACAGAACCAGAATGAAACAGAATTGTTTGGGTTGGAAAAGCCCTCTAAGATCATTGAGTCCTACCATTACCTCACGACTGCCAAGCCCATCACTAAACAATGTCCCCAAGTACCACATCCACATGGCTTTTAAATCCCTTCAGGGATGGTGACACCACCACTGCCCTGGGCAGCTTGTTCCAATGCTGGACAACCCTTTCTGTGAAGAAATTTTCCCTTATATCCAACCTAAACCTCCCATGGTGCAACTTGAGGCTATTTCCTCTTGTCCTGTTGCTCGTCCACTGGGAGAAGAGATCAACCCCCATCTGGCTACAATCTCCTTTCAGGCAGATGTAGAGAGTGAGAAGGTCCTCCCTGAGCCTCCTTTTCTCCAGGCTGAGCTCCCCCAGATTCCTCAACAGCTCCTTGTGTTCCAGACCCTTCTCCAGCCCCATTCCCTTCTCTGGACACACTCCAGCACCTCAATGTCATTCTTGTCAACCGAACACCGGTTCTGAGGTGTGACCTCAGCAGTGCCCAGCACAGGGAGGTCAGTCGCTGTCCTGGTCTGAGCCCACCCAGCAACACCAGCAGAAAATTAGGGAAAACACCGATGGAGTGCCCAGCTCTTGCTATCAGGACTTCCTTCCGACGTGTCCGTCGGGTACCCGAGGAACGCGGCAGCGGCTGCCCGGCGCTCCGGGGCTGGAGCTGCCCCGCACTGCCGTGGGTCCGCTCCCGCTCCCCGCTCCGCACAAGCTCCTTCTCCCGGCGACCGGCGGGGGCAGAGAGCCGCCAGAGCCCCGCCGANCCCGGGCCCCGGGACCCCCCTGCCCCGCCGTTGCCTCCCCAAGCCATGGGGACCCCCCGAGCCGCCGGGGATGCCCGAACCGCCGGGACCTCCCCAGCTCCCGGGCCCCCCGAGCCGCCGCCGGCCGCGCTCCCGGCGGAGTCGGGCGGCACCTGCGGGCAGGTCCCGCTACTGCAGCGGCGGGCGCGGGGCCGGCACCGCCGGGACGGCTCCGGTGCGGAGCGGCCG